>VZRO01004193.1:489130-577767 GCA_013397915.1 Daphoenositta chrysoptera
GGCCCCTGCGAGCCCGGGGGGCGCCGGGGGTGACGCCGGGAGCGGCGGCTCCGGAGCGGACCTCCGGCCCTGCGAGCCGCGGCGAGGAACGGGCCGTTCCCGCCCGGCGCTCGGAACCCGCCCGGCTTCTCCTCGCCTCGGTCTGAAGCTTTAAATAAGCTTTTTAAGTAGGCACAGGGAGACCTTGTGGTGTGAGAGGCTGTGTTTTTTGAGGAATTTTTTTTTTTTTTCTGGTGGGTGTGTGGGAGTGTCTTTTCAAGGCAGTAAAATCTTGTGAAGGTGTTTAGTATCTGTGGGACTTGGAGTAAACCTAAAATGTACCTGCCCTGCCCACTTTATTTTTTTTTTTTTTTTTACTTTTTACAAAAATGTATTGCCGGCAGCAACACTCTGTAATCACAGTTCTGTCCGTAAGTTACGTAAATGTGACAAAAAGAGGTCAAATAATATGGTTCATGTAATATTTAAATTGGTGGGTGCTTTTTGAGTAGGAAGTTGGTAGTCTATCTTGCATATCACAATTTTTGTGCTGTTCCGAATTTTTTAGGAAGAGTCTAGTAAGATAGAGATACTTTTGAAGCTTTTGATGTAGTCAAAAATGCTTGCACTCTGTGATGTTTGCAAATGACCAGATAGAAAGGGCAGTGTAGACGGGAAAGTGTGTTGAACAGCTGAGTTCTCCTGCCTGAAAAGATGGAAAGCACAGTGGTATGGATTTGTACTCTCTTTAAATACAGGTGACTACTTTAGAAAGTTTCAGAGCATTGGAATGTCATCAGTTGACAGCCCAATGAGTTTGACTGAAGTTCTTCACTTCTTGATGAAGAGTTTCCCAAATACTGTTTGGGATGTAGGATGGTGTTCTGTGTGCTTCTATTACTGTATGAAACTGAATAAATTCCCTTGCTGGTATTTTTGTTAGAACTGACCATCCAAGAAAGATAAAAGATAACAGAAATGTAATCTCCTGGCGTGTGGAAGCTGCTGGAGGTCGTTGAATGCGAGTGGCTGTGTGAGTCACGAGCTGGCAGGATAAGGACCTCGCTGAGATCAATTGACAATTTCTAGCATGCATTTGCACTCGGAAATTCAGAGTGCCTGATAGGATGCTTCCTTAGGACTGCGTGCTGATTATTACTTGGCCAAAGATAAGCATGTGTATAATCAATAAATTTTCTTCTCTTCCCACATGCACAGCTTTTACATCAGGGGTAGTCCTATTGATTTTGGTGGTTTTCTTCTTTAGGAGCATGACCATGCAAGCTCAGTAGGAAAGATACCCACTTATAATTTACTGGAGACTGAATTGCATTGCTACATTTAACTCAATTATATCCATGATGCAGAAGAATAAAGAATACCTAGTCTGACTTGACTTCTAATGCTAAAAAATGCCCTTCCAAAAGCAAAATCAAATATATAGGGAAAAAGTGTTAAAGTTTGACCTCCCCTCCTTTTGTGGATGCACACGCTACCCCCCAGTTTCAAACGGCCTTTGGTGTAACCTGCTCAGTTGAGATGTTGTGAAGTTTTACTGAGAATATTGGACAGGCTCTTATGCAGCTTATTTAATGTTACAGAAAGGGTCTGATGTGGTCAAATGCTGGGGCTTTTTTTTTTTTTCTTTCCCTATCTGACGTTTCAGAGGCTGGATTGCTGCCAGAGAAATTGAAAAAGATACAAAACTTGAGGCAGAGGGATATACACCCAAACCCAAAAAACACCCAACCTGAGTACCCCCCCCAAAAAATACCAAACTAAATCAATGTCATGAAAACCCAGAACCACTGGCTTGCAAAAGGGTAGTTCTAAAGTTACCCTAAAGAATCGAGTATACTTTATTTTGAAGAAATGTAGTAGTTTTGCATCTGTATTTTGACATAATTAAAGTCTTGCTTGCACACTGGTTCTATTGATTGTTTTAAAAGCTAAGTGAAAAATTAATCAGAAGACAAATGGTAAATAAGGCCATGCATTAAGATATAACAATGAGCCCTATATTGCTGTGCATGGGATTTTGAATTGGGAACAAGGACCCTTTGCTCATACAGTGTGGGAAGACAAAGTGAATTAATTCCTTGTTACTGTTTGCTGGTGCTACTATATTGGCTTGTACACGGGTGGTGCCAAATTTAGCCAATCATAAATCTTTCTTTTTTCATAAATGAGTATAACATGTCTTGTAGCACCTCTTGAAATGTGTAGAAATAATCTGTGAAATATATAGCAATGTGACTAAAGGGGACTACTTAATCCTCGTCTTGTTATGTGGTTACTTAGAAATTGCAGTACTGTTGTTGGCAACAATTTAGACTTACTGTAACTTCTCTTATCACCTTGGTATCTATGGTGATATCAAACTTGTGACCCATGATTAAAGTGTTTAGTTTGAAACAGGAATGCCTTGTTCTAGTTCAGGTCAGCTTTTCAGTTCTTCAGAATAGAATTATTTGTCTTTCTTCATGTGTTTGTGAGAGTAAGAGGTGAATGAAGGTGTATTTCTGAAAGGCTTGAAGAGGTTTGTATGGTGGATAGTTCAATGATGTTCCTATAGTGTGTTTCCTTTATATCAAATATATATATTAGAAAATTGCAGATAGTTAATGGGGCTCTGCAAATGAGACACCCCAGTTTGTACTAGAAAAGTAGTTTTTATCAAGTGGAATTTATTTGTACCTTTGCTGGATTCAACTCGAATCGTTGTCTTTAGTGAGTTTCCAGGCTGGGTGCACAATAGTGAAGGGGGAGGGGAAGGATCATGAGAAATCACTTTGTCAGATGGTGCTTGCAAAACTGATTCTTGCATGCAGGAACATTTGGGAAGGTGGTGCTTAAATGCTGATTGCACCAAATGCTGGAAATTTCAAGCAATTGGGGCTTAAGTTTGAGGGGGAAAAATGGATTAATGTAACTACATCTCCTTCTAGGTAATGACTCTGTCAAGCTTTCAAACCTGAAATAGGTGTTGGCTTTAACTATGGTTGTTAGCATGTTCTGCAAGCTCAGGGCTGAAATAGCACAACCAAACGTTGCCCACAGATGTTAAAACTACTCAAGTATCCCATCCCTAGATGGGAAAGACAAAGATACAGAAGCTACATGTATGGTTTGGAGATTATTTTTGATAGTGCAGCAAGCCTGTGCTGTGGACCCTTATTTGGAAGCTTGGGGAGTTCATGTTGGGTTTCTAGAAGGTTCTTCAAAATCTCTTAAACTTTGACTGTCTCAAAAACCAGAAGGGTTTTCATTTTACTTCGTCAGATTGCAGGGGTGAGAAAAATAACCATCTGCTGTCTGACCAGTTGTCTTCTGTAGTATAAATGATAGATGAGTCATTTAGTTCAGTTGTGGGCCTGTATCAAGGATGGCCAAAATGCTTTGCAATGACAGATAGGCAATGAGCTTCTTAGGAAGTTTGTCATAATGGAGGCAGAAAGTGACTCTCTGGTTTAAAATATTAAGATGACAATCTATTTCTGACTCTGATTAAGACGATGATACAGGCTTCTGCTGTAAGTGTTGAGTCTGCCCTGACATTTTTTTCCAGTGCTAGGGTAGACCATTCTCTGTGTTTGTTTTAAATGTAATTTCAGTTTGGAAAGTGAAATACATGCATGTGGTTCATCATCTAAAGTAACTCAGTTAATTTGCTTCTTAGCCCACTTTCAAACTACAGTCCTCCAACTTGCTGTTGGATCCTTCCCTGGGACGCTGGAGTCACTTGTGTGCTGACCATTCAGAAGGTCATAGTGCTTCAGCACAGTCTCATAAACGCTGAAGTCAGATGATGACTGCTGATACATGCACTGGTTTTGTCAGTTCATGTCTCAGTGGTGTGAAATAAGAGATGGGTGACACAAGGAAAGAAGAACCTGTTCTCCATCTGTGTGCAAGGCACGTCAGAGGGAAAGTAACCTAGCAGCCGTTTAGGTTAAAAAATGACATACTGTGCAAAATGGAATTTTAACATTCACAAGTGTCTGCTAAATAACTGTATTATTTAACAAGCTAATTACAGTTCTTTGCTTCCAAACATGACCAGTGAAGTAATTCGCCTGAGGAGATTGCAATGTGGCAGCAATAACCAAGCTGTTACCACAGCGCCTTGGTGCTGCACAGCTGCCGAATACATCCTTCATCCTCTAATTGCTTTTCAGCTGTTCCTAAAAGCAAATGTGTTTAACCGTGGGATCATAAAAAGAAAATTTTAAGCTTAAATGTTGTTCATCCTTTCAGTGGGTAAGTAGAATGTCTTTTAATTTGGTGCCTTGAGGAGGAAGCCATAGTTTCAGGTCTCATTGATTTGTTACCAGGTGTATCTCCCAAGTTTCCTTTTGCACCCTGTTTTTCTCAGATGAAAACTGATTGAACAACAATGCATTCTTCCTGCTCAGTAATAGGGGAGGAGGATGGCTCAGAGATTTGGTGATGTAGAAGTGGAATATGATAAAATCAAGAATAACTGAGGAAGAAAAACTGAGGAGAGCTTATTGGGTTGAAAGTTAAGAGGGTCATCTTAGGAAGCTGGGGAGTTCCAGAGCTGTCATCTTGAGTTAGCTGCTAGTCTAGAAATGTACAAAATAATGGGATTCCAAGGTGGGTGGGATTTTCTGTGCAACAGAAGGGCTGCAAAAGATGGAGAAAGTGTGGTAATAAGAGCAAAATGTGATCAATAAAGTCTTGGGAAGCAGATTCAAAACCATGTTTTGTTACTGATTTGTTGCATGGAGTCTGCAGTTATTAGTTTTATCCCAGTTATCTTGCTTCTTCCTACTTCAGTTGATACTTGGGCTTGGTTCTCTTAAAACTTCAGGCTGTTTCACCAGTAGTCAAAAGACATGACTGGCTAAACACTGAACTTTCACAGATGTTAATAAAAAAATGTTGGACATACTTGCTTTGAAGGGCCTGAGTGGATCTGGTTCAACATGTGTATTGCCCATATTTAGGGGGCAGTGAGAGAAGTGCAGATGGGAGGACACTGAACATGAAGATGTGTTAGGATATGTCCTAAAAAGGTGCATGGAACAACCCAGTTTAGACTAAGTATCTACCTTGATGTAATTTGACATAGAAGGATGTAGGGGGGATATTTGTGGTGTCTCTAACAAATGAGTGTTTTACAGTTGTGTAAAATAGATGAATATTGGATGTAGCTATTGCAGTGACTGGTAGTGGATGTTTTTGGGAAGGTGATTATTAACCGGTTGACACACATTCAGATCCTCTTTGTCTTTCAGAAAAGGCCATAAAAATTGTATTCCAAGTTCATTACAGAAAGCTGCATTGGATCTATAAGAATAGTGCTTAAGCTGAATGCCTTATATTTGAGTCTGCTATACCCTCAGGTGGTTTTAAGGGGTGAAACAAAGCAGATCTGATAGTCCACGTATAGAAGTTAATTCCCTTTTCCTGACGGGCTCCATGGTTCTGTCTGTATATAATTTGCATGGGTGGCATCCAGAGATGTCACCGTAATTTCAGGGTTGTTCTGTGTTTTTCTTTGCTTGGATGCAGTATGTTCGATTCTCTGATGCTTCACGAGAGGAAAAGGGGGAAGTAATTTGCCTGTAGTGGGCATCAGGGCTTGCTTGGAGGCAAAAATCATCAAGCAGTTAACTTGCCCAGTTTGCAGCGAGAATTATCAGTTAGCTTGTCGGCCTGAGTGAAAGTTTGCTTGCACTTTACCCTCCAGACTTTGAGCTGCCTGGTGCAGGTTGGTAGGCCATCACAAATAAACTAAATTTCTGCACAGAGGACATTAGCAAAGTTTATCCATTTCCAAATTTCCTCCAAAAAAGTGTGAGGGTTTCTTTTGTGTGTTTTCGTTTTGTTTTCCCAATGACTTGTGAGGATACCAAAGAGCTGCTGAAATCTGCTGCTACTTTGTCAGAAGTATTAGTCTAATATAGTACTTCAGGGTAACTGTTTTGTATTTTATTGTTTTGGTTTAAATTTGTTTTTAGACATGGAGGTGTGTGCTGCTGTAGAGATGCAGTTTTTTGTTATAGGGAAATGAGGTGGTTTTTTATTTTCACACAGCTGTTAATATATTAAACAATAATTTCTCTTACGTTTTACTCTATCCAGGCAATATATTCATAGTTTTTTTGTGTTTTGCTCCAGTAGTCTGTGGAATTAAATAGCTGTGGAACTGACTTGTGTTGGCAGGCTTTTTGGGAAGTAAAGGCACTGAAGGCTGGCTTTCAGTTTGGTCCTCAAACAGCAAGAAAGCACTGTGGAATAGCAAACCTTTACACTAGGGAAGGAAAGAAGATCTTTAAGAATGTGTACAAAATTTCCCAGTTGAGTCACGCATCTGATGTGAGGCAGGAAATGAAAACTTGTCTGTGTTATGAATGTGATCAGACAGTCAAACTGCACGTTCTGGGAGCTGTTGAAATGCCCACGTTGAGGGCAGCTGGTCTCATTGTCATCTGCAGCACAGAGAAGGTGTCACTTGGAGCTTTGCAAAAATTCTGTGCCGTTCTGAGCTTGGTGTCTTTTCTCCCCGTGTAGGCATTGCTACATACTCTTTTCAGGGTTCTGTTAGAAAGAACAAATTGTTGCCAAATTACAAGCTTATTGACTTGAATTTGTAACTCCTTCAACTGGTGTAAAACTGAGCATATAATCCTCGCTTAAGGTAAATCCAGTTGCTTGTTTAAAGCACAGGCAGGGACTGAAAGGTATTGTGGTGAGGGAACAGCTAAAAAGGAGAATAGTCAGTTTTGTGGTTTATTTCAAGTTTAATGCTGCAGATAGTATTTTCTTATTTACACTTCTGTCTTTGCAGCATTGGAGTCTGTTTTCCTCTTTCACCATGGAATATACATGAACTGCTATTTGATCTGGTAGATCAGATTAAACCCCAAACTAGCAGTAGCATTTCTAGAAATAGCTCGGTGGCAAACATTAAAAACAGACATTACAAATTGAATAGAAATTTGTGTGTATATATTTCTTTTATTTGCATGTCTTGTTCTCTCCTTCCTAGCCTAAGTTACTGAGTAATGACTAATGTTATTTCCTGTGTTTCTGTTTAGGGAAAAAAAACCCAAAACATTTTATCTTTTGTTTCCTGCCTTATGTTTTCCTCTTTTTTTGATTGGTTGACTACTATTTCTGTCCTACCACCTTGTGTTTCTACTGCTGTGTATATATATATCATTGTTTCTAAACTTCTGTTATTTTTGTATAGCCTCTTGTGTATAAAACAATTTCCAGAATCTGCTCCCCATCCACACAGTAGGAGAATACTGTCAATTTCTATTACGTTGAGCTGAGTAGTTACAGCCATATATACATCTGTTGTCCTAGGTGTATTGGAGGGTGGAAAACAGGATAGATGCTGGGTATTTCTTTCTGCTGCTCTGAACACTGTGGTGAGGAACACAGATGGGTGTTTCTGTTCTCCCATTTTTGTGTCTCTCAGTTTCTGTTATAAAATAGCAAGAGGAGATAGAATATGCACGGTACAATGTTTTCTAAGGTATGAATGTGAATAGACAGCAACAGCAGGTCTTCCACCTGATTTCACTGCAGTCCTTGAGCACAAATTCATAGGAGGAGCTCTAGAGCAGAGAAAACCAGCAGTATCTTAACTGGCTTGCAGATCAAAGCTTTGAATAATCCCAGTCTGCTGTTTACATAGTAGAGTAGGAAAGAGCTTAGGCTGGCCTTTACCCCAGAAGGAAGAAGCCCCCTTGGGAGAGAGACACACAATTAAGTTATTTGCTTTCTTTGAGACCTGTCTGCAAGTGTTAGAAAAACTTAATTTTACAGGCAGGTGCTGAAGCCCATCAGCAGTTACTTTTAAATTTCTTGTCTCTCTGTGACACTTCCGTTGGAGGTCAGGGGAGTCTGAAGACTCTGAAGTAAAGATCAGTAGTCCTGATATCTTAGGGTATGTGTCTGCTGCTTTTCTGATAGGCTTGTAAAGTTAGGGACTGCTGCTGAGTGTCAGGGTGGGTATAGTGAAGATTAGTCCTGAAGAAGTTCAGGCAATTAAGTATTTAGGCATTGTTTCAGGAAAAGTGCATTATCTGTAAAGTGCAGCCAACATTCATAGGATTGTTCTACTAATTTCTGTATTTGTTTGTGTTTAAAGTAGATATGCAATTTCTGCTTTTTTTCCTCACTCACTATTGTTTCTGTGTTCTTCAGGCTGTAACTGCATGGGTGTCTTTTTGCTCTCCACAATTAGTGTGGAAATCTGGAAGTGCAGTGTATTCTTTTAAATGTGCAGCAGCAACAGTGAATTTGTATTAAAATGTAGCCTAATAATTTGTATGCTGTTTTGATCTTTAGTATGTATTGAATTCGGTATTTTGTGTATTTCAGATGATAAAAAGGATATTGACCATGAAACAGTTGTGGAAGAGCAGATCATTGGAGAGAATTCTCCTCCAGATTACTCAGAGTACATGACAGGGAAGAAACTTCCTCCTGGTGGAATACCTGGCATTGACCTCTCCGACCCCAAGCAACTGGCTGAATTTGCCAGGTGAGTAGTAAGAAAGGAACTTCAAAATTGTTTTCTCTTCACTGGTTTAATTATGAAACTGTTAGGCAAAATGGTGTATTTAGTATAGCTTATAATTCTGTTTAATTATCTTCTAAAACAAGGGACTTACCACAGCATCAGCCACTCTGTTCCGAACTAAAACGATGGGATTTCATATTCAGCAGTGAATTCTTCAGTGACTTCTGGGCTTTAGTTCCATTGCGTGAGACAGGACTTAAATATATTGATAGACTGCATCACTCATTACTCTAGGTAATTGGGATTGGACTAAATAGTCTCTAGAGGTCCCTTCCAGGCCAAACAATTCTGTGATTTTACATGACAGAATATTTCTTTCATGTAAGTAGCCTTAAATTCCTGAGCACCAAAGGGTCTGATAAGTGAAATGCTGCCTTCGGGTTGTTCAGTACAAAACAGCAAGGCTACAGAATTTAGCTGGCAAAGCCACTTGCTGTTCTTTTTCACCTGCTTCTTACACTCAAGATCTTCAATCACAAGTCCTGCACTTTCAAGTGCCGCTGCCGATTGCAGTTTCCCAGTTGGTAACTCTGCAGCCTGGATTTTCTCCGGTGAGTCAGAATTGTCCCTCGTTTACATACCAATGGGATGACCTGGGTGACAAGGTGACTTTTACTTTCAGCGGTGCTGGAGGGCTGGCGGCGGGGCGGGGCGGTGGTGCCCTGCTGCCGGGAGCTGAGGACAGCCCGTGGCCGGCAGAGGGCAGCGGAGAAGCCGCTGAAATGTCACCCGGGGGTGGCACTGGTCCCCTGTGCCCCGCTCACTGCCGGGGCAGCGTTATCGCTGGGTCTGCACGTGTCCAAGCGTGCCTGCTGCCTTCTCTGCTGCTGCTGCTGCCAGATTGTCCCAAGCTGAGAGCAAAATGTCTATAAAGCCACATGCATTTTCATTTTTTCAGCAGCTGGCTGTTCTTCAGAGCTCGGGTGCACAATTCTGGCCAGTCAGATGTTGTTATCCTTACTACCTAGTAGACAGAGAGTTTGCCTTTTTCTAGGTAGTTGCTAGGTGACGGGGACTGTTGTTACAAGTTCTGGTCTGGCTTCTTGGTTAGCTGGATCTTGGTGTTCAGTGTGTGTGCATTTACTCCTGTTTCACCTTCTTGATCTTGCTGATTTTTACAAGTTTTTGGTTTTTTTTTTAGTTTTGTCCTGTTACTCTGTAGTGTGTTTGTGCTGGAGGAATAACAGCACGGCCTTATCCCACAATTACTTTCAGTAAAGCCATTGAACTATGAATTGTTGAAGGCTCCTAGTAATATAGTTCTTTTTCAGTTCTATCTGATCTGGATATATATAACAGCACACCACAAACAGCTGAAAACAGGGTTCTATCTGAAGTGGTGGCTGATTCTAGCTATTGATACTTTTTCTTGTTTTACTATCATTTATCAAAGTTACTGTGGTTTTCTCTGGGACCTGCTGAAGAGTTCCTACATTTTTTTGTGAAAGCAAATGTTTAAGCGATACTCTTGAGTGTACATAGTGTTCCAATTCTAAACTGTTTCTTACATATTTCCCCTCATCATGTGTTTAGAATGCTGTTCTCCATTACTTTTAAACATGCTAAAACCTTTGCTTCTATTAGACACTGAAGTACTGAATAATACCTCAGAATAGTAGAATAATGAATAGTAGTAAGAATTATATATATAGTATAATAATAGTAGAATAATGAATTCTTTCGTTAGGAAATGGAAATAGTTTCTCCCAGGGTATCCTCCATGCAAATACTGAATATTTTTTCTCCATATTGGGTTGACTACTTGGACTGGATGTCACTTGAAAGGACCAGGTTCCTTCTATCAGATGTGTCTGCATATTTCTGAATATTGTAAAATGTTTTAGTTAGGTTTCTATTGAGAAAACAGTGGCTGCTGGCAGTATTTTAAAATTACCACTTTTTTATATTTATAGCAGAATGTTCTAGGAAGTTCCAGAGCTGGAATTTGTAGCAGGTAGTGAAAAGATTCAGTTTTATGTGTACAGCTTCTTTTCTCACAGCAGACAAAATGTAATCTATTTCAGTCAGAACAGAAATACATGACAGTAGAGTAAGCACCTTGGGGAGACATTGCCTTTAGTAATATTGCAAATTTGCTCAAAACCTGGGGAAAATTGTTCTTTAGCTTCATTGTAGATACATAAGAATTTCATGCATCTCCTAAGAAAGGTTTTTTTGATTTCTTGGTCAGACTCTATGACTGTCAAACGTTTACTCTTGCCTTGCAGTTGTATGTTAATGTCTTAAATGATTGTGTTTGTTTATTCTTCTGAGACTAAAGAGTGTGGGTGTATCAGAATTTGAATATTTCTTGTTAATGTCTTGGTCCTCTTGCAGAGAAGAGTGTTGAAGGGACTCCGTAGCTTATAAAATGGATTAAAGTACTGATAACTGCAGACTACTGTTCAGTTGTCTTGTTGACCTTGCAGTGTGCAGTATCACTAGAAACTTTACATGGCAAGCTGGAAGGAAAAAAATGGGTTTACATGTCTGGAATTGGCTTTGGAGGTCAAAGGAGTACAGTTTTTCATGATTAAAAAGATATGTGTTTGTTTAGTGTAAAGTTCTCTGAAATTGTCAAACATTGCTCATTGCTTTACAGTTCAGAATTTCAGAATTCTCAGTATGCTGAAAACTTCTAGCAGCACATGAAGTTGAAAATTACTTCTAAACTTAAACAGCTTCATGTGCTGTAAGGTTTTGAATAACAAATTTGTATTTAGATTATTTGAAAAAAGAATTGTGACAGTTCACATATAAGGAAGTGTTAACTGGCCAGTAAAATTGTATGCTAAGAGCATTGTGTGTAATTGAGAGGAAGTTTATGTAGGGTTGCTTTTTGGTTTTCATTAATGTAGTTGAAGAAATCTCACCATACTTTTACAGAAATTACCTACTATGAACCAGGCTAGATCCACTGTTTATAAAAAATGCAGCTTATTTTGATTAAGGATATTGGCTTGAAATACTTGCATTGATTATTAGGAACAAAGTTCTGAGGTTAAGCTTCAACAGAAAAAGCTTGAATTCTAGTGGTAATAGATTTTGAGCGAGGTTCTGGTGTTCTGATCTAGTTGCTGAAAGGTAATGGAGGGAGACAAACGTGATGTTTGAAGTTGTTAGTAGTTCTGCAGGCCTTTAAAAACAGAATTCAGAGCTGCAGTAATTGAGCATGTGCAGCAGCCACCAGTGCCCAGAGCTCGGTGGCTCTTGCAGAGGGAGTGCTTGTGGTGTCTCTTGTGATACAGTTGTCTTTCACTGCCTGCTTTAGAGCATATGTCATTGAGTCATGTAGCAGGAATCTGCATCCTTTAGCTGGAACCCTGGCAGCTTTTCCTGGAAAAGCCTTTATGCATTCTATGATTCCATTGAAAACATTGTGAATAAATGGGCTGTGTCAGAACATTGACATGGTCAGTAATGCATAGACAAATGACCATAACTTACACCTGGTTGGCAGTTTATCACTTTTTACAGATTACTTCTGTTTTAGGAAGGTGGAATTCTCTCTAGCATGCTTTAGAAATGCAGGAAAAAAGAAAAAAAAAAAAAAGGTGGAATTCTCTTGGGCAATCGTACCAGAATATGAAATGTTAATTGTGAGTGATCTGCTCAGGACAAAACCTAATAAATTACCATGTTTTCATTTGATACCTTTGACTAGGAAGCTGGAAATCCCTTCAAGTGGAATAAAATGTTTCATCCAACTCTAAATTGATGAGAGTTCAGTAGTTAGCTGTGAAGAAATCATAGCTGCTTGGTAATGAAAACTTGGGATGGTAGCAGGGATATTTCTAGAATGTGCATATGGCAAATTCCCTCAAAGCAAGGCACTAAAAAGGATATCCCTGTTTGCCCCTTCCCTCCCTCCCTCTTGTCCTCCAGATACATGGCTGAACCGGCTAAAGACAGCAGAACACAGACATTGGTAAAACAAAGAAATAAGAAGGAATATCCTATAGCTGGGAAATTGGCACAGTAATGGGTCCTGGTGGTAAAAACTTAATTCTCTGTGGTTTTATTTTCTGCTGATCTTGGTATCTTCTCTGAAGGAGAGCCATTGTGAGGACTGGTCTTCCTTTCTATCCACTTTCCAAACCCATAGAAAACAAAGGAGAGGAAACTGCCGTAGAGTTTGAAATTGGACACCCTTCTTAGAAGTGACAAAGCCTTCTGGTCATCCAGATTTATGACTTAGGCCTCTTTATAAGGTGTATTCTTTTGTATTGGTTTTGTTCTTGTTACAGAGAAGGGCAGTAAAGTGACAATTGCTTTACCCAGTGTTTTTCCAGGGGAGGGGACATCTCCTGCTCTGTAGCACACTGCACAGGTCACCGTCCCTGTTTACACAGATGATATTCCTCATAACTGGAACAAACCTAGTAATAGTTTCTGCCAGAATCATGGAGTGCAAGAACCTCTTTATGACAGTTTTAACTGTGACTGAAGCAGGTAAGACACTGGGTGTTTTTGGGCTGTAGCTAAATTCCTAGGACACCTCGTGCCACTCCCCTTTCATCTTGTTTATCCAAAAGCCAGTCCAGCCAGTTCCAGGAGCTGTTGAGCACAAGTGAACTCTTGCAGTAGTGCAGGGCTGCGAGCTCAGGTTGGTTCTGCTCAGCAGGGCAGCACAAGGGCAGTGGCAGAATGAGGGGAACATGCCAGCAGTGCCAGTAACACTGTTGAGAGAGAATCATTTCCTCCACCTCTGACTGTTCCTAGGAGGTGTGGCCATCAGCACGGGTGAATATCATTGCTGGTCATCAGAAACCTCTAGGACATGTTAGAGAGAGAGAAGTTGCTAAGGTTAGATTTGTGTACATAGGGAGAAGAAAGGAGGTGAGAACACAGAACTCTTTTAACAGTGGCAAAAAATAAAGGAGGTTACAGAGCAAGGGGGGAATTATATACTGTTATTTGAATTGTATTTCCTTTCTTCCCAGCTTTAACACCGTTTCTGTGGCTGACTTTTAAAATTGCATCGATTGACAAGTCTATAGGTTGGTGGAGTTTGACAGGGATTTGGGGTGGGGATTAAGGTTCTGTTGGGGTAAAGTACTCTCAGTTCAGCTATGTAGATTAAAGGAGGTGGTTACATTTAACTTTCAGATACTGCACAGTGACAATATTGCTTTCTGTATTTTGAGAAACTGAGTGGTTTAATACCTGGGGTTTTACTCAGTCTTCCTTATGCATGGATATGGGAGTGTGCTTTTATGGAGCTCATTCTGTCATGCCATTGGGTTGTACACATTCTTGCTTCCTCTGCTTTCACCCATTCCCTCCCTCCACTCTCCCAGTGCAAGTTAAGACTTAGCTTTTAATTGCAGTGTCCCAGTGACTTGATCCAAAAGGTACCCTTCCTAATTTTCACAGTTAATTGACTTGCAGTTGCTTCTACTAGGTCTGACCCACGTAAACTCACCGCAGAAATGAAAATTTTGGTCTTGCCATGTGAATTGACTTTCTGCAAAGGCAACTGTTTCTGAAGTTCCACCCCAGTATTAATGTGTGTGTCTGTAGTTGCATTAAATAGTGATGTTTGTTAGAGTTTTGTTTTTGATTAATGTTTCAGGCTAAGAAAACTTGGATGGAGCTGGTGGAGATGCTCTACTGGGTGGGAGCCAAAAGTCTAACCACCACCAGCAAGAGCTACCTGCACCAGTGTAATTAAGATCAACAGCCCAGATTCTAGTCTGGTCTCCTTTTGCAGAAAGTTAATTTTAAAGTAAGACCAAAATCTTTTTTTCTAATACATGTGAATATGTAAGTCTTTAAATTCTTCTTTGAGGGATTGTCCATATGGCTTCTGCAGCTTTGTGAGCAAGATGGTGTTTTTGACACAATGATCTATTGTAGCTGTGCCTGTGGTGTTCATGCCCTCGTGCCTTTAATCCAGGTGTACAAAGGGCCCAGCAGCTTCCTCCTGCCTGGGGCACTAAAGATACAACCTGGACACCATTTGCCATCTCTTCTCTCGCAGTGTCTGTTGCTGTTTTGTTGATAAATTTGGTTATCTCTGTAGCTCTGTGCATAAGCACAGCCTTGTTCCACATTTTCGGCTTAACTTGCTGTGCTTCTATGAAAAATAAGATGTAAAATTGCTCATTTTGTAGCTGAACTGTTTTGTCATTTGTCTCCAAATGTTCAAGTGTACTACTGGGCTGATAATCCTGAATTTAGAAACAAAGCTTGAACATTAAAAAGTCCTGGATGGACATCCATGGTGTTCCATGCCTGCTCAGACACTGAACAGAAGAATGTAGGGTGCAGTTGATGCTGCAGTCTGTGCTATGTCTGACCACCCCGTTCACCTGCAGTTGGTTCCCCAAACTCCCTGACTGCACTGGCCCAGGGTATTTTCAAACTCCCTGACTGCACTGGCCCAGGGTATTTTCCTTCTCACTCTGCCTGCTAGAGGTGACACTGTTGTAGCGTTTCTTTCTCAAAGATTGAGAAGATTGATCAGGGGCAAGACACAAGAGTCAGGAAGAGGATTNCAGCGTTTTTCTCAAAGATTGACTCAATATCAGGGGCAAGACACAAGAGTCAGGAAGAGGATTTAACACCAAGTGTGAAAAAGCAGGCACTGCCCACTAAAGCTATTTGCCACATCTTTTGTTAGCAGTTCTCTTGGTCTGGTCACTCCCTTTACAGGTGGCCAAATCAGACTTTGGAACGATAGTGGTTTTGCTCATTCTGATCATGAGAGGTACACGGATCTCAGATTTAGGAAATTTTTTTTTGCTTCAGTTTTTTGGGGCTGGGGGAATGACTCAGCCAACATTTAACAGGTTGATTGAATTAGGAGGAGGTGTTTTTGGCACCAACTTTGTCTCCTAAGGGTGTTTGTTCTCTAATGGAATTTAATCATGACACTCTATTCTCTCATGTCCCATCTTGTTAAATCATTCTTCTGTGACCATTTTGAAAATTACAGATGCTCATTTCTGTCCCTTTTCCTGGTTTTAAAAATCACAGAGACGTAATAAGGAGAATCCCATGCTAAGGTAATTGAAAACTTTCTGTAAGGGTCCTGTAAAGACAGCTTTTGTGTGTGCATTTTCCTGCAGCCTCAGTACCTGTAGTACCATGAGTCTGGAACCTCACTGGAGAGTGCAGTCAGTCAGTCAATCCCAATCACTTGTTTGGAGTTAGGTATTTTAATACTTTACTCAAAGAAACTATGTAAAGTAAACACGGCACAACCATTGTATTTTCCAGTTGGAATATATAAATTAAATCTAATCAATAAGGTCAACTGAGTTGGTCTGTAGTCTTGAAAATAATTGTTACAATGAAAATGAGGATCATGAGGAGACAGCTGTACAGGAACAGATGTAGTTTGCTGTTCAGAATGTTTCTGCCCTTAAGTTGATGAAATCTTAGTTGTGCTGCTGGTTGTGGTATACAAGAGGAACTTTGTCAGCACAAATAGCTTACACCCAATCGGAAGTCACTGTTAATATCTGTAAATGTGTTTGTTACCCTGCAGGAGGCTGTAGTGTTCCTCAGGTTAGCTCTGTACCTACCCAGTGTAGTCTGGAGATGCTGAGCCAGCAGGAGTTTCCCAAGTGCCCACTCAGAGAAAAGAACAAAAGCACCCTCTAAATCCTTGGGTTTTAGCGTTGTGTCTGTGAAGTGGCTGTCAAGTGCTTTAGTCTGTAGATGATCACTCGAACTGTGCCACATCTGCAGAACCAAAAGGACTCGGAGTGAGGCCCCAGAGAGAGCTGACAGAGCCATAGGAGACTTGTCCATCCGTGTAAGACTCCACGGGCAGCTCTAAGATGATTTTCCTGGGTCTTCAGGACTTCTGAGGGAATTTTTCACTGCTCTTGCCTTAATTCACCCTCTTCTCTCAGCAGTCCATGTGAAGGAAACAGGTGAAAGCAGATTTCAGCCATAGGAGTGTGACAGTACCAAAGAAGTCTGGAGTCTGCTTGCAAAAACCAAATGCTTTTGTGGTCAGAATAGAAACATTTTAGTTTATTTTTTAGTTTCATTTTTACAGCTCTTGGGAAGTTTTTGAGTGTTTAATAGTTGCTGTTTAGCCAGTCTCATACCAACTGTTAAAAAGGGATGTGAAAAAGTACGTACATGTATGCATTGCTTGGAAATTTCATTCCCCAACCTTGTTTTTTTCATATCAGTTTCCAGAAACAAAACTCATGCAAATTAAAAACTGTCATGGATAGCAACAGACACTTTTCCTTCGTAGCATAAAGAATAGTGATTCTGATAATTCCAATTATTTTGTTCATTTCAAGCCTCTCATTTCTGTTTAATTGAGGCTAGGTACACCAGCAGACCTTTGGGGTAACTTACAGATATGATATGTGGGCACTTTGTCCCACAGCACTGCCGTGTGCTGCATTGCCAGGAAAAGCAGTTCAGTATCCCACATGAACAGTCTGGCTCAGCTGCCACAGCAAGGCTTGGCAATGTGCAAAATCTCCTTGCTCTAAGGGAGTCTCCAGCTGTATGGGGTGCATTTATTTATACCCACCTGCCACTACCATTAGATGGAGATAAACTTCTTCTTTTGGATTTTTTGAAGACGGCACTACAGGTTTGAGAAATAAAGGCAGCTGATAGTGCAGTGCACTTCCCTAGAATCACATCTGGCTCTTCTGACTTGTGACAGCTGGTTGTTATAACACTGTTCTAAAATTGTTTTGTATAGAGTCTTACTGTATATGAAATAGAGCTAACACATACAATAGTTTGTGGGCTCCTTATGTAGCAGTGGAGATTAGTGGCACCCATAAAATAATGGTGAAAATCCCTGTTAGTGACCAGGAGTAAATTGGTGATTGGCAGTTGCCAAGAGTGGAATCCATGAGCACAATAGCTTAAAGCAAGGATAATTCCCATTTATGTGGGTGGAATGGATGTCTGCATTGTCTGTGTAGATTCCACACCTTGCCTGATTCCTGCTCTCCCTGGTTCTGAAGAGTTTTCCTTTAGAAGTCTTGTGTGGTGAAGATACTTGAAGAATGATTGAACCTGTACTCCTTCATGTCCTGCTGCAGGGATGGAGAGGAAGAGAAGCTAAATAGGCCACAAGGGTACTGGCACAACAAAAATGGAGTTTTCAAACAAAACCTCCTAATTACAATTAGAATAAGTCAGGAAAAAAACTCTACTTGCACATATTCAGAGGATTAAGAAGGTAGTATTAAATGTCTTATTCTGTATTTGAGAGGTCCTTCTGGAAAAGCAGAGCATTCCAAATGCTAAATTATACTGTTAATATTTTTATGAAGGTTCTGAAAATGTTAAAGTGAGTACCACTGACATATGTCAAACTGGGGGATAAAATGTGCTCATTATGTAGGCACTTAGGGGAGAATAGCTGTCTACTAATGTGTTTCTACTAATATTTTGTTGTATTTTTTTTTATCTTTAAGAATGAAACCAAGAAAAATTAAAGAAGATGATGCTCCACGAACGATAGCTTGTCCTCACAAAGTAAGTGAAGTGCTCAGCCTCTGAGTAGATAGTAATTTGTAGATCAGTATTTTGTATTGATGTTTTCTCTTGAGAATGAATAACTAAAATATCTTACTGTTAATAGAATACACTCAGTTAAATGTATTTTAGTTGTCATTCTCCAGAGGCTTCCTTTAAAACCTTTCACTGAATAATATATTATTCCCATTCCTTGTCTTAAGGTTAGTGCATCCCTAATCTTCTGGTAACCAGGATGCACAGTCCCTAACATGCTGGTTTTACTGTTGTGATTTCCCGACACCCAAGAATACATACTTGAAAGAATGTTCTGAAAGCTGTTCAAAGTACGTTCCTAAGATCTATATATCCTCTGCTTGGAAACTCTGACAGATTTGGAGTCTAGATCAGGAATCAGCAATTTCTGGTGCAGATGCCAAAGTCAGCTTTATTGGAAGACTCTGAATTACAATCCACAGAGCTGGGAAGTGCATCACCGTGAAAGAGAGAGGCAGGTTTCTTGGAGATACAATTCTGCCACACTGATAGCAGGGGAGCTTCTGTCTCGAATAAATGTTGCCAGTCACCTAGATTGGTAGCACGTGGCTTTACTGCATTATCCAGCTTTTGTAGTGCTTCTTTTAGCTGATTTAGTCTGTAACAAAAAAAAGACAAATAAAATCTTGCTGACTTCTGGTCTAGATAAGTGTGAGCCTAAGCAAATGATCAGGGCAGATAACTGTTAGACATAGCCATTAAAAAGCATGAATAGAAGGCAACTTTCTGACAGCCATGGTGTAAGGAATTTTCTGAATTCCTCTTTGTGCTTACATTGATTTCCAATTCTCCACGTTCTAGAAGTGTCATGTTTTTTCGTAATACAGTATGCAGAGATACAGGAACAGTTACTTTTACTGTACCAAGGAATGTTACCTTCATTTCTTTGATTTACTTTTTCATAGCCTCAACTTCATCTGAACGGGGTGGGGGGGAAAGAATATTCTGTCCTTCCATTTTCTATCTTGTAGTGTTTGTAGGCTTTTTGCATTTATGAAATCAGTTTAAAAAAAGAAAAATATTGTAGCTATACCTGCTGCTCTCAGAGGGACTTTAAAATAAATGCAAACCAAAGTTGATGGCTTGTTTACTTTGGCTCTGCTTTGCCCCACTCAGTTCTGCTATATGCCACAAATGGTGACTCAATACTTCAGAACTACCCAAAGAGATTCTAGTGCCTGAAGAGAGAACTCCTGAAAGTGACATTTCACCCTTTTTATAAGAAGCAAAGCGTATTTAAATATATTTGTTTTGAAAAAAAAAAAAAGGGAAGCCTGCAGAATTTAACATTAGCAATTTAACGGTCCCTTAGGTTCTATTGTTAAATTTTATACCTCATAACACTTATGTTGGTAGACTAGTTTTATATAAGTTTAAACAGCATCACTTGTAGTACAAATAGAATTTATGATTATTAATAGGATTTTATGAGGGATTTTGAACCTTGAGGAAGACATTTATTAAACATATGATAGATAGCTATTGATTGTCACTAAGAGGTGAAAAAAATGTAGAGAGATGAGGTAATTAGAGTCCCAGGTCACTGCTGGCTTAAGCATACTCTGGAATGCACAGTGGCATTCCTCTGTCAGTGCAGCATTGACCCCCAGGGTGAGACTTCTGATGCTGTACCTGAGTTAATGTATATTCTGCTTTTGGACTGAGCTGGCACTGACTCAGGCTGCTGTCCCACCTTGTTCAGCTGCCCAGGGTCACTCTGTGGGTTTGAACTGCAGCAGCAGTGGCACTCTCTGTCTCCAGGGAGCAGTTGCTGCTGCCAGTTTGGGCAGGGTAGCTCCTGTGAGTTGTGTGCTGGAAGCCCTCTGGCTCCATTTGTTCTCAGAAATGAGGAGGACAGAGGTCGGGAGATGGTGCACGTACCAGTTAGGACTAGGGAATAATCTGTGCTAGATTAGAGACTGTATAATATATTGCTGTACAGTAGTTCTTGGAATATAGCACTTTAAAGAGTATACCATAGGTATCCATGAACTCTCCTTCTGTCTTTTGTTTTTTTGGTTGGATTTTCGTTTTGTGTTTGTTTTTTCCTCTGAAACCTGTTAAGTGCTTTTGTTTGATTTATTCATTTGCTTCTGTCAGAGCTGCATCTTCTCCATGAGACTGTCCTGTTACTCATTTGACTGCACATGGCTCATAATGAGGAAAGGGTTTGGGATTTTTTTGTTTGGGATTATGTTTAGGTTTTTCTTTGTCAACTTTTCAAATGATTAGTTTTCTTGTATTGCTTTTTAAAAAATAAATGTAAGGGATGCTCTTTTCAGGGCCAACTCTTAAGAAAGTATTCAGGATATAAAAGCATTTAAAATGCTTGTACTGTAGCAGATAAAACCTTCTTTATGAGAACCAGCTTATCTACTAATGGAGTTCCACCGTTCTTTTTAAGGGCTGCACGAAGATGTTCAGGGACAACTCTGCCATGAGGAAGCACCTGCACACCCACGGCCCTCGAGTACACGTATGTGCAGAGTGTGGCAAGGCCTTTGTGGAGAGCTCCAAACTAAAGAGGCACCAGCTAGTTCACACTGGAGAGAAACCCTTTCAGGTACTGCTGCCCTGCAGGCATCACCCCCACCCCTGTCCTGGCAGCCCTGCACGCTGCAGCTCGGCCTGGCTGCATCAGGGCTTGGCCATGCTGGGGCTTCCTAACATCCCACGGGGCTCCTGGAAAACTGGGAGTCCCCTTCAGCTGATCAGGCTGTCATTTAATCATTTACACGGGCTTCTCTTAGAAATTGGCTCATTGTATATACGTGGGAGATGCCTTTCAAAATGGGATGTAAAAGTTGCCCTCTTTAAAAATGAATGCTGTTACTAGAGAATTACGAAAATGTCTCTTTCTCCTCATCATCTTAGCACTTGGGGTCAGTTTGCTGAGTTACCTCAGGGTACTAATTTTCAGCAGGATTTATTAATCAGTTTTCAGCAAAATGATGGAGTCACTGAAAGTTTTTCCATTTCTATCGAGTCACGTGGGCTTCCGCCACCAGAGGTCCCCTGCCCTCTTCATATGATACAACTTATAAATCTTTAGAGTTATTCTTAGTCTTGAGCATATATGTGTTCCCCAGAACACACTTAAGATATGTTATTTTTTTTGTTGATTATTTTCTAAAATACATTATTTGAGAAACTTGATTTACAGTCCTCAGGGATTAGCTTAGATGCATACACTGAATGTTCTGTGTGGTAAATACAAGTATTTATCACTAAATGTTCTGTCCTTTTAATATCAAGCTCATGTTAAAAATAAAGCAGGTAAAATAAGTATATCTTTACAAAGAGTATACTCTCTGGAGTATATCTCCACTGAAAGGCGGAAATTGAGTGAAATCCTGTTTTTGTTTTGTCATCCAGTGTAGGTACTGTTTCACATGCAGAGGTGTTTTTAGTGGAAGGGCTTGTTTGCAAGCTGGAATTAATTTATTTCCCTCTTTGAAAATAGATCTGCTCTTGTATATACAGTGTATACTATATCTGAATTATTTCAGTTTTGCAAGCTGGAAGAATTTGATTTCCCTCTGAAAACAGATCTGCTCTTGCATATACAGTGTATACTATATCTGAAATATTTCAGTTTTTGGTGCAGTTCTCAGGGGACACCCACACCCTCACCCATACCAACCTCCGACCTCCGCCTTCACGTTTGTGCAGCCTAACGATTCAAAGCCCGTGTTTCTAACCCGTGATGGAGATGAGTTCCTTCAGCTAACAGAGTGTGTGTTTTCCTGCCAACAGTGTACGTTTGAAGGATGTGGAAAGCGTTTTTCACTGGACTTCAATTTGCGCACGCACGTGCGAATTCACACTGGCGACAGGCCCTACGTCTGCCCCTTCGACGGCTGCAATAAGAAGTTTGCGCAATCAACCAACCTGAAATCTCACATCCTAACACACGCCAAGGCCAAAAACAACCAGTGAGAGTTGAGGAGAACGTTCTTGAACTCTATAAAGCATCTTACAGGAAAATCGATTGGAAAGAAATACGCCTCCCCTTTGTATATTGTTTCTAGGAAAGAATTTTAAAAAAAAAAAAAGAACCCTACAAACCTAAAGGACGTGTTTTGATAAGTAGTAAATAAAAGCAAAAAAAAAAACAAACAAAAGAAAACCACACAGAAAACTTTAAGGTGACATTGCTAAGAAGCTCCACCTTGATCTGTAACCCCGTTTCAAGAACAGGGTGTTTTGTAAAGTGCAGCCCCAACAGGACGGGTCAGCTCATGAACTTGCATCAGAAAAGACAATTCTTTATACAACAGTGCTAAAATTGGACTTCTTTTCACATTCTTATAAATATGAAGCTCACCTGTTGCTTACAATTTTTTTTAATTTTGTATTTTCCAAGTGTGCATATTGTACACTTTTTGGGGATATGCGTAGTAATGCTATGTGTGATTTTCTGGAGGTTGATAACTTGCTTGCGGTAGATTTTCTTTAAAAGAATGGGCAGTTACATGCATACTTCAAAAGTATTTTCCTGTAAAGAAAAAAAGTTATATAGGTTTTGTTTGCTATCTTAATTTTGGTTGTATTCTTTGATGTTAACACATTTTGTATAATTGTATCGTATAGCTGTAATGAAATCATGTAGTATCAAATATTAGATGTGATTTAATAGTGTTAATCAATTTAAACCCATTTTAGTCACTTTTTTTGGAGAAATACTGCCAGATACTGATGTTCAGTGTAATTTCTTTGCCTGTTCAGTTACGGAAAGTGGTGCTCAGTTGTAGAATGTATTGTACAGGCACTGACCATTTATTAACACCTGATAATATGTACATCCCCCATGTAATAGAAAGGGCAACAATAAAACAGTGGTCCTAAAGAAAGAATCTGGCAGAAAATGATCTGTAAGCGCAGTCTATTTTCTTTTGTTGTCCAGAGCAGTTCTAGTTCCTCTTGACCTCCCAGAAATTGGAAGCTAAATAAACTCAAGTTTCCTTTACTTTGCATTCAATTACAGTGGTTTGTGATGCAGTTAAGTAATACCACATCAGGTGGTGTATCTGAACAGAATTGCTGACTGTGATTCTGGTTTTGAGTGACCTAGACTTCATTAACTGGAACGGTGGATTTGGAGCCCTGGCAGTGTAGTGGGGAGTGTTCTGTGTGCCTGGACAGCAGCTAGGTAAACCAGTACAGGAAATAACTAAATGGCAACCTTGGTTTAGTCAAGGTAAGGAACGTTGGCAGTTTAAATGCAGTAACAATAGAAAGTGGAGGAATGGTAGGGTTTGAGTGATCATACCAGAAAAAAAAAAACTGTTTCTTCTTTTGGCTAACTTGTTTGAGTGTAATGATAAAAACTCTTGGAACCTTATTGGACACCTTTTGTTTCAAAACAAGAACTTGAAGTTCTCAGAGAACTTGATGGAGTTGAGTTTTGATGGTCTAACTAAGTGGTTACTTCTCATTTGTTCACGTGTTCAAAGAAAACTTAGCAGATACTATAGTAAAATGTGACAGATTAATAAACAGAAGAAAATGCAGAGAAATGCATAAGTTATTTTTTAGAGGCATGTAACATATTTTAATGCAGTAAAAAGTGTTGTTACTCTTTTTCTGAATTCTGTTTTTACAAGGTTCATCAAAGTTTTCATTGCTAATACTGTAAAACTTAATTTTGAGTCCATTGTTGGTGGTAGTGGCAAAAACCTGGGTAATAAAGAAACTGCACTTAAGACCAAGGGAATTTTCATCCATACATAAATTAATCTGAACACTGCAACTCTAGTCTGAGGTTATTAGGGGTAGAAAGAAAGTTGGGACATTTAATTGTAAAGTATGCGTTAGAATTTTGGCAGTATTTTTTCTTTTATATATAAGCAGTTTTTGAACAGGACAGTATACTGAAACTTGTATAGTTATAGTTAAATTAAATTCTGTATACAGTTAAATTAGTGTCTCTATTCTTTTTGGAAGGAAATAAAATTAATTCAGTCTAGTTCTAATTGACCTTATATTTTTTCTTAAGCAGTATCTGTGATGGTGCTAGGCTTGCACAGAGGTTTGCTTTCCTGTGTCATGAAGTCTTTTATTGAATTGCAGGGTGTCACTACTTCATCCTTGAACATACATTAGGGACTGAACTATGTTACCTTGAGCATACATTTGAGACTAAACGATGTTAAATATTGATTTGAGGACCAGCTGGGAACTGTAACTGTTACTGCCTCTGGTTATGTTGCATCTGATTACAGAGAGACATTTCCATCTAGGCCTCAAATCAGTGGCACTCAGTGTACTCCCGAGTGTGAGTAGCAACAACACTCAGCTTGGAAGGTCTCGCTTTGTAAGTACTTAATTCCACTTTGGGTATGAATAAATACTTGCATTGAGCAGCTGCTATAACTTATTTAAGCTTTTAAAGTATAATTGGCACACCTTGCTCTTTAAACAGCATGCTTCATTGATTCCAGAGTTTTCCTCAAGGTTTTTCAGTGAAAAAATTACAGGTTTTGAGAATAGCAACAGAGTTGACTTTGAAACCACCACTCCCAGCCTGCTGTCCAGAAGTTCCTGCATTACACCATCGATTTGTGAGCAAGTTCAGGTAAGGGGAGGAGAAATGTGGGTTTAAAACTGGCAAAACATTTCCATGCTGACTCATTATACATGTTCTGCTTCTCATTTGGATCGTACATTTACCTTGTTTGGTTCTGCTGCTGTTGAAATGAAGAGAGGCAAATTCTGCAGCTGTGTATCTTTGGGACTCAGACCGACTTTAAAGGTAGAACTGACTAGATTTTTCTCTTTATCTATTTATGGTCTGTCAGTAAATGCAAAACAAACTGAACTTAAATACTAATTACTTGTAGAGAGTGTGTTTCTTGAAAAGGTTGTAGGAAGGCTGCAGGTTCAGATTTGAAAGACAATAAATCCTTAGTGAAACGGAATGCCAGGACCTCAGCTGAACCTGCACTTAATTTTTGTTATTTTCTGCTTGAAGAGGGTCACTGTGGAATTTAGTGCATTGTGATTTTTCCCCATAATGGCTGCAAGTTGTCATCAACAAAGCCAAATACTAAACACATCCTATCAGCAGCTTGTCAGCAGTAATGTAGTTCTGAGGGCAGGTGGAGATCCTTTCCCTCTGCTAATTCCACTGTAGGTAAAAAGCAGAAGATGCAGTAATTACTAGAAATGGCAAAGGTATTGAGGCTTTAAAAGGTTAGGAGTGAATCTCTTCAAAGTGCTAGGTGAAGAGGCATGGCAGTGGCAATAGCAGCTGTTCCCTCACGTTGCTCACAGGGTATTTTGTCAGTGTGCCTTGGATAAGTGGGCTGGTTAGTTTTTCTGCTCCATTAAGGTGGATAAACTCGAGGACAGTATGTGCTGAATATCATTCTTCCAAGTGTTTCCTTAATGCCTTGAAGAAATTGAGAAAATCTGGAATTTTTGTCAGGACTGCTAGACTAATTTGGGAAGTCTTAATCAGTCAAGTGGCAGCTGCAAACGACATTGGTTGGTTTATAATGTGCCATCTATAATGATGGCACTTCAGAATAAATTTAAGAAGTTTTTCATCTGTTCAGCACCTTCTAAAATCTGCTGTGTAATGGTGGCTTGAAGAGAGAAATAAAGGATGTTTGTGTCAGCATTGAGCTTTACTGCACTGATGTTCCTGGAGCACTTAAAGCTACCCAGGGGAACCTGGGGTGGATTTCAAAACTGAGTGTTGGGTGTGGATTCTGCAGGCAGGAATACAGATAAGAGTTGGACTTCAGTATTCTTGTTCCTGGCTGTGTAAATTGAATACTTTAAAAAGTAGCACTTCCCTTGGGAAGAGTCACAGGGCAAAAGAATGGGAAAGTGAAATAGAGCAGAGGGAGCGGGAACATCTGCACAGTGTAAAGGTAGGAGCAAACCAGAGCAGGAATGTGTGTGCTTGTATGATGAGATTCAATATTCAGTTTGATCATGGGACTTGGTCTAGTGTCAAGTTGCAAGAGTGTGATGATGGTTTTACAGCAATGCTTAAATGCCACCTGGTTGGCTACTGGTTTAATTTTGTAAGCTAATTGAATTAGTGGTCCTTTTCTCAATTTCATTCTCTGTGCTAAAGCAAACCAGCTTAGGCAAGTTTACGTGTACTCTACATCATCCTGTACTATTAAGACAGTTAACTTAGAAATTTTTTCAGTCTTTTTCTCTGGAAATCATCAGGAAAGTATTTAATTTCCTTTGGGGGCAAGCACATCAGATTCTGTATAAGTTAATGTGAAGTTTTCAGGTCCTGGCTTCCCCTAAAGTAGCAGGAAAACACTGTTTTGCTGTAAGATTGCTTATAGCAACTGGGTTTTAGACAACTCCCGTTTTAGGGTTTTCCAAGCCTTCTGTAGTGTTTTTCTAAGAGAAAAGCTTCAGGCCTGGGTGCTGGCTGGGTCCCACGGCTTCTGTTGTGAGTGATGGTGTGGACCCGACACCCTCTTTAGGCTGCTCTTGTCTCTGGGTTCCTGCTGGCAGCTCTCTCCAGGAGCAAGCCCGAAGTTCTGTGCAAATGTTGGTGAATTTTTGGGAGGGAGAGAAAGCGATGGAGAGCACCCTTTTACCACCGCTTTGTAGGCGTTGTTTGTGATTCCTCCGGGTACCGGTGGCCCCTCTGTCGGTGCTCTGTCCCGGAGCGTTCAGCAGCTCCCGGGGAGCAGATTGCCAGGAGATGGCAGTGAGTTACCTGTTGGCTCGGTGTGACAGAGCGGCAGTGCCAGGGTGCCCAGATGTGTGCAGGGTGTCCCGGGGCGTTCAGTGGACCTTGACAGAGTTGGAGTGTGCCGGTGTCAAAGAGCAAATTGCCCACACACCACTGCAGAAGAATAAGAGGCACAATTGTGTGCTGATTTCTGAGTCCTGAATGTACTTGTGCATTCATTAAAAGCACCAGCAAGGCAATGAAAATTAAAGAATGTAAATAAAAACCATCGAATGTGACATGGGTCATATATACATACATACATACATCAAATATCAAATACCTTTAAGAGAGAAATATGGAAATCTAGTTATCAATGGGCTTTCAGCTATGAGTGGCTATTTTGATTAACTGCTAGACCTGTAAAACATCACTGCTTCTCTCCACCAGTAGCTTCCTAAAAAGTCCAAGCTCCTCTGAGGCATTTAGGGCCTTTGCTTCAGTCTGCTGCTCATAATGAGTGCAAGGCCATTGCAGAGACTGCAGAACAGGACCAATGTCACATCAGACACTGCTCTTTTTTTGCTGCTCTTTAGGTGATCAGAGATGCCAAGTAACCTGTTTCCCTCCCTGGAGCAGCCCCACAGAAAACTATTTCAGAAGGATGTGAATAACCAATATTTTTGAGATAAATGGTAGAGCGTGTGAAGACTGTGGCATAATATGCACTGCTTGTTAAAGAGTGGGAAATCCATACACAAAAAAATCTTAGCGACCAGCTAGCTGCTGATGTCCTTTGGCTAATGCTCATCTCAGGAATTGGTTGCAAGACAAATCTGTGGAGAACTGCCTTGCTGGTTGCTGTTTTGATTCAAGGGCTGACAATTCAGGTGTCTTTCAGAGCTGCAAGAAGCTTGCCAAGGACCTCACTGACCTTGCCAGCTGCAATTTTGGTTTACAAAGGTGTTGGCTGCCTCAGACGTGGGGCATCATGCAGCTTATGTTTTGATTTATTTTTCAACACACTCGGTTTTTTCTCAGCAAAACAGAAAATTTGGCCTTTTGATATAGAATCCTTCAGATGCTTTGACTGAACATCCAGTGGATTTATATGAATCCAGTGACTCCCATGGCTTCAAAGGGCATACAAATATTTATGGTTTGAAAACGGATTGTAAGGAATAACACTCACGGGAGGTTTTTAGGTTTTCCTCTTGTGTGGTTGGTTGGTTGGTTTGTTTTTATTCTTTCATCCTGCATAGGTTAGGGATAGGGGATTTCATCTCTATTCTTTCTGGAGTATGAAAAGAAAATGTGTACAGTCTCTTGGTTAAGAACTGGCAGGGAAGAAGGTAACTGCCTGGATTCATTTAAGGGTAGAAGTAATTTTTACATTTACCTCCTTTAACTGCAGTTTAAAAGTTGGAACTTTATTACTGTTTGAAAAGTACCTCTCATAGATTCTTCCTCAAGTGAAAATACCTCAGTGCACCAGGAAGAAGTTGTATGGCCTGGCTGATTGCAACACTGGAGTGTTCCTGATCCACAGCAAATCTCTGCTTAAGATAACTAGATCAGATCCTAGAAAAATATTCATTTTATTTCATACCAACTTTAATCTGGCCATGTCAAATTACTTGAGCAACACTTCTTTCTATTCTGATATACATAGGAAATGGTGCAGACCATGAGGTCAGGTTTAATATGATTTTAGTATTTTATTGATTGACACGTGGATATGGCTAAAAGGGTACAAGTCTATTTTACTGTTAATAAAAAATGCAGTGTGCTTCTTTCAGTAAGGAAAACCAGTCATAATAAAGTATAATAGTGAATGATAACTAAGCAATTTGACTGTGTTAGTTGTTACATTTTATATGCCCTAAGAATTTTTGTGAACATTAGAACTTGACTTTCTTCCATTTATATCAATGTATAGGGCATTAATGTTCACTGCAGACCTTGCCTTGATTTCAGTTTATTTATTTATTGATGAACCTGTAGAGCTTAAAATCACTTTCTAGGTCAACTCAGTTAAAACTAATAATAAACTATAAGTAGAAAAGCTTTTACTGTATATCTTATATATTATTGTGCATATTATGTCACCTTTTTTCTGTTGGTGATAATCACTTTTGCAATTAGCGAGGACAACCCTCATACAAAAATTGCAGAACAGCTGTACTGGGAAGATGAAGATGGCTCATTTTCCTCTGCTTTTCTCCCCCACTGCCCATGGCCATGCATAAATTCCTGACCATGGAGAGGAAACAGTTTGCTTCCTCTCGATACCAAAGGCTGTCTCCCTTAGGTTTGGCCCAGCAAGTTCTGTTTTTCTGATCTCTTTTTGTGCCTCCCAAAGTCACAGAGTCCCTCAGATCCTTCCTCTGTCTCCATGGCTGTGCTGTTTGATAGGACTTGTTGTTTTGGGCAAGCTTCTCTTCTCTCTGCCTGTTTTTCTGGCAGAAGAGGGGTTTAACTGTACATTCTGCTAATCTAATGGTGTTTGGCACACTTCAACTTGGGTTTTAAATTGTTCTCTATCTACGGATTAAAAGTCGGCCTAACAGCAGCTAACATTAAACTGTTAACACCTGTTTTCCAGCATAATAATAAATATATTTAATTTCAAAGAACAAACATCTTTTCTTTGCAAGGTCAACGTTTACATTTGTGTCTTAGTTTTTTTCCCAGTATGCTGCCAGTGCTGCACCTGCAGTGGACAGGTTTTCATCCCTTGAATGTCTTGCTACCCTTTTACCTGAACCAAATAAAAAGCTGTATCATAGAATCCTTGGATGGTTTGGGTTGGAAGGAACCTTAAAAATCATCTAATTCCAACACCCCCTGCCATGGGCAGGGTCACCTTCCACTATCCCAGGTTTCTCAAAGCCCCATCCAGCCTGGCCTTGGACACTTCCAGGGATGGAGCATCCACAGATTCTTTGGGCAACATCTGCCAGTGCCTCACCCTCACAGGGAAGAATTTCTTCCTAATATCCAATCTAAACCTGCCCTCTCTCAGTTTAAGGCCATCACCCCTTGTCCTATCACTGCATATATGCAAAGAAAGACAAGACAGGACAAAAAAATGGTCATGTTACAGACATGATAAATGAATTTCACACTAGTTGTTCTACTCTAGTAATTTAGTTAAGAAGTACGTGGTTACTTTTTCCCCCTCTTGTCCTAATTGGACATGTTTGTGGCTATAAATTTTAACTCTGGCATGACCCATCTGGTTTAAGAAAGAGCAGGGCAGAGGGACTTGATAGTCAGTGAGTTTCATTTTCAGTGATTTTTACCTTAATCCCTTCAGTTGCTGGAGAATTGCTTGACAGTGGTGTGGGCATGAGGATCTGGGAAGGCAGGACGTAGTTCTGTCTGAATTGGCTCCCATCTCAAAAATCTGTCAGGACAGAAGTGGATCATGATTTAAAAGGCTGAGGCATTTGTCTGGCTTGATTTGATAGTTAGAAGTCACATGGATTTCAAGCAAGTGCAGTCAGACTAGGCTGAAAGAGGCTTTACCCTCTTCTCAGGCTGGTTGAGTAACACCCAGTGTCTGCTACTGATTATTTAAGCTCCAGATGGATGAACTTCTGGAAAAATGCTTTAGTAAGCACTGCAAGTAAAACATTGTATAGCCCTTTTCTGTTTTAATGATATTTGTCTTCTGAGGAGACGCTGGTTGCTTATTCCAAGTATTTGTTTCTGTTCCATAGGTCAGTGTTGAACACAGTTCAGTGCTCCTGCTGAGAGAACAAAAGGTACTTGACAGGAACTGACCCTGGTCATGGTCAGGTGGAGAGGTGGTGGCCTTTCCCTTTCTGATCCAGGAACCTGATGCTTGACAGGGTTTGTGTCAGTCACATGTGTCTGCCCTGGAAGAAGATGAATTAGTGGAGCCAGTACCTGAAATAACCTCTGAAGAAAAGGACAAAACCCACCGGAGTGAGAGACACAAATTGATCCGAGGCTGGAGAACCTCTCCTTTGAAGAGAGGCTGAGAGAGTTGTTCATCCTGGAGAAGCTCTGGGGTCACCTTCCAGTGCCTAAAACAGACTGGGAATGTGGGAGAAGGACTATTTTACAAGGACATGGAGTCAATTCAGTTTTAAACTGAAAGAGAGTAGGGTCAGATCAGGGATTAGGGAGCAATTCTTGACTGTGAGGGTGCTGAGGTGCTGGAACATTGCCCAGAGAGGCTGTGGATGCCTGGTCCTTCCTTCTGCTGTGACCCTGCGGGGACCCAAGACTTGTCTTCCCCAAGCCTTGGTGGTGAGCAGCACAGCTCCAACCAAAAAAACGCAGAAAAGGAGGGGTCTAAGCACAGGGCCAGCTCTTTGGCTCTAAAAGCAGGATTGTTCTCCTGGTGGAGGAAAGGTCAGTTTGAAGAAGTGAGGTCAGACAATTTCCTTTCTTTGCTCCAGTGACAGAGCCTAAGCCAGAGCAAGACCCTGCCCTTCCCAGTGGTGCACAGAAAGCAGATATGGAGCAAGTTTTCCCTGGCAAAAGCCAGAAACCCCACCCTCACGCAAGCTCAATTTAACACAAAGAAACATCTGAGTAAAACGCAAAAACAAACAAACTTCAAAGAACCAAAAGCAAAATTTTTAAAAAATTTATTCCCTCAATATATATACAAGAATTACATATTCCTGTACAAAGGTGTAAATGGTCTTTGCTGTGAGTTGTTGTGCATATGCAGCTTAGTAGACAGATTTAACATTCAATTTGAATCTCAGTGCAAGTAGGCACTAAAACATCCACCATACCTTCAAGGTATAAAAAGACATACCAGTTTTACAGGTTTCTCCAGCATATTTTGTTACAGTGCAAAATGCTATGAAATAACGCTTCTTTAGAAAATTCATATAAATTAAACACATATTGCACTTGTCCCAACCGAAAGTGTAACAAGTTGTACTTACTGAACTAGTTTGATATGTTTTAAAACATTGCTCACACACATACAGTCCTTCCTCCTGGCTATTTGTGCCAAATATGTGTAGCTTTTATCTCAAATCTTAAATAACTGTTTGTAGCTCTTTGGCTAATTCAATTCTTCTTGAACAGACTGTTAAAAAAAAAAAGAAAAAAAAAAAGAAATCACAGCAGATTAATGTAACAAGAAAATTCTCTAAGATCCTTTTCAGTCTTCTTTCCAGTAGCACTGTAACTAAATACATAAAAATCAGAATTGTTTAAATTCATAATGCAAGTGTATTGAACAGGACCCATTTCAGACACTTACACCCCCTATTTCTGGAAAGGTATGAAACCCCCAGTCCTAAATATGTATATATTTCTAAGATACTTCAAGCTGCTAAGCTAACATTGCACCCACAAACATTTTGTGCAATACCACGGGCAGGACTTTGACTTCTGTACATTACAGGCTGCTGTGGGCATGGTGGGAGAAGAAGTGCAAAGTTGCATTAACTTCAGAGAACAAAGTCTACAGGACTGAACTACTCAATACAGTCCGTGCACCCACCAAGGGAGAAACAGAGGTCAAGGCAAATAACATCAGTCCTACTAGATCTGAGTTTCCCTAAATCCTTACAAGCCTTGAGATTTAAAGGAACAAGTGCATTTGAGTGCAGATGCTAACTTTGTGCTTAAGATATTTATTCAAAGCTGAAAGGTTAGGGAGTAATTTAGGTACAAATATTTTCTTTTTTTTTTCCTTTTTTTTTTTTTTTTTTACAAATCAGTATGAACAAAGTTGCTTCTAAAACCATTGACATATAAAAGCAGAGGAAAAGTAAAACACATGACTAGCTGAATGCTAGTCCACATCTTTACAGTTTGGGGTTACCTGCAAAATGCTTCCAACATTTAACTTCTTCCCCCTTCTTCACCTTAGAGGAGTACACTTACTCCTGCCACGTACAAAATGAGTATTTCTTTCATGAAAACATTTCTGCATTCAACTCAACTCAGCCATTCAAGAACCTGAGTGAAAGAAAACTCGATTTCTGGTGCTAGAACACTCCCCAGAACCTCTTCTGGAGCCACAACAGCAACTTTCTAAAGGCAGGTCCCCCTCTTACTTGAATACTACCAGACACGGAGTCCTGAATAAGGCAAGATGCTGTTCATCCAAGTAGTGAGATGAAATCCTCATTGGATACACTCGGGAATTCTTTATACAGACAGCGTAAATCTACGCTACTTGTGTGGGTCAGGTGTTGGTGTCCAACCAGGCCGGGCTCTGGAGGAGGAGAGCGGAGAGGCAGGGCTCACAGGCTGGAGGGCTGAGGGATGGCCGGGGCTGGCTCACACTCGGGGAGGTTGTCCTCTGCCTTCATGTACATCAGGAACACCGTGACCGTGGCAAAGGTGGCCGCGTTGACAGGAAAAGCCCGGAGCAGCGTGGAGGTGAGGCCTCTGGTGAACACCCTCCAGCCCTCCTCGTGGTAACTCTTCCGCACGCAGTCCAGGATGCCCTTGTACTGTGTGACACCCCCGACCCCGTCAGCCTGGAGCCGGGATTTGATCACATCCATGGGGTAGGTGGAGAGCCAGGACACGATTCCCGACATCCCTCCGGAAAACAGCAGCTTGGGAATCACGTAGCTGTCTTCAGCTTCGCAGCCCAAATACCGGGTCATGCAGTCATAGGTCAGGAAGTAAAAGCCAAAGCTCGGAGTTTCTCTGATGAAGGTAGAGACCATGCCCCTGTTGATGCCTCTCAGCCCTTCCTTTTGATAGATTTTGATCAAGCAGTCCAGAGAATTTTTGTAGTTCTTGGTTTTTAGTTTGTACTCTCCCGTTCCTTGGAGCTGCATCCTTGTCTTGGCCAGCTCCATGGGGCAGCAGATGACACACTGGATGGCCCCTGCTGCTGACCCTGCCAGGAACTGGTTCAGAGGAGTGTCTTTGCCCAGGGCACGGAGGGTGTTCCCCTGCACGCCGAACACCAGCGCGTTAATGAACGTGAGTCCCATCATTGGTGACCCAATCCCTTTATAGAGTCCAAAAGCCTAATGGGAGGAGGAAGGAAAAACCCTTTTTAACAGGAGAACCTCCTCAAGCTGCCCCAATCCCTTTATAGAGTCCAAAAGCCTAATGGGAGGAGGAAGGGAAAACCCTTTTTAACAGGAGAACCTCCTCAAGCTGCCCCAATCCCTTTATAGAGTCCAAAAGCCTAATGGGAGGAGGAAGGGAAAACCCTTTTTAACAGGAGAACCTCCTCAAGCTGCCCCAATCCCTTTATAGAGTCCAAAAGCCTAATGGGAGGAGGAAGGGAAAACCCTTTTTAACAGGAGAACCTCCTCAAGCTGCAGCACACAGCCCCTCTGGCTCTCCCCTGTACCCCAGCTTTCTAACAGTGGCCACATCAGGTCCACCTCGCTTTGTAATAAAAATTTCACCTCTGCCTAGGACACAAACATCTAAGCAGTTTAGCAGTACAAAAATATACTTGAACCCATCCAGAAAAAAGTCTTACTCCATCCAGAGAAGAGTTTTCTACTATCTATTTTCTACTTTCTATTTTTTTACTTTTTAAATAGCTTACATAAAGCCTGAAACTACCCTTTTAGCAACGGTCCTAAAGCTTCAGCAGCAAAAAGCACCCCACCAATTTCTTCACTCATTGCTTAGATTCTCAGAAAATTTGTTATTTAAATAACTTCTTATTTTATTTAAAACGTTAACCTCAAAATACCATCTTCTGACTTAGTGATCTTCACAAAGTTTCTGGCAAAGTTCTGCCTACAATATCTGCCTTATGATCAGGTGAGATTCAGAATATGCTTTATCTCTTGATCTTCAACATTTGTCTCTTTTTTTTTAACAGCTTTCCCACCCTCTTGAGCCAAAATACACAAAGATAAAAAACATTACGCAAAGCATTAACCTTGTACTTACAGATTCTTGCTTTATGATGGACTGAAAGCAATGGAAAGTCCCACGGTAGAGAGGTTTCTCTACATTTTGAACCTGCAGGCGAACCTATAAAAAGTTGTGTGAGATACCAATTTGTAGATCAGGAACAGCCTAAGGGCTAAGCTACTGTCCTGCACCTATTGGAAATTTGTACATTATAGCAATGCACAGGCAAGAGTGCAGGCTGGACACTGGAATGCCATATGTGGCACAATCACTTCAAAAATCTTGTCTTAAGTGTTTTGAATTAAGTTTGGGACTGAAATATGAGGGGAAGAGGATTATTAAATTCTTGGTACTCTTAGCAAACCAGTAAATGGAAGGGTACATTGACATCTAGAATTTCAAAGAGATGGTTTCCAGTACAGGCAACAGTTGGGACTTTCTTTAGCTGACAAGAATACTTCTGTTCTCACTAAGGAATACCTGTGCAAACCTGAGACAATTTAATAAAACAATAATTTGCAAGCCAAGCATGAGATTAGGATGATTTTAAAAGGATGGAAACCTTCAACAATACCATAGTGTTTCTGACTGCCAGATTTGGGCCCATTTATTGAGACCTGATTTTTTTTTTAAAGGGTAGCTGGGCAGTGAGTCTTAAAATGTCTGTCTTTGCATATGGGAAGGAATAAAAAGCCATTTGTCCTTTTAAATTTTAGTCTGTTTTGGTTTCTTAGCCTGCTGAATGCAAGCAGTTGGTGAGGGTGTAGCTGCTTTAAACATTTAAATGTTAGTAATCAATAACTTTTCCAAAACTGAAACAGTATGTTCTGCTGGAGAGGTAGATGCTACTGTAACAGGTGGTCTTAGGAGATGGAAAAGTCCAATTCTGTTTTTTCATGCTTATTTGCCCACAGCACACTTTTAAAAAGTCNCAGGCCCTTCTCCAGATGCTTTTTAACCTTTAATGGAAAATTCCAACTCTGTTTTTTCATGCTTATTTTCCCACAGCACACTTTTAAAAAGTCTCGGTTCTGCCTAGCTGAGGCAAAGCCCTGCACTGCAATAAACTCAGTAAGTTGATTTCACTGGAGTGATAAAGTTCTAAACCTGTGTTTGATCTCCAGCGTGTAGGGCTGCAATGTTCCTCAGAAAAGATGCTTATCAACCATTTAAAGCTGCTGCTGCAACTCCAGGGCAAAAAAGTTCAGTCCCTTATTCTGAGCAAAAGAAAAAGATATCATGTCTGTGTGCAAGGTTCCTGAACTTAATTCTTTTTATCTTTTTGCCTAAAGTAATAAAAAACACCACCACAACAACGAAAGACCTGTAATATGTGTGTTTAGAAAATGATTTATGGAGGTGGTTTGTCAGAATCCTATATTCAGGTAAGCTTTCTTCAAAGCAAAAGTAAATTGACAGTTTTAGTGTTTTTCCTACAACATGTTATTTTATGCTTTGTAAATCAGAACTTCAGTTTGCAGTGTCTTTTTAGTAGATAATAAGTATGTGGTGGGCACGGTGGGAGGCTGAGATCGCCTTGGCTCTTGCAACACCTCAGCATTAAAAGCAGGCTGACAGTAGGATTCAGAGAAAATAAATCCTTTGTTACTTCAAGTGACTTTTGGGGGGTAGACAGTCAAAACTGTTAAAGTAGGTCCACAACCAAAGGCAAATCTTAACAAGCTGTCACAATTAAACAAACAGAAGGTTTTACTCCATTTATAATTTACTGTTACTGTTTCAAACCTTGTCTGTGACTTCCACACGAATGGGCTTTTGGGGGATTTGCAGCTTAGGAACCTTCTTACTTTATCTTTTCTGCTTGTGTTTAGTAGTTCAGAATTAGTCACATTGCAGATGTGGGTTGAATTTCCTCGTGGCATACAGCTCCCACCATTTTTGTTTGAATAATTTGTGAAATATTAACCAATTAAGCCTTGCTGTAGGGTAGAATGTTTAGAGTAGTGACTCTCCAGGTCTAAGAATGGAAAACCTCTTATTCTTGAGCACAGTGCTGGTCACAAAAGGGCACCCACTTTAGCAAATGCCACGTAAGGCAATGAGTGCCCATAAAACTTGATTTTCATGCAGGTTAATGCCATATTCAACAAGCTCCTTAGTGTGTACAGCTACAGGAGAGATCAATCATGTGCAGTTTATCCACCTATTCCATTCATTGCCCAATATTCCAGCTTCCTTCTTGTTGAGATGCACTCTTACTAAGGTTTTAGCTAAAATAGAAACACCCAGCAATTTAACATCACTAAAGGATTGCATAAAGGCACTCAAGACTAAATTGAAAAACCCAAACCACTACATCCCCAAAACAGTCCAAGCATTTAATAGTGTGGGAAATCAGTGACTTCAGAAGTATTTGAGCAATGAAAACATCATCCAAGAATATGGAGTGGATAAGACCTCAAGAGCAGTGTGCCTGAGATTCAGTTTTAGAGGCACTGTGTGTGGGAGTGTGTACAGCCAGAAATGCAGAGCAGAAAGAAGGTTCAGAATAAAATTACATTTTAAAAAAAAAGGGATATTTAAACCCCACTCCCTCCATGCCATAGCTGTGGAAGAGGGACACATCAGTTTAAAACTAAAAAGGGAAAAAAGCTTCATAAGTCTTTCAGTTCTTTACTTGAACTAATACATTTGGGAATAAATTAAGACTGAGAGAAACAGAAGTGTTCACCTGGGCTATACTTACTAGGTAACTCTCCCGTGATGAGGCTTATCTGTCATCTACAACAAAGTAACACTTTTGCTGTTAATGAAGACAGCCCCTAGCTCAGAAAGTAAAGGCAGTTAAAAGCAAAAAAGCAATTTTATACATTACATCAACAAACCAGGGATAAGGAGTTTGCCAGCTCAGCTGCAGCTTTCGCAGGGGGACTTCACCGGCTCAGTGTCTCCCTGTGTGTCCCACCACCCCCCTCCCGCCCTGTGAAACACGAGCACCAGCCAAAAAAAAAAAAAAAAAAGAGCTTAAATGCCAAGACAGAAGTAAAACTTCGGCTTATCTACGCAGCTTTCCCACTGTTCAGTTCGATTAAAAATGCACAGTCTAAGGTGACTACCAGTGAGCCCTTTAAACACTGCAGAACTGGGAAAAGAGTTAATTCTTAACACATATACATACACAAGTTATGCAATGTCTTTTTTTTTTTTCCTAAAAGAGTGGTTAGAGTTAGTTTTTCCACGTACAGTGGTGACTATGCCAGCTAATAATACAAACATTAGTATTTGCTCTAACAAAATATAGATAAGGGCCTACAATACCTTCTAAAGGATATGAAAATATCATGTGCTATGCTGGATTTCATTAAAAATTCAGAGTCATCCAGAAACAAATTATTTGCTCTATTGTAAAGCAAGATGTTTTATTCCAAAGCCAATACATCTATTTTGCAATAATACATCTGCTGAAACCAGCATGGGAGCCCCAGTTTTTCCAGTTAAATGTTTCGTTTCATGCAGTTGAAGCTGTTCCACTTTAAAAAAAAAAAATAAACAACTAAAAAACCCACACATGGTTACCTTTAGTGTGAGCATAGAATTTTACTAGTTTTGGTGGATTCAATGAAATTACCCATCACCTTCAGTTAAGCATGTAAAACTTGGAGGGATGGGAGAGAAAAAGACAGCTGGCCCTATTCCACTGTAAGAAAAATTGTGTGAGTCTGCATAGTACCATTCCTGAAAACATATTCTAGAATTCAGCTGAATTATTTAACTGTCAAATTCACCACGTTCTGAGCAACAAAAAGACAGATTTTACTGTTGGAGCAGCTTGCATTGCAAGCTTGAAAGGACAACCAGTATCCACTAGTTTGGGAATTGTGTATGGAATGAACCTCGTGTGGTGGGGTCCTCATAACACGGTGACACCATCAGCCTTTGCATACCGAAATTCAGCAAGGTAAAGGTGTTCCAAATATAAATCTGCTACGTGGCATGCTGCCTGCTGCAGTCCAGTGACCTGATCTATTACTTTAGCAGGGAATACACTGATATCTCTTCTGTTCTTCCAGTGCAAGGCTTTGGATAAGGCTGCAAAAAGATGGCTTAAATCGTCATTCTGTTCTGAAAGATGGGCTTGGACTCCTGAGAACCTTGGCTGAGGGACCCTGCAGGAGATGTCAAATTTTGTGTTTATAGTAGCTGAAGTATGTGTAACACACACAACTAAGAGACCATCAGGAAATCAATTTTAACTTGGAAAGTTATAAAAATGTGATAATAGTTGGAGGAAAAAGCCCCCAGACAAGCTCCATACTGCGGATTTTTATTGACTTCCACCCTTTGGCTAGTGCTACAAATTAAGGAGTAATAGCAGAGCCTGAGGGGAAAACAAAACACCAATCTTTCAACCTCCTTCCAAACTGGGTTTGAGTTACAAATGCAGGGAGAGGCAGTTTCAGCAGTTAGCGTTGAACAGCTGCAGAGAAGCAAGCTTAGAACAAAATTTAGTTAAATGCAAGGTGATATTTCCAAATGCTACATTGTTACTGTACCCACAGTTTAAGGCCAAGGTTTCTGTTACTAAGTTTTCACTTCTGAAGAGCTGGAGATTGACGAATCTATAAACAGTGGCTCTGGAGGCTTGCTCCAAGCTTTCCCACGCAGATTTTCACTCCTACAGTGTCTGGGGATTTTTTTTTTCCTCCCCCACTTCTTGGAGAAGCTAGGTTTTCTACTTTGAGGCAAATATATTTCATAATCAACTCACCTTAACAGTATCAAAGGGGTGTCCTACCAGCACACCGGCAGCACCTGAAACGAAACAAATGCCGTGGTTATCACTCTGAATTTTCTTCCTGGGTCTGGGGCTACAGCAGCCCAAGCAGGAGCACCAGCCTGAGGTGTGAGTGCTCATCGTGGGTGGCAAACCAGGTAAAGAGCATCCTACCAATTCAGGAGATAAGAGAGCTAAAATTCAGTCCTTCAGGCCGGGACCAGGTGCCTTTATGTTCCAGCCAAGCTCTGAGCCCCGGGCAGGGCTGAGGTGTGTGACCACGGACTGTGCCACACCACAGGAATGTGCAGCCCTGACTCCCGGCCCCAGCCCCAGGCAAGTCCAGTGGGCAGAAAATGCAGGTTTCCTCTAAAGCACAATATTTTTCATGTACATATCGCTCTGTGCAGGCAGAGAAAATGTGTAAGCGTCTCTAAAGGCAGCACAACATTCCTGCTCTCTGCCTACAGCCTTCCCAGACGTGACAGCAGCCCCTGCAGAGGGACCGCGCGATACTAAAAACCTTGGCTTTATTCTAGCACCGAAGGGCTCTTCGGAAGTCACATGCAGGCTTATTAGTGACACCAATCCGCACACAGGCACAGGCTGGAGCAATGAACCCTCTGGCTCTGTACTTCTGAAACCCAACCATCCCTAAGGACCTCTGACAACAGCCACAGCTCCGAGAGCGCACCTTGCCACGTTCGAGACGAAATCCCCGCCCTCCCTCCTTCTCCCAGGGAAAATGTGGCAGCAGCACCGTGCCTGCTCCAGGATAGTGCAGCCCAGGGTGTTTAAGGCCAGCACGGCAGCGACGCAGCCCAAGATAGAAAAGCAGCAATGTGAAAAACAGCACCGAGCTCAGCACGGAGAGGACAGCGCTGCCGCTGACCCCGCGGGAACCCCGGCCAGCCAAGGAGCGCTCGGGTGAAGCCAGAGAGAGGCTGTGAAAAAGCAATTTAAAACATCCTAGCCGCGTTGGCAAGGAAAACAGCCAGCGCAAACAGCCGAAAAGACGCGAGAATAAGCCTCCTGAACACAATTTAATAACTGCTAAAAATAGCAGGCGGCAGGGCGGCCGCAGATGCGCGGGGAGCGCAGGACGCGCGTTGGCCTCCTCTCCTCTCCATCTTAGAGCTGCCCAGGGTCCCTGTGCTCCTCTCGGGGCTCCCGCTGGCCCCACACCCCCATCCCCATCCCCGGCTCCTGCCAGCCCCTCGGGCAGACCCGGGAGGGCTCGGTCCGCACCCCAAACACGGGAACCCCCCGAGAGCTCCTTCTCCAGCGGGGGCCGCTCTCATCGCCCCCGGCACCATCCCAAAATAACAGCGCCGCGCCCAGCCCTCCCCGCCGACCTGCCTGCCTTTCTTCCGCATTTCAAAAACATTCCGTTCTACCCCCTTCTCCGCCTCTTCTCTATTCCCTACCTTTTCATATTTCTCCCCTTACTCCCCTTTTCCTTTCTGAGCTTCTTTTTCCTGCTTGGTTTTTTTTTAATTATTATTATCATCATCCTCATCTCACCCCCTTCCTCCCTCTTTTCCCTATCCCCCTTCCGCACTATTTTAACCCCTGTTTTCCCCCCGGCACTCACCGCCGACGCATCCCGCCAGGAAATCCAGAGCCATGCCGGCAGCGTGGGCCCCGCGCTCTGCCGCTGCGCGCCCCACGCCCAGCCCTTTCTACCCTGCCGAGGGGCCGGGCCGCGCCTGGGGGCGGGGGCCAAGGGACAACACCCCCCAGGCCACCCCCAGCCACTGGTGGCCCGGCGGGGGCGGCTCCCGGCGAGGGACGGGACGCGGATGCGGGCGCCGGGGCTGGGGGTGCCCCTCCTGCAGCCCCTTCTCCCCCCGCGCTCAAGCTGTCGCTGCTTTCTCTGCTGCAGCTGCGTTATGAAGCGGCGGTAAAGGCTGGGAAAAATTTGGGAGGCTTTGGAGGTGGTGGTTGGAGCGTGGAGGGGGCAGAGCATCCCTCCTGCATGGATAGCAGCGGGTGTTTTGCACCCGTGTTTTGGGTGGTTCGGGGAGGCTGCTCTTGCTTGCAGGGAGAGGCATCCCTGAGTGTTTGTGGTTGGAAAGCCTGTGGAGCTGATATCGTGAGGACTTTGGAGGGAGCGCCTCCTTTCACAGGGGTAAAACGCCTGTGAGAGCTGTTATGAGGAAAGGCTGAGGGAGGCAGGGCTGCTCAGCCTGGAGAAGAGAAAGCTCCAGGGAGAAGCTGTTCCCAGAATCACAGAACAGCTCCGGCTGGAAGGGACCGCAGTGGGTCAGCCTGTCCGACCTCCCTGCTTAAGCAGGATCATCCCAGAGCACGTGGCACGGGATTGTGTCCAGATGGTTGTTGAATACCTTCAGTGAGGGGAAGCTCCAGACCATTTCTGGGAAATCTGTTCCAGCCTGAGCTCACTGCACAGTAAAGAAGTTCTTCTTATTTGGGGAGAACTTCCGGTGCATCGATTTCTGCCCATTGCCTCTTGCTCAACACCACCAAGAAGAGCCTGGCTTCATCCTCCTGACACCCTCCCTTCAGATACTCATGGACATGGATCGAGTCTCCTCTCAGTGGTTTCTTCTTGAGGCTGAACAGGCCCAGCTCCATCAGCCTTTTCTCATGAGAGAGATGCTCCGGTTCCTTGATCAACTTTGTAGCAGCTCCATGTCCCTGCTGTACCGAGGAGCTCAGAACTGCACACAGCACTCAGGGGTGGCCTCAGCAGGGCTGAGGGGCAGGATCACCCCCTCGACCTGCTCACAACTCTCTGAACACATTGCCAGAGAAACTGTGGATGCCCCATCCTTGGAGGTGTCCAAGGCCAAACTGAATGGGGCTCTGAGCAGCCAGGTCTAGCGAGAGATGTCCCTGCCCATGGCAGAGGGGTTGGAACTGGATGGTCCTTGAGGTCCTTTCCAACCCAAACCATTCTGTCATTCTATTACCAGACATCCCCCAAAATGTTGTCCCAGAGAGGGGAGGAAGGGTTGCTCCAGCTGATACGGGCTTGGTGCTAAATGCTGGCCCCGTGGCACAGCCTGAATTAGGGAATGAGTCCCTGTCTTTGGTGGTCAAACCACAAACCAGCAGCCTTGGCAGAGCCCAGCATCTCAGGCTTACACAGCACTGCAAGGAGAGGCCTCTCCCCTCCCTGCAGGCTTTTCTTGTTCTGTATTAATTCTGCTTTCCTGCTAACATTGCTTGGCTTCAGGGTGCCCCGATGCCAGAGCCTTTAAATGGGGAACTCAAGCTGTTGACAGTTTCAAAAGGGAGCCCTGTTTAAGCTGCTCGTTATTTCTGCAGGCAATCTCTTAGAAAGGGGAATACCAGTGGCCTAGAACAATAAGTAGCCTATTCCAGCTTTGCTTAGAGTAACAGGATCTTCTTCAGGGCCTGCACAGTCAGCTTTTAGAGGGTAAAATCCAGAAACAAAATGGAAAAGCAGATGGATTTTTTTCTTTTCTCTTTTTTTTTTTTTTAAATTGCTTTCCATGGTATGGCAGTTCTTTTTTAGATGTAGCAACTCAATACAAAGTCAATAAAATCTCGCAGTGGTATAGCACATTAAAAATCAACCCAGCTTTTACCCTCTATGCAAAGACAGCACACAAAAAAATGAAGAAAGACAAGGATGTTTTCAAAGAGGCCTGAAACCTCTACTAGAGGGAAAAACTGAGAACCTGTCCTATATTTAGCAACTCTTGGACTGTCATTACAATTAATGAGCAGACAAGGTGTAAATGCAGAACATTCAATAAATCCCTGACATTCCCCATATCTTCTTCCAATCCAATGCTCACTTGGGTTCCTTCTCATCCCTAAAAATCAAATCAAATCAAGCAGCCAGGTGTCTCTAGGATGCTTTGAGTTCCCTCATTCACCTGTCCTACCTGGGGATGACCAGCTGGTGTTAGAGAGCAGCTGGTCCTGCCCTTTGTCCCAGCATCAGTGGCTCTGGGAGCTGCCCACTCCTGCTCTGTCACCCTAACAGGAACCTCAGATTTTACTGAACTCACACCCCTGCAGCCAGTACTTGGGATCAGACAGAAATCCCTCATCAGTTGTTTTACCTTAAGCATTTTATGCAAGTATAAGTGGAAGTAATTTTCTGTGCATCTGGTACACCCTGGATCCACGGGTGGAACTGCAGTCAGGTGCAGAGCTCTGCAGGTGAAAATCCAGATGTTACACACATCTGCCTTGTAGCACAAGCCTTGGAAGGATCAGCTTGGCCTAAAAGGTTCCTGGCCAAAGTGTTTTAATCTGTTATTCAAATCCTCTGGTCTCCCAGGCAGTCTGCCTCAGAGGAATTACCTTCCCTGCTAGAAGTGGTTTTGTAATTCTAATGTTTGCCCACAATGGTCAGGGAAAACATTTCCTCTCTCTTTGTAGGCACTTCTGGGTTATCTGAAGATAGTTTCAATCTTTGTTTTTTCTTCTTTAAATTATATTAATAATTATCTTCTGATCTCTGAACCTTCTTACCCCCCTCTTTCTTCAGCTGATGTGGAGTTCCTTGAACCAAGCCCTAAGGCCTTGCTGAGTGAGTTCTAGGAGATTACCCTGGTATTTGCAGACAACACTCTCGTTCATGTATCTGAATATGAGATCAGATACTCGCAAGAGCCTTCACACAACATAACATAACACAACAAAACAAAACACGATATGATATTGTTCACTTCTGGGCAGCCTGTGGCACATGGTGTGCCCCAGGTCCCTTCCAGCAGATCAGCTTCGTGCCACAATGCTCCCCACCTTGACCTTGCAGGTCATTCCTAGCTGTTCGTGCTAAATTGCTTTTTCCAGATTGCATTTCCAGTTTGTCAAGATCACTTGAATTCTAATCCTGCTGTTGATGTTTGTGCAGCCCCTCCCAGGTTGCTGCAATCTCCCAAGGCCTGTCCTGTTCCTGTATGCTTGAGCTGTTCCTAATAAGCTTTATTTAATATTACAGAATGCTTTATTCAGTGCTACTGAACCCCCCGGAGCACTTCTGAGGGGGTGGGGGCACTTTATATACAAGTGCAGAGAACATCAAGGGCTTGTTGGTACAAAGTCTGAGATGTCCAGCTCTGCTTCACTAAGGCATGAGCATGGCTTTAGTCCCAACTGGGGAGTTTCTCTTTTGTTCATTTTTTCTTGCTTGGGGTTTTGTTTGGTTTTCAGCTCAAGTTACACTTGTGAGGCAACGCTGTGTGAATGTGGATGAGTTTATTAATCTTGTGTGTGGGTGGGACTGGGAGTCAATATAGATGCTTGCATTTGTGTGATAAATGGAAGGAAGTATTGGAGCTCTTACAGTTTGGCAATACTTCTTAGATCAAGCATTTTGAATATTGATCCAGGGCCTTATGTGTGCAGTATAGACACAGTTTTGGAGAGTACACCTAACCTGACACCGAAGGAAACCCAGATTTAGTGGTTCCTCTCTTCACTCGGGCTGTTTTTCTGGGTATTTCAAAAGCTGTCTGATCTTGTGTCCACTTTGTTGAAGTGTGATGCCTCTGGCTCAGAGCATGACTCAGATGCCTGTTGGATCTCTGGTGCCCTTCAGGCTGCACAGATTCAGCTCAACTGTGACCAACTTCCTTTTCATTCTGCTAAGGCTGTTCCAAACATAACTTACAGCTGCTGGGATGCATCCCCTGGAGCTCTGGAGTGAGGGGTTGTGCTTTTCCTGCTTTCTTCTTCTTTGGGAGCTGCTGGATGGTGAAATAATAAAGAAAGAAATAAATAATAAATAATAATATAATAATAAATAAATAAATAATCTCAAATAAGGAAGGTGGAAAAGAAAGAGCCTTAGGAAACACGTAGAGTCTACCAGCATGCACAGCTGCTGCACTGCCATGTGTCTGAGAGAAAAGGTTATAACTTAATCTAATCCTTCACAGAACCTCTTCCCTTTGTCCCGTTGTTTTTCAGGTGGAAGAGGCTTTGCAGAGGATGCAGGAGGGGTGAGATAGCAGAGGTTTCTCCTCATTCCTGTGGCAAGAAGTGACGCTGTTGGCTGTCTGCTGCCCCCGATGGCACCCAGGGAAAATCTGGGAGAAGGTGACACCAAACTGAAACCTGGGAAGGGGATCGGGAGACTGTGGAAGGGAACAGAACAAGGCGGAGAGCAAGCAGTGGGACAGAATAAACTCTGCAGGTAAGTGCAACATGAAGCAAAAGGGCAGTGGGGCAGAATGAAGCAGGAAAGGAGCAGAAATGTGGAATTGTGATAAACTTGTAGAAATTCTGGTGGCAATGGCATGCAAGAAAATACACATTGCTGACTCAGTTGCTTCAAAATCTTTCTGTTTGCTTGCTAATTTGGCATCAACAATTGGCCATGTCCCAATGAAAGGTCCCACTACAATGTGCAGGGTGGTGGATGGGCGAGCCTCCTCTTTGCTCCCTAGAGCTTCTCTGGGGCTTGGCCAGCTCTGGGACTACTCTGCATGAGAATTCTCTTTAGCACAGCCTTCTGTCCTCAGATCTTCCTCAGCTTCTAAGGTAACACACTGCTGCACCATCACAGCTTCAGCACTCATCGTGTTACCCAGAAAAATTAATCAGTTTCTCTTTCTCTTCTGAGCTGTGACTGGACTTTGAACTTCTCCTCCCTAGCACCTGCTCTGGTTCCCTGAATCACTCTTCAAAATCTCTTTGGGGCAGCAGCTCTCGCTGTGTGCCCCATCTGTTTTGTGAGCACGGGTGGCATTCAGACCACGTGCAATGTGAACATTGCATTTACAGCACTGAGCTGCTTGCAAGGAAAACCTTGCATTTCCCAGAAACTGCAGTCCAGCACAGCCAGGCTCGATGACCATCGAGTGCTTCACAGAATGGCTGGCATCTAAAACAGTGACAACTAAATCCAAACGGTGAAATGAGAGAAACATCGGGACACAATGTACGTAGGAAACAAGCAGGTGCTAAGCTGCTTTCTGAAAAATAACCCTCTCCAGATGAATTCCCTCGGTACCTTTGTGTGGATTCAGATCCTTTTCTTTGTTTTCCTAAGCACTCCTGTGTTTGCTGCCCTACTTGTTGTTTGCACTGTCCCACTCGATGCTATGCTATTGAGTCAGGTCATTGGGATACTCCAGATCCTCTGGGTGCATCTGTATTTGAAGACAGAGCAGCTAAGGCATTATTCTCAGGGGATTAGATGCCTTTATTATCCATTAACTTTATGACCTTGGGTGGCTTTAGGGTATTCTCGGACGTCATTATCCCATTGGCTTCAAAGGTACTGTATATCAAGTGTTGAAACTTCCCAACCTGATAAAATCCCTTGATAAGACTGGTGTTTCAAAGCATGAAATGTAACTGATGCAGTTGTACAAGAGCTGAGTGCTGCTGAAACAGAGCTGCCTTGCTTACAGATCTGCTGATGGGCAGGGGCTTTGTGATCCCCCAAAATATCCTGCTCAGGATCCCAGCGTGTTTCTCTTCCATTCCCAGGGCAATCATGGCAGTCAAACAACTGCCCTGGCTAATATCTGAAATTCTGAGCTTGTGAGAGGCAGAGGTGCTGCAGGACAGGAGTGGCTTAGCGTGCTCTAAACTGTAAGGTGCCCTGAAAAGTTTGGTCTAGCTCCAACTTTCCATGCTTTATCCTGGTGAAATGGAAACATGTTTATTACCAGGCAAACACACCTTGGGGTAAGCCTGCCCCTTTCCAGTGAAAGCAGAAGTGGCCAACTTCTGCCGTGCACCTTCTGCTGTTTGTCTCAGCCTCTGCCCCACGAAAAATTGTGGATGTGGTTAGTTTGGGTTACTGGCATGTTGGAGAAGGCGAGAGAAAGAAGCATAACCTGCACACTAAACACTCCACAACTAAGGAACAATCTATCCCTGTTCATAGTCAGTTGTCTCGTGCTTTGTTCAAAATACAAATCCATAGCCAACCCCTGGGTGCTTCCCTGGAAGCAGATGAGAAATGACCAGACCAAAAAGCCAGAAAAAGCTGCCTGTAGGCATTAATCCAAAGTCTTTTCCTTGGCACTGTCTTTATTTTTGAAGATCATCCATACTTTGGGTTTTGTTAACTAAACTGCCCAGTCTTTCCCTTTTCTGTCATGTTTCTGGTCAGCAAGAAGGCTCAGAGGGGAAAGACCTACATACACCCATGCTGAGTCTTGTCTTATCTTGTCCCATCTTTGTCTCTGGCCTGTGATAATACTATGATGGCTAAGAAATTGTGATTACTTTTTTAAGTAATTTTGGGGCAGGACCTGAGTCCAAAGTACTGGAAGTATTACGAGGACTATGTTCTCCTAGGTTTGCTGCAGGTGGAACAGGTTTCTCTGCTGCTGGCCTTGCTTGGAGAAGGCCAGAAGACTTTGCAACCACATGAAATCAGTGATACTGAGAGCAGCTCTCCAGCAGAACCCAAATACTATTTAGCATCACAGTCTGAAGATGCCAGGGACCACAAAGAGGCACTCTGAGATGAGAGAGTGGCACTGAGTCCAGTACCTGAGCTAATAACTACCTATAACTAATGTGGTAACTTCCTATCAGCCCAGCAGCTTCTCCCATCCTTCCCTCGAGAGTAGGCCAGTCACTCAGCAAACACACTTGTGATTGGCCACGGTGAGCAAAAACTGCTGGGAAATCATTCAGGAAAGGAAGATAAAAGCTCAGTAGCTGGCATCTTCATAGCATTTTTCCAGTCTGAATTTGCAGACGATATAACCTAAGCCCCAGGCTGTTTCTGTGAGGTAAAAAGGTGCAATTATGCCTATTTTATAGATAAGTAAACTGATAACACTGATTTGTCCTAGGGGAACAGGAGGCAGAAGTAGGAGGACAACTCCTTTGCCTGCCTCATGGCTTTGTTTTTAAGTTACCCTGTTTTTACAGGAACCTTTCTGTGAGGCTAATGGCTCTTCACTGCCAACAGGTATAAAAATACACTTTCAACATCACATGTTTGACATCCCCTGGCACAAGTTGCATTCACATGCAAAGCCAATGACTGGGAGACCAGGTGCCCAGCTAAATCTAAATGCTGAGGTGTTTAACAGGGAAGACACACAGCCACTAAGGCTTCTGTTTGGACAATTTTTTGACATGTTGGCCTGTCTTCAAGGCAACTTCCTGCTGGGTCATTTGTGGGTTTCCAATTGTCACATGGGATGTTTGTTGTTGCAATAGCCTTATAGTAAAGGCACCCATTTCTTGTAAACCGAAAGAACAGGCTTAGCAGGATGACCATTGTGCCTCTAGAGGAACTTTCCATGAACTCTGGGATGGGGAAACTCCCATGGCTCCTGAACTGATGGCAGTGAATAAGTGAGGCTGTGAACTTCCTATGATATTCAGAGCCTGGTACTGTTAGTACTGGTGTCTGAGCGTTCTTTGTTAAGGCTGGGAGTGCTCCTCAAAAAGCTATGGAATCTTCTGGCTTAGATTTTAATTTTTCTCCAGGCTGGGCCAATGTAAAAAGCCAAGTTAATGTTGGAGGAATAGGACTGAACACCTGCTGCTGAAATAGGTCTATATCTGCACTAGGACAGTGCACACTGCTTCCAAAGATTTATGGCAGAGATCCCTGGATTAGTATTTATCAAGTTAGGGTGGATATCAGAGGCTGTCTGCACCCCCAACAACATGGGTTTCTTCTCTGGCATTAAACTTGCTTGGCAACAGTATTTTTAAGGGAGATGCTTTGCTTTTGCTTGAAGGCTTTAACTATATCATTGTAGCTTCACTTGTTTTCTATTTCTGCAAGATAAAATGTCTTAAATTCCTTTGTATATATCCCCTCTTAACATAAGCTCATAATAATGCTGGCATTTAGAAAAAGTTCTCTTTTCCGAACTCATTGGTGCCAGGTTTTTCAGTTAAGTAACTCTTTCCCATGTGACTTTAGCAGCTGATCTCAAAGTCCCAGATAATAATGCTTTATAGTTCTAGAGCTGAGTTTTCTTTCTAATTTCCAAGCAGCTCTGAGGTTGTAAAATCACATAAAATCAGCTAGCTGCAAAGGAAGTAGACCATTATCAACATAATGTAGCATCTCATAGATTTTTCCCTGGTGTAAAGCAGAGATCTGAAGGAGACCCACTTTGGGAATATTGCAGAAAAGGATACAGGGACACAGACTCTGGAGAGAGCACTGATCACAGCAGCAGCATCACTGGATTTGGGGCTTATCCCTGTTCTTACTACAACAGCTGTCTTTTATGAGCACCTGAAGGGCCTCTGCCAAAAAGGTAGAGACTTGCACATTGCCATCATCACGAAATAAAGAGTACATTATTGCTTGGAGGTAGGGAAAAGCAGGCCAGGAAGGTGAGTGCCTCCCTCTGCTCCTGGCTCTCCAAACTGCTGCCAAGCCACTGAGTACATCTCCTGTTCATTAAAGTGCAGAAAATGTGCAAGAGGTTGGAAAGTGGCTCAAAGTGCAATCAGAAAGTCAATAACAGTCCTGACATTCCCTCCCTCCATCACAGCCAGGAGTCCCTCTGCAGTGCCAGCAAGGCAGGCTGGCATAAAATCCTTTCTGAGAGCCTGCTGTGCTGGTGCTCTGTCAAATTTCCTCTTTCTTACTGCACAGCTCAGGGTGATGCAATCACAGCCTTCCAGGAGCTGGAGGGAGCCTGCAAGGAACAGAGAGAGGGACTTTTACAAGGCTGTGTGGCAACAGGTCACGGGGCAATGAATTCAAACTAAAAGAGAGTAGGTTTGGATTAGACATTAGGATGGAGTTTTTTGCTGTGGGAGTGGTGAGGCCCTGGCACGGGTTGCCCAGAGAAGCTGTGGCTGCCCAGGTTGGCAGTCCCTTCCAAGCCAAACCATTCTATGATTGTATCCCCAAAATCATAGATTTTGGGGAAAGATATATGCAGCACTTTAAATTTTTAATATATACATATTTTCACAGGAGTATTTGTGTAGGATGGGTGTTAATATTGTTACTTCCACCTTTTCCCATGATTTACTCCTGAACAGAGACCTGTGGCTCTCTGAGAAGTGACTGGGTTTTTGCAGTGTCTTCATGGCAGTGGACACACCAGTTTTGCTGATGAGAAGGTTAGGCACAGGCAGACGGAATTACTTGCCCAAAGCCAGAAAATCTGTGACTTCTTAAATTACTGCAATCATCTTCAGTCTTCTTAGAAATGTACTACTTTCTCCTCCCTTTGGGAATGTGTGCAGAAACATTACAACTTCTATCAGCCTTCCAGAGGTGAAATCACATACCATTTATACCTGATGCAGTTGCCAGTGCTCAGAGGGGTTTCCTTACTGCTTCTGTTTGTTTTGCTGCGAGATTCCTGCTGCGAGTGCTTGAGTCCTTGGAATTATTGCCTTTTTCCTTTAGTACCTGAGCTAAAGGACAGCGAGCCGCTTTGATTTGAAAATCCATAGCACAGCTGGAGCCAGGAGGTCCCACCCCCCATTCCACCCCCCCCACGCCAGCCAAGTGCCAGGCTCTGCCAGCTCAGCACTGCTGCTGTCACCCTTTCCTGTCCTGCAATGTGCAAACAGCCCGGTGACGTCGCAGGGCAGCGCTGTTTGAACAGCCTCTCCACTCAAGGATTTTTCCAAAATAAATTGGACAGGAATTTATGGATGTGCACGTGAGCGCGGTACCGCGCAGTGCAGGTGGGACAGAAAAGGCAGCACGTTATGGCAGGAAATGAGGAAGGAACATTTTGTCGGCAAATCTGGCTGGATGAGCTGGCAGGGGGTGGCAGAGCCGAAAGAGGACGGGCTCGGCAGGATGGATGGGGTTGGTGACGTCCTGGGAGTGAGCTGTGGAAGAAGAGGGGTAAAGGGAGGTCCCTGCTGTTGTGTCTCATCTACCTGATGCTATTTAGCACTGATTGCCTACCTAAAGTCCCTCTCCACTTTTCCTTCTGCTCCATCTCTTGTACCAGTCCTCCAAACCCGCTGCTGCTTTGCCATGGAGCAGCTCTCTCTGCTTGGGTGAGCAGCTGCCCCCTCCTGTGAGGCAAATTGAGTGTTTCATCCATCACACACCGGGCAAAATTAGGGTTTTCCTCGCCTTTCATCACTCAGTTTCATGATTTCCTGCAGACTGCTTCGTGTTGTCAGATCTGTCATTTTATCTGACAGCACCTTCCATGCTCTGCTTTCTCAAAATCACCTGTGAAATTGGCCCATTTTGAACAAATCACTCTTGAACAGTTTGCTGCTGGAGGAAAGGACTTGTGAGTTATTTCTCATGGAATGCTATCCCTTGTGGAGGCTCAAAACATGTTTTGTGTGTGATTTCCTAGGGCGTGCTTTGAAAAGACCACCTGGGTTGGGACCAGGCACTTTCTCTCCTCCCTGTGGACCACGGTGTTTATTTGCAAGCTGGACTAGCAGTGACCTCTGGATCTGTAATCCTTGGACACTGTGTCAAAGTGGGGCAGGAATGATTCGTGTTTCATCTTGAAGAAATCCCTGATAGCTCAGGATTTCTTTGGGATGGATTTTCCGGGCTGTCTCTACTGACCTGTAGCACCGGGGGACCTGGTTCTGGTAAATTAATGAGTTAATTAATTAATTATCTCTGAAACCTGGGGAAGAGGTGATGAAGGAGGAAGCTCCTTCAGCAAGGCGTGAAGAAGAGTGAGACTTCAAGGGCTCTGTCTCTGGGAGGATTCCTGGTTAAAAGTTGAATTGCTGCCTTGAGGGTCCCTCCCTTCGGCAGGGAGGGGTCTGTGCTGTTTGGAGTGTGCCAGCAGGAGCACGGGCTTCACTCCTCAGCTGGGGTTTCCTTCACGCAGGATTCCACCTTCCTCAGAATTTCCTCTCCTGTGAGTGCTTGAACCCTTGTGTGGCTCCTCTTCCAGGAGACTCCTGCCTTGCTGCCATCACAGGGAGGCTGAGCATGGAATTGGATTTTGTTTTCCCTAAGTCCTGTGGGCACACCAGGAGCAGAGAGCCCTGCAGGGGTGCCTGTGTTTGCCTGGGGCTCGTGTTACTCTGCTAAGCCCTGGCTGAGGCAGATGTCCCTGAAGGAGCTGTGTGTGTGCATTCCTGCAGAGCTGGCTGTCCCAGGGGTGCCTTCATGGGACAAGGTGAAACGCTTCGAGCCCCAAAATATTCTTCTTTCCTATGGACACTTTCTGAATGACCTCTGTTTGCAAAGCAATCCCTGTCAACTGCAAAACCTGACCTCTCCTGGTACCTCTCATTGAAGTGACCAAAACCATTATCAAAAGGTTATGGAGTCAGATTCCTGCTATATAAAGCAAATAACATTTTGCTAGAAGCATTGGCGTGAACGGAGGTTAAAAAAATAAACAAAGGATTAATTTCCTTTTGCAAAAGGAGGGAGTTGGGTTGGGTGGGTTTTTTTTTTTTTTTTACAATCACAGATTTCATGAGGAAGATTCCCTTCAAGCTGCTCAGCTCAGCGAAAGAAGGCAGGAATTTTGCTTGGTCTTTTGATATTTCCTGGAAAATACTAATTAGCCCTGATGCTTTAGTCAGCCAGTGTGAAATGCCAGCCAGCCTCTCTTTTTTTGCTGATATGGCACCAGTCACTGCAATGTGTAGAAAAATTCCCTCCCATGTGCTCCCAGGCTGCCTGACTGTGTCCTTGTCCCTGTGTGTCACTGACACAACAGGTCCCACTCCTGGTTCTGCTGCTGGAGGGGTCCTGCAAGGACAGCAGCAGAATTGGATGATGGGAGAAGAGGAAACAACAGATTTCCCTGTGCTTGGCACATACAGGCTGCTGATGAACCATTAATAACTCCTGCAGGGACACCAGGTATGACAAGGAAGAGCTATTAAATAACCCAGTGTGGTTTTGCAGCTACTTTGCTGTCCCTCTAGATAATATTTTACTTCTGGTTTTAAGTTTTTGCTGTCCTTGCATGATGTTAACCTGGACTCATCTGTTCTCTCCAGAACAGAAAGCGTTCAGGGAAGGATGCATAAGGAATCACAGGAAGCAAGTCAATAAAAATCCTTTTATTTTCAATCCCCAGAAACTCTGTGCCCTCACACCAAGCTGTGCTATATGTCACTGGCACAGCAGCCCCAAAATATATGCTTCAGTGAGAAATAGATTCTTGGGAAATGTGCAGGAAACAGCACTGGCTACTAAACTCCTCAGCTCCCCTGTAAAGCTGACCCGGGGGCAGCAGCCGTGAAATTTTCTTTTCCTTTTGCTGCCAATGTGCCTTGGCTCTGACCCGGGAAAACCTCTCCCGGAGGGGTACAATTCAGGTCACGGCTCGGCAGCCCTTCATTGCATCAGGACTTCGGTTTCCAGGGTGGCTTTGGGCAAAGCTTAACCTCCCACACGTGGATGAGGCACCCTTTGGTAACAGGACCTGTGCAGAAACAGGCAGGATGATATTTCCTTGAGCTCCTGGCTCCCCTCGACCTGCAGGTCTCTCTGCAAGGAGCTGACATTGGAAATGGGGTTGGGAGGCTGAGCAAGAAGTGAAGAAGAGCTGCTCCAGGGGCTGGGAAAACTGTGCTGCTGTCTGAAATAGAAGGAAATACTCCGGATGTGGCTGGATTAATTTCTGGGGTCACCGTGTGTATACATAATGAGTGGGTAATAACCCACGGGGATCTATGTAGACGTTTAGGGTCAGCTTTGTGGGTTAGGAAAGTAAGGAAAACGGCTTGGTAAAGGCAGCAGGAATTTTCATTAAGGGAAAGGGTGTGTGGTCCATCAGAAGGAGCAGGGGAGGAGGGATCCTGTAAATAGCCACCAATGCAGCATCTCCATGGTGCAGGCCAGCTGTGTCCTCTGGCAAAAAAATGTGCAGAGCTGCCTTCTGGGGCTCGCAGGTACAGCAGGGATGGCCCCGTCACCGCCAGCCTTACCCTGCGTGTCACCACCCCTCGTGACTTGCCAAGCAAAAGGGCGCTGGGAGCAGCAGCTCTGGCGCAGCATTTCATGGGATTACTTATTCACTGTGTTCCTGGAGCTGCTCCAGCCTTCCCAGCTCTGCCACCAGTGTACAAATTCACCAAGTACCCACAGGGCTCACAACCCCCAGAGGCAAGAGCAGACTGTAGGAGGGTGATTGATGCTACAAATCGGTGTCTCCGAAGGACCGGCAGGGCTCTGGGAAGACCGAACCGGTGTCCTCGTCCCTTCCACCTCCCTGAGGCTCCATCAGGGTGATTAAGGCAGCAGCAGCAGCACTCTGGATGGATTTCGTTGCTGGGGCCATCGGAGGTAAATACATGAATGAGTGCTTGTTGACGAAAGCAGAGCTGCGTTTCCTTCTTGTCCAGCTAAAGAGCAGGGCTCAGGAGCAGAGCTGAGAGTCTTTCGATGGGGACTGCTTGTTAAAAGTGTGTTCTTCCTTTTTAAACGGAAAATGTCATCAAAGCAGGTTCACAGAGCTGCTGGAGAGGCAGAGCTGCAGCTTGGTCAGCTCAGGTCAGCCTGCGATCCCCCCGGCTCTGATTGCAGTGGGACAGGGGAAAGCTCTAATAGGAAGAGACAGAGTGTAATAGGTTTTGTGCGGATACAAACCGGCTTGTATTGCCCGGACAGCGAAACCCTGACGTGTCTGGCACCCAGGGGTCCCAGCAGGCTGCTCGGTGGTGGCTCCGGGGGCTGAGGATGGGATTTATGAGACAGGAGGGGAGGAAGAACCGTGTTCTTACTGCCTTCAGAACGTCTGAAGGAACGACCTTTGCAGCATCTCAGGTTAAGATGTATTTGCAGTCGGGGTGGTGAGCTCGGTGCAGGCGAGCTGCGCAGCAGGCTTTGATCTGGCAGAAAGTAGGTTAGCTGTATATAAAAAAAGTAACAGCAGAGAAGTGTGATTAAATTCTAGACATTTTTAGAGCGTGTAATGCTCAAACCCATCTTTGTTTTAAACCGTAAAATGTACCCATCGGTCTCGTTCCTTTGCTGATACCTCGTTAGATTTAGTGGAGTATACAAAATAATATATACCAATAAATACCACAAGAAAAGCCTTTGGGTCACCACTGAGAAAGGGCAGGTAAACCTGCCAGGTGGCTGACATCCAGCCCAAGCCTGAATGTCAGATCTCACTTTGAGATTTGCCGAATTTTGGCATTTTTCCCTCACCAGGAGCAGCCATTGGACCGTGCTGAGATTTACCCCGTGCCGATTAATTTCTCATCACCCAGTATGTGCAAGTGGGGCGAGGTTTGGCATCTCAGCATCACCCAGCCCTGGAGGTGCCTGTTGTGCCTGTGCTCGGGGTCTTGGTGTTCCTGGGGTGTTGGGAGACCCTGCTCAGAAGGAGACCCTTCACGGGAGAGGAGGATATAACCAGCCCCTCCACGGTAGCTTGTCTTTCTCCTCCTGTTTCCCTCCTGGCTCCCAGTGGAGAAGGAAGCCCTGTCCTGGGGCTGGCGATGGCTTGTCCATCCCAGAAGGATTAACCAAACCTCCTCTGAGACTCACGTTCATGGTGGGGCAGAGACGACTGCACTCGCTGCTTGGACTTGTTTGCTTTTTTAGCACGGTTTGAGATAGGTCACTTAAGGACAAGCGTCTTTTGCAAGGGAACATGGAGAGCTGAAAACAGAGTTTGAACATGGCCATTCACCTTGGTTTTCTGCCCCAGCTGCCACGCAAAGCCAGGGTTTGTGCTGTGACCCCTGTGCAGGGGCCAGCACCGTGTTCTGCCCGGCCATGCAGCAGGAATCTCCCAGGGGTGCCCTGGGCACAGGCCCAGCCCGAGGGGATGCAGGCTGGGCAGCTGCAGCTGGGACCAGAAAAGCCTTTCCTTGTTGTAAGGCACTTCACTGACCTCAGCATAGGAGAGCAAGATTTCCCATCCTGTCCTCTGTGTTCAGCTCAGAGCTTTTCTAGGAGGGATACTGCAACTTCTCACTGGCTGACAGAGGTGGGAGCTTGCCCACAGACACACGGGAGGTACCTGGGCAGGGCTTCAGGGCCATCATCCTTACCCTCACCTGGGACAGATCCTGGGGCTGGACAGCTTTCCTGCAAGAACTGGAATGTTTTCGGTGCTGAGTTAGTTTTGTGGTTTATGTTTGCTAGAGCTGGAGCAGTTTTCATGTTCCTAAGGAGTCTGTGAACCCAGCTGAGGAGCATCAAGCAAGTCGAGGCAACACAAGAAATAAGAGTTTCTGTTTAGTAAATTACATTCTTGTGACCTGGATCTATTTTCAGGGTGTCTTGGAGAAAGCACAGCTTTAAGCACATCTGAGAAACAGCAGAGGTCATGCCCATTCGAATTCCATGTAATGATCCAGCCTCTGGCAGCCTCAGGCAGCTGCACAAATATTGTGCATCACCTCTGGGCAATGGATTCTGTGGCCATGAGATAAACTCAGCATCTTCAGCCCAAGAAACAGTGATCTACTATGGCTCCAGACAGAAAAACCATGAGAGGAACATGCTTAGTGACTGTGGAGACTTTCTGTAACCACCAAATGTGGCTGGATATTTAGGACACAGTCCTTCCTGGCTGGTGAGACTGAGCAGGAGGTTGGACTAGAGACTGCCTGAGGTCCCTTCCAACTTGAATTTTATGATCCCATGCACTTCTAGCCCTGCTACAGCAGCAGCCTGGGCCATGACAGGGGATGGGGATTGATGCTGTTGGTGACTGCAGGATGACTCGACTCAGGTCAGGAGTCAAGATTTGGGGAAGTGAAGCCGAGGTTTTCCTAGTGCTGGTAGAGCAGCAGGGTCTGCAGCAGGGCTGGGCTCTCCCACCTCTGTGAGGTCACATGCAGGCGAGGGCAGATGAAATCATCCCCCTGTAGAAGGAACACGCTGTCTCCTTCTCCTTCCAGCTCGAACAGCTCCTGCTGGGCTCATGTTACTGAACGAAGCTCAGCTTGTTTAGGGTACGAGGCACTGATGTTCCCAATCCTGCACAAAACAAAGGGTTTGGAAATTGCTGGCTGCCCATCCGGTGCATGGACAATGATCCCTGCTTGTGTAGAGACTGAGTGGTCCATTTTGTGCACTCTGTGTGTGTAGGGGATGCTGTAACCTTTGCTCAATACCTGGGGATAGCTGAGATAAAGGAGGCATAAAAATGTCTCACTAAAAAAAAAAAAAAAAAAGGTAATTCACCTGGCTTTGCTATTTATTTGTGTCGCAGCTGATGCAGTGTTAGTCAGCAGGAGTCCCACAGGAACCCTCTCTTGCATGCCCACTGTTCCTTGCTGGCCTCCTTTGATTCTGCTGTGCAAACAGGGCACGTGTGGGTCATGCTATCTTAGGCCCAGGCTATTTATACCGTCTGACAGTGTGCAGAGCCCTCATTCCTCAGCCTTTGATAGACTTGGCTGAGCTCCTCAGCTCTGACAACTGCTTGGAGTGCTTTGTGTCCCTAAGCAGCACAGTTCATGGCAGGCTGGGTTATTTGGAGGTTTAGGGGATTCACGTCTTTTCTGGGAGCAGTGAAAAATTTACTTTTATGGTCTCTTCCCAAGTGGAGATGTTTGGTCATTACTGGAACCAAGTTGATGGGGAGCCTTTAGGGCTGAAAGTCTGTTTTGGGCAACCTGCTGTGCTGCTGGTTTTGCATCCTAAAGTGTGACCAGGGCAATTTCTCCAGAAGGGAGGTCAGTTCTTGTCCAACACTGGCCCAAATCAGCCTTGGTAAATGATCTGCATGAGCCAAAGCTCCTGCCCTGCTGAGCCAGTGGAGCAAGCCAGGACCTAGCTGTGCATGGTGCCCCTGTGCCACCAGCCCCTGGCCAGCCCACAGCCATCTCCTCTAAAGTTCAGGAGTTCTGAAAGCGATGAGATGTGTCAAACCCTCCCAGCCGGAATGGGGAGCTCGGGCTGGGCACTGCAGCTCTGAGGTCAGCACTGTCCTCCTGGCATTTCTTCTGTGCTGCTCTTGCCTGGCTGGCAGAGCCCCTGGCTGGTGGCCAGGAGCCTGGGACAGCACAGGTGTCCCCAGATGACTTTGTGCATTGTCACTCTCTGCTTGGACCAAAGCCATTGCTCCTTCAAGCCCTGTTATCACCTGTGATTCCCCTTGCCCTCTCTCTTCTGTCATTCTCTCTCTGCTATCTTGGCCCATTTCCCCCCTTCGTTGCTGTTTATCTGGTGTCAGGTTTGATGGAGGTTTTTGAGGAACAAACCTCATTTTTCTGCAAGAAAGATGCTGTTGGTGGTTTTTCTCTGAGTAATGCACTTTGGGATTGTCTCCTGCTGACTCACAACAGCAGCTGCTGCTTCTCTCCAGAACATGGGAGAGCTTTCCAGAGCTCTCAAGCAGCCATGTAATCATAGATGAACACGCCCACTGCAACTAATGAACTTTCAAGCAGCTTGGGTTATAATTTTCCTTTTTAAAGAAGGACTCAGTGAGAGGCAGTTTTCAACAGGTGTACCCTTTACCTCTGACTGCCTGGCTGCCTGAAGGGCTCCTCCAGCACTTGTATGAACTTGATCTCTGTCTAAATAACTCACGTGGATACAGCTCCATCATTCTCCAGCCTCATTTCCCCTCAGGTGCTTTGGCAGGTGAAGTACTGGGAGAATTTTGCTGCTCAGCACCTTTATCACCTGCTAACACTTAGCTCAGAGCTGAGAATTGCAGCGAGGTGAGGGCAGACACGGGGCAGATCTATTTGTTATTGCAACCGAGAGAAATCCTTGTCGGAGCTCTTTAGCCCTCCCCATTTGCCATTAAGGCTGTAGCTTTGTCTCAGAGGATGAATACAAATCCAGCAGCTATTTTAAGGCTCTAGGAGTGAGATGGGTGTTGGTGGAGGACTGGCACCAGCCCTCATTTGGGGCTGGCCATGCCATCACCTCACAGGCTCTGGAGCCGCTGCCTTGCACCCTCCCTGCGCTAATCCCAGCTCTAATCCCTCCCTGCCCCAAATCCCACCGAGCCCTGAGCAGCTGCAGGAGCGGGGTCTCTCTGTGGAGCTCCGGCACCAGCCTGTCAGGACACCAAAATTCCTGTGCCTTTGCTCCTTGCTCTGATTTTGAAGCAGTTCTTGGTGCATGCAGGAAATGCACTTCAGAGGCTTGGTCCAGCAGGGTGTTGTGGTCCCGAATGCCTCATGACACACTCACCCAGGGCTGTAGATGTGCTTTGCAGGCTTCAGCCAGGACGTATCAGTCTCTGGAGGCAGCAGGAGCACCTCTCCTGTCTTCAAACCAGATTGCTGGGAGTCTGTAATGTGTGAGGACCACCCCTCTTTTATAGACATCCTGGTGACTGCTGCTTTTTTTATTTTTTCTTTAATATTTGCAAGGCAAACACAGTAAACCGAAATTGCTCCAGACTGTCTTGTGTGAGTGGGGATGCTTGGCACCTCACATGAGGAGGTCACAGGCCAAAGAAGCTTTAGTGCCTAAGCTGAGAGGGGAAACAGATACAGCCCAGTGTCCTCCCATCAGCCTTCGTGGGGGAGTGCTCACAGGGTTTCTCCCTGTCTCATCCTGCTCCATCTTCTTGTTCCTCCCTGATAACTTTCCCATACTCTGTTTCCTGCTCTGAGTGCGCCTGGGTCACACAGAGAAACCTGCATTTTCCTCTGTCATTCTTGCCTCAAACATCATTACTGGAGCTCAAGAAGTCTGGTGCCAAGCACGGCTGGGCTCTGGAGCTGTTTGCTGCTGTTCCCCAGTGCCCTTCTCGGGGGGTGAAATGGTCTGTTGTGACACGTGCTGTTAACCTTCTCCAACATATCCTCTGTTTCAGGTGGTCTAAGCACAGCCGTGGGTTATCCACTGGACACAGTGAAGGTACCTGTTGGAGCTTTAATTCTTGCTATAGAACAAAAACAAAGAGGCCTTTTTCTTTTCCTCCTCCTTTTCAAAAAACTACTCCCATGATAATGCTTTATCTGCATTATATCTGCTTATCTCACTATATTTAGTTTTGTTGTTTGTCTTTTCAAAAAAAACTTAAATTGCTTGGTGATGCTATTTTGTGGTTAATTATCTGGTTGGCTGCTACGGCATTTGTTGATCTATTTGTTCTTTAATCTGATACCTGCATTTTAAAGTTGTCCCTGTATTCCTAGGTGAGAATTCAGACTGAGAACCACTACAGAGGATTTTGGCACTGTGTTCAGGAAACATACAGGACAGAAAAGGTGGGTGCCTCTCATCAGAATTGCTGAGACCTGTTCCTGATGAGCTGCCTCTGTCAGCTTGGGGAGGATGGGCACCAGCTGCAGACAAGATCTGCTGGGAAGAGGGGTCCGGGTGAAATTTAGCTCGGTGGATGAGCTGTGAGGTGGCAGAAGCTTTGACTCAGCGATGTACAGCCAGTCCTTTCGAGCAGCTGCTTTCCCACGCCATCCACCCTTTAAAATCACCTTTCTCCTCTGTTTCCCACGAGGTCCGGGGGTTTTACAAAGGTGTGACAGCATCAGCCCTCGCTGTATCCGCGGTTTCTTCTGTTTCCTTTGGCACATACAGAAACGTCCTCTGCACCATCTGCAAGCTGCGATACGGGGCTGCAGATGCCAAGCCCTCCGAGCTGGATGTTTCCCTTGCTGGAGCTGCTGCCGGCGCTTCCCGGGTAGGTAAACAACCCATGGGGAAAGCACAACAGGAGATCTTGTTCACAAACAGGCGGCTGGAAAAGCAGGGAATGTTTTTTCTGTCCGGGAGGCCGCATGGGGAGGCTGCAACAAGTCTGGTGGGTTTCTTTTGGCAGAGGAGGTGATGCTGTGCCCACACTCCCGCTCAGCTCCCCGGCGGGGCCGCTCGGGCTGGATCGGGGTTGGAGCGCCGGGACAATTAAGAACATGCCATTAAAATGACACAGACCTTGGCAGCAAGCGCAGAACAAGGAAAAACAACACAGGCAGCAAACTCCCCGAGCGGCTGCGACGGTGTGTTTATGTAAGAAAGACACAACTCCGAGTTAAAGCCCAGGGCAGTGCCTTCCCAGCGGCTGCACAGCCTGGCACGGCAGCGCTGCAGGAACGGGCAGAGCATGGTGTTTGCCTTGCCAGGGCTTAAAACTCAGCGGGGTACCCCTGAGGAGCGATGCTGCCTGGCAAACGTGCCGGATCCCGGGCCAGGCTGGGTCCGGGAGCAGTTTCCCACCAGCAGATGAGGGTGAGCATCCTCCGGTGCTGTGACTGTGCTGGAGCTCACCCCTTCACACCGATGGCACGCTGGGCAGAAATGTGTCACAATCCTCTTCCGGAGCAGTCCAGATGGTCAGGTTTCTAGGTGCTTCCTGGTGGTCAGTGACTCAACACGGGCTAATTTTTTTTTTTTTTTTTTTTTTTTTTTTTTTTTGTGGTCTTGATGGTCTTACTTGAAATACAGATACAAATAAGAGCCCTGATGGGTGCTTGCCTACAGCTGAGGACATCCCCTTTCCACACCCATCTGGTTTAGCAGGTAGTTACAGGTATTTAATATCCGGTGCTGACTTCTGCCCTGCCTTGCCCTCTGCCCAGAGCAGCTCACACCCGAGTCCTGCTGCTGCTGGGTGGAGCGGCACAGGCAGAGGCGAGGAGGCTGCAGCTTGCTGGAACTCGCAGACAACATTATTGCCCGGAAAAGGAGACAAGAATTTACAGGAGGGAGATCAAAACGCTGTCTCAGTGTGAGGGTTAAAATGCCATTCTCTGCTGTTGCAGGTTGTGTTGACAAACCCCAGCGAAGTGGCTAAAGTTCGGATGCAGACTCAGAGGGAGCCACACCCTTCCATCACACATCAGCCTGTTTCCAAGCCAAAATACCGGGGGTCTCTGCACTGTCTGAAGGTTATCATCAAGGAGGAAGGTTTTGGGGGTCTCTACAAGGGCTGCTCTGCATTACTCTGCAGGGATTGCTCTGCTTCTGCAATATATTTCCTTTCCTATTCTGCTCTGTGCGACTGGCTCACACCAGATGAGAGAAATAAACCAGGTAGGTACTGGAAAGCATCTGGCATTACCTGCAAAAAATGGCTTATTTAGTCCCACACTAAGAGGGAAACCAGGCTCTGGGCAAACATCACCCAGAACCTATAAAACCTATAAAACCTCACCCAGATCCTCACGAGGGGTTGCTCTGTGTGTGCTGGTTTTGGCCCCAGGGCTGGTGCCAGCAGCCTGAATGTGAGGGTTTCACTGGCCTCACCTTGTCCCTGAGCAGCTCCTCCTCCTCCTGCTGGAGGGGTTTTTACCACACCCTCTGGTGCCTCCAGCGTGGATCTGAAACCCTGTTAATGCAGAAACAGGATAACAAGGAATGAAACATGGACAAAGCTCCTGGGACCCATCGTGGAGCTCAGAAAAGGGTCAGTCCAGAGCTGGAATATAAAGGTGTGGAATATAAAGGAGTATAAAGTCCAGGTGGAGAAGGTAAAGACACTTCAGGTTCTTAATTGTGATTTGGCTCCAAAAAGCAACTATCCACTTCGAGAAAAGATTGAATAGGTAACATTCAACAAAAGAGCATCTCCCTGAGAATTATAAAAATTAGATCCATCCGAAGAGGGTGTGAATGGTCTCAAGATCTTCCACATCTACTTCACATGGTGTTCAATGCATTATGTGTGCAAAAATTCTCTGAGAGCACTGCAAACACACAACTGCAAGAGCTGCACAAAACAACTCCTGACAAACATGACAGTTCCCAAAGCTTGTTGGCAAATCTGAGATGGTGGTAGCTGAGTGAGACACAAGTGAACTGCCCTTCTCCCGTGACTCTCTCCTGCAGGTTTCCTCGTTGTGCTGCTTTCTGGTGGCTTTGCTGGAGTCCTGGCCTGGGGATTAGCTACTCCCATGGATGTCATCAAATCTCGCATGCAGACAGAGGAATCCGAGCAGCACAAGTACAAAGGCCTGATCCACTGCGTGAGGGAAAGTGTGAGAAAGGAGGGGGCAAAAGTGCTTTTCAAAGGACTGGGTTTAAACTGCATTCGTGCCTTTCCCGTGAACATGGTGGTGTTTGTAACGTATGAAGGAGTACTGAGATTTACAGATCGTTACATAAACAAAAAATAGCTTGTTCCACTCTGTCCACAGTATATTTTATTTATTTATTTATTTGTAAGATAGTATCCCCAAACAACTGTTGAATTGATGGACAGCATAAGAAGCATGGGCATGTCAACACAAAGCTGATTGATGGCTTTGTTTTATTCTTATAAGATTACAAACTCATCAGGGAGTTTCATATACAACCTCCCTTTTATCTCGTTAAGGTATTTAGACTGTAGCTGCTGCTTGGGCCCTTGAAACATTGGCGAATTTTTATGTTCTAACAAGCTGTTTGTCTGATCAGGGGTTTTTAAATCACGTCATTTTGTTTTCTACTGGCACAGAGAATGATCCTCACCACCAAAAGAAGAGCTGGGGGCAGTTTGTGCAAGATTTAACACTCTCCAGCCTGTGCTCTTTATATGAGATGCCTGCACCGCATTCCCCACTTACAGATTTGTGCTTCAGGCTGCAGCCTCCCCTTCCCAGCAGCAATTTCCCCGAAGTACTCTACAATTACATCCCCTTGGCAGCAGCTGAGGTGGGAATGTCCTTTCTTTTCGGCCTGGCTCTTCACTGAGCGGCAGCCGCGCTCTGTTTACAGAACGGCGCTGATGCTCCGCCTCTGCCGCGCCGGGAGCGCTTCCCGGCAAACGCGAGGATTCCTCCGGAGCCCCGCTCAGCAGCAGCCGCAGCATCTCTGCGAGCCTGGCACAGCTTTGGAGGCAATCTGTTCTCATCCCGGAGCAGCGCAGGAATAGAGGCAAAGCCTGGAAAGGCTGCCGGAAAATCTGTGTGCTGGCGGGGTTAGGTAAGTTGGAGGAGAGTTGCAAAGTTGTGGAGCATAATCGAGATTTGCAGCTTTTAAATGGTGCTGTTAGGAGCAGCCAAATGTATTTTGCCAAAGGTGCACTTCTGACTTTTCTATTACTTCTTTTTCATTACTATTTCCTACCTTTTTTTCATTAACAAGTCAGTTGAAAGACCAACGCCCATACTATTGCTTAAGCATAAAAACCCCGAAACCCAGAAATGTTCATTTGCTCATCCTTCCTCAGGGGCCACATACAGGCTTCTGTTTTAATCCCTGGATGATGACACTCGAAGCATTCTGGATCCAACCTCTCAGATTCTGCAAAAAAACGCGTTTATTGGAGGGAAAGGGGAATATTGTATTTTAAAAGGAGTTCTCATATTCAAACCCCTTCTGGCCAGCAGCCACTCCCAGCAGTTGATGGCATGGCTTTACCACACTGACAGCAGTTTTGCAGCACAGCACCTGTCAGCTGTCTTGGACACACAGAAAGAATTATAATGATGAGTTTAAAGATTTCAGGTGCTCCTAGACAAGAATAAATGGAACCTCTTCTACCCGAGACAGAGACCACTAAAAAGCTCCACAACTGTCCTGAAATCTGAGCCTTCAACTGGCCTTTTAAACGTGTTCACAGCCATGCTATCAAACAAGCATCTTAATTCTTTCAAGGATCTACCCAGCTCTTGCAGCTGACCCGAGAAAGAGCGGGGTTAAGAGACCAGGCTGGTGCAGTGTGTCACCTTAAGGGGAGTGAAATGAAAGACCCAACACTGAACTGGATTTTCTTCAGATTTATGGCCTCAGCAACCTACCACCCTGGTGACAGCGTTGGGTGCCAGCACCAAACTTCCTTTACTCAGGAAGTCCTTAAAACTGAAGATTTAATTAAGTCCTTGAGGTTTGGAATTCCTCTTAAGATAGGTCTTAAGAGTCTACTATCCTTGCCTCTTTCTACACGGGATGCATTTAACTGGGGGGTGATTTATCCCTGCTCTGCCTGCATGTTTGGAATCCTACTCCTTTATGCTGTGTTATTCTCAGCAGACCTTGTCTCAGGCATTACATCCTCTGGACAGAGACAGCGACAGAATGCCTGCAAAACAGACTAAACAACCATTTATTGTGAGGCAGCACCGATACAATCCACGGCCAGCCCAAGGTTTGAATATTAAACAGCTCATCTTTCCCAGTATGCTCACGCACTCAGATAACTAAAAACGTCTCCTCCTGTGGGTGTAACCGAACTACATTTGATTTCAAGGGAGAGGAATTACAGAGGAATTGTAAATATGAGTGGGAATAACTACAGAAGCCAGTGCAAGGGGCTGAGAACTCTACGCCTTGGGGTATTCAGCACCAAATACAAGCAGGCTCTCATGGTCTGAACAAACGCTACACGAGAGGCAAATTGTATCTCCAGGCAGCTTATTTGAGGAAGGTAAGGGCTTTGCAATCCCTCCTGCTCAGAACCCTTTCCTGGGAAAGCCATCTCCACAGTGGGTGGGTGACAACCTGAGGAAGAGCTCCCAGCTGACACCAACAGCACCAGGTACAGGAACTGGCTGTGTGAGCACTGGAAACACAGGCACATAAATGTGAAGCAATTTTTGTTTACTGACAGGACATGTATTATGTACTTCACTACACACACCCCCGAAGCTGGGTGTTCGGCTTCTGGTTTTCATCACTTGACTGCTTTATTTTCGGATTTGTATTATCTTGACCTTTAGCTACTCTAATGATCACAGAATTATTTATTTTGATAAATGAGCTAGCTGAAGGCCAGCCAACAGAAAGAAGGTACCAAATTTGCTGTGCTGATATTGGGTTTAATTTGCTAGAGCGACTGCAGCTTGTTGTATAGATGATTTCTTTCTGCAACAAAGCTGGTGGCCTTGAGAAAATAAATTCTTAGAAGTCATATTCAGGATCAGGTTCCAGGTTGCTGACAGCTCCCCTTTGCTCTGGCAATGCTCATGAATATCCAGGTATTTTCAGCATTCCTCTGGTGGTTGTGGAAGGACTGTGGGAAGCTGTTCAGAATCTGTGCTTTTGCAAAGGAGTTCTGGGCACCGTGTTCCCACTCAAGCCAGGGTTTCACACCAGACCTGCTGAGGTGTCACTGAAAACAGGTCTCACCTGCTCCCCCAAATTCCAGAGCTGCCTGCTGTGCACAGGGATGTGCAACATCCAGTCTCAAGTTTACCTGGAAGGAGGTTCTAAGGCGCCCTGTTTCAGTACTTCAAAACAAGGGCGAGCTACATCAGAGGAAAAATCAACACCTAAGAAGGTAGGAAGAGAGGCCAAAAACAGAGTAAGTGTAAATTAAGGCTTTAAAAAAATAATAATAAAAAAGTAAAACAAAAGAAGTTTGATACAGACTTTTATCTACATTTTTATTACAGTGAGATCAACAAAATGAGCAAATGGAGGGAAATGTAATGAACAATGTCTGATAACATTTCAGAGTGCTTTTGGAAACTGCCTTGTCTTGACCTTTAAATGTCTCTGGGACATGAACTGTAATTAACAACAGATCCAGGAATTCACCAAGATGCCTCTGAGAAACTGTACCATCTCAGAAGCATGTTGGTATGAATTCATCAGAGGCCTTGGGAACAGGGCTTGTTCAGCAAACAAATACGAAATAGTTTTGCTATCACTTTCCTTTCTAGCACTTTCAAAACATATTTTAATTGTTGTTATAAAATAATCCATCTGCTTATCTAGAATAGAACACGGTACTGTTTCTCCTACAGCATATTTCCCTTTGCTGAATAACAAAATTAATTCTTAGCTAATGAAATAAATCTAGCCGAACAAATCTGCATATATTTTAAACAAGAAATTTGCATTTTAAGTTTGTAAAAGCACTTTTAAAGTCAATTTAAGGCTTATCTTTTATGTATGGCTTAAAGATGACAAAGAGTAGACTGCAAGAACAGGAAGGTCATCATTAAAGTCTAAAGTAATTAAGACTTAGCTTATTTATTACTGGATTTAAGAAGCTGCTTTTTTCCCCTAAGAATTGCTCCAGTACATCTAGAAAAAAACAAAGTTTTTCTATTCATTGTTAAGCCCTTGCTGGCACTGAGATGCTTTGCCTGTGGGTCATGGAGACAGTCTCTGGGAAACATTTTCACTAATAAGCTGAAGTCAATGGCATTAGATGAGAGATGCCAGCTCACATAAACTGTAAAGAAAAAGACAAAAGCTAAGCTCTTTTTTGCTATTTTCAGCACAAGTTTGAAACTCATGCAATAGGACGAGGTTTGCCTTGCACTTCTGCCTTTTCCTTGGTTGCTTGAGCAAACATAACCAGGTTAACCCACCTGTGTTATCTACATCAAATAAAACCACTTTTGCTAAGACAACATCTGGATTAGCAACTTTCCATTCTGCACAAGAGAGATCTGACAGTGTGCACTCAGCACTGATCAGATCAAAACAAATAGCTAATAATTTGAATTTTTCTTCTATAAATCATAGCGAAGACATTGAAGTTCTTTCAAAGAAAGGAGATAATTAAAATACATGAGGTATTTTAACAAAGTATGTATTTTTTCACTGGAATACATCCTAAAATAAGTATCCCTAGGCTGAACAACCTGGTGCAGTGAAAGAGAACAGACAGTACTAGAAGTATCCCTGTGTCCAGTGTGACTTCAATTTCCACAGCATGATTTAACACTTGTCATTTATAACTAGAAACTAATATTTGCATTTCTATACTATCTTCCACCTGAGAATATCAAAGACCTGACAACCTCCTGATGACCTCCTCCCTCCAGAGGCACTCAGATCAGCCAAATGGCTCCAGAAAAAAAGTACAATGAGATTTCTGCAACTTGCCCAATGTCAAAGAGGAAGGTGACAGCAAGACAAGTCTGGTATTCTTTCTCCAGTGTTCAACTCACAGCTGTCCACTCTTTCTCTACTGATCCCACTTTGTAACATTCACCCCTTTTCTGTGTGCAGCACGTTCTCAGTAGCCCAAAAGGACATACAGTCTACTAAACCAAGGTACATGGTACAAAAGAAAATGGAGCTATTATTTATTAGTTTGAGATATGACCTCTTACCAACAAATTTAAAACAATTTCCAAGTTAGCCTTTATCGTCAAATGGAAATTTTATTTATATTTTCAACATGAAATACATTAAAATACAATGTTGGGCTGACATACATGCTTTTCTGCAAGACTGATCAATTCTGTCTTGCATATTCTGATTTTAAATAGATACAAGTCCTATTTTAAACTTTTTCTGTACTCTGCTGTTCATGATAATTTCCTCATTATTTATAAAGCACCGATTACAGGCTGTACATAACTAGGGAGTGATGACACAACAGAAGACAACAATTACTTGGTTGTGGATTATCAACAGCTAGGTTACATACACATTTCTTCAAAATTCAAAAGCCAGCTTCCTTGGAGTCATGAACTGCTTCACGATTTCATCTGTGACCTGCTTCCTTCTTTCTTGATGAGCTGCTACCAAGGGCTGCATTGTTTCAATAAGCACCTTCTTCAGCTCCCCCGTGAGCAACTCCCCACTGGTGTAAGCCTGTCAAGAAAGTTTTGGTTGCTGAACACGGTGCCATTCACAAAAAGACTCATAACCAGGATTATTTAGAAGACAGATTTGGATGTCTTAAAAATAAGCACACGTCTTAGAAGATTATCTGGTATCACTCTGAAAATGCAACTTGCAGAGTTGCTTGTTGCCTGTTAAAAAGATTAAGGCAGCTGGGAAAGTTCAGATGTGGCAAGTTATTATAAGGACTGAATAAACGACCTTCACAAGTTTAACTAGGAAATCCTGTAATTACTTGCAGGAAACTGCATATTTTCCTCCCAGAATCTCGTTCAAATAAACAGTCACCTTAAGCCTTTTTTTTTTTTTTTTTGCAATAACAGGTACAAATTCTCATATTTTTCTCTCACTGCATTTGGGTAAGAGACTAGATGTGATTAAAATATCCTTTTTATAGCAAAGACACTCAGAATCTATATTCACACTGTAGTCATATTCACAGTTGGTAATCCATTCCTTGGCTCAATACTGAAATGCTTTAGTTTAATGTGTACTAAGGCTAACAGATATTGGTTCAGCCACTCTGAGAAACCACAGCTGGGGCAGTTCAGCTGCATTTGAAATGACAATAAACATGATCATCTTACCTCCTCTCATCATTCAGCCGTTTGTACCACCTGCTCAAGGTGTAAATGCTGCTGCTGTTCACTCACCAAGAGTAAAATACATTAACAAGAACAAATGGAACTGCGATTTCAGTGGTGGGTTTTGGGGTGTGTGTGACTTTTTGCTTGTTAGTTTGTTATAAAAACACAAACGCTGCTTTCTCTGGAAGTGTCCTCTGGTGCTTCACCTGAAGCAGCTGCACTGATGCTGCTGCAGTGGGTGAGTTCATGTTTTCTGTTTGGGTTCTGAGGCACCACTGCAGTGAGCTGCAAGCTCTGGGCCAGGCTCTGTGCTCTGCAGCAGAGTCACGCTGACAATCTTGCAGAAACAAATCTCTTTAAGTCAAATGTGCTTCAGGTTTCCATAAAAAATTTACAACAGCATGGGAAAGAGTAGCTATCCAACCCTGCTCTTGTGTAGGAAGGCGCAGAGGGCTGGAGAAGAATCTGCAGCTCTTGACTTTTTTGCAGCTGATCCCAGCAGGAGAAAGCTGATAAACCAATGTGACACGGGTGTTATCTAGGGGAGCCCCTGCCCCCCAGAGAACACACACCACCAAGTATTGGTGATGGAGGGAAGGGAAATGGCTTGCTACCAGCCCTGGGGACAGAAGTCTGCCAGACAGGCTTAAGGAAAATGCAACGTACATGAAGCAGTTTTTGCCTGGGATCAGTGAATCAATTCCTCAGAGCTATTAAATTTCTTGTGATGGTAAGAAAAAACCAAAAACCAGCAAGCTTTAGACAAGAGCTTTTGTAGTGTTGCAGAGTGTTTAGGCAGTGTACAATGAGGAACCAGCAGAGTGTATTATACAATTAAAACAACACTGATCCCAAGGTGGCCTCATTTGAAAGATAGGGAAGATATTGTCCTACAGAGTGTTGGAGATTCCTGTGAAAACACTAGGGATTTTTTAAAAAAAAAATAGACAGACTGGCCTGTGAGAAAGAACATTGCAAAGAAATAAAAGCTGAGATACTAACATTGAAGCTCCCAAGGGATAGAGAGCAGAGAACAAGACCAAAATTCCCTTCCTGGAGAAGGTTCACAGCAGGACTGAGGTACAGCTCTGGTGAGGGCTGAGGCTGTTTGTCCTCGCAGCAGGGAGTATTTATTATAATAAATAACCCTGTCTTCACTTTAGTTACTCACCTGCTTCAGTTGCTCCAGCCTGTCATCATCTTCCAGGAAGAAAGTCAGGTACATAAAAGACACATCAACGTCACAGTTGCCTCCATACTTCCTGTGCTCCTCAATGGTGTCCCTGCCCCCCGAGAAGGCGTGCTTGTTAATCTGAAACAACACCAGAGTTTGTGAATCTGAAACAACAGCAGTGCTTGTTAATCTGAAACAACAGCAGAGCTCGTTAATCTGAAACAACAGCAGAGCTCGTTAATCTGAAACAACAGCAGTGCTTGTGAATCTGAAACAACAGCAGAGCTCGTTAATCTGAAACAACAGCAGTGCTTGTTAATCTGAAACAACAGCAGAGCTCGTTAATCTGGAACAACACCAGAATTTGTTAATCTGAAACAACAGCAGAGCTTGTGAATCTGAAACAACAGCAGAGCTTGGCTTGTGAATCTGAAACAACACCAGCAGCTCTTGCTCTAATGCCCACTGCTTTTGGGATTATTTTAGTGCAAACAGAGATGTGTCATGAGCTTCCAAACTCTTTGTTAAGGATTAGCTGAAGAGTGAGTGAGACAAGTTAATGCAGAGCCTCAGGATTGAAAAAAGGAGGTCATCAGAGCCCAGCAGGGAAAAATGGCTATATGCATACTCCTCAGACTGCACAGTCAGAACAAAATTAAGTGAAAATTAAAAATAATCTACCCCAAGACTCAGTCAAAAACGTTTGAAGTCCCTTTTGCTGAAGCTGTTGGATAGAATTAGTGTTTACAGGAAATGTACTTCATGTAACAAAAAATAAGATATTTTCTTCATCAAGAAATTAATTTTGAAAAAGATGAAAAAGGCATAGAAAATCCTGCAGGAATCCTAGACAGAACCTAATCTCCCCTTTCTGGGGAAAAAGAAAAGACAAAGCAAAGTTAAAGATTACAAAAGTCTGTCTAGAATGCTTAAAATCAGACCAATGCCCAATTGTTCAGTCTAAAAATGGAGTATTTGCTGACATCCTCTTTTTTTTAAGACTAGTTTCCTATAGGCAGATGAAAGGCACTGTTGAAGATATAATTGCTAATCCCATCCAAATAAATTCAGAAGTCACTGGCCTATTTTAAACATTTAAACATATGTAGAACTCTCTGAGGATGCTAATCTTCCTACAAATTTAAAGAAAATAAATTGCTAAGTGAAGGAAAAAAATTATTTCTAAACCATATGCTGAGCTTTCATTTAGCTCTTGTATCTTTTGAGATACCATAATCAACCTGCCAAGAGACACATTTGCATATGAAGTGGGTTTTTTTTTAGTTCTGGTATCTAGGAGCTGTTACATATTTACAATTTATGAACATTCCTACTATCTGTATAGACTGTCTCGTGCTTTTTTGAATCTCTCAAACCACCATGTTACAGATGAAGTCTTGTGGCAATGAACTACAATCAGAAATGATGCACTGATGAATATTTTAAGGAAATGAACTTCCATGTGCCACATTACATCTATTCTTATATTGTAGGGCAGCCTGAATAGCTGTCTCAGCATCTGTAAAATGAAGTTGTTACATACTGCTCTGCACTGATGCCTCTCCTTACTAGATTTTGTAAGCCTGTATGAAATTTTTTCAATACCTTTTATCTCTACAGTTTGTCTTCTTCCTTAACTGAGAGGGATTAAATACAATATGCCAGGTGAAGGCTTTTTTTTTTGTTGAAACACAAAATGTTTCCTTTCTTTATCTCAAATATGTTTTTTTACATATTCTGGCACCTACTCATTGACTGAGGGTTTCAGTGACCTATCCAAGGTGATGCACTGATTTTTTTCCCCCTGATTTCTCTGAATCCCTCAATATGTCTACAGACATAAAATTTAAATAACACTTTATAGGAAAACAAACAAGTAATTGAGCTGTAATTTGCTGATAGGTGGAATAAGAATAGTTTATTAAAATGCTGCCATCCATCTCATTGGATTACCCAGAACCTTCTCAGCCTTTCCCAATATATAGTGATTTTTTATCTTCTATTACCTGTAAGTTTTGAACCTCATTAATTAGCAATATACCAATAATCTGAAAAATGCTGTAAGCAGTAATTTTTTTGTCCAGTGTAGCAGTATCTTTTTAACCATCATCCATGACCAGAAGTCACCCTTCCTACTCAATTTTTTAATTTATTTGCTATAACAGTATTTGGTCTTTCACTCAAGCTCTATTTCCATAAAGACTTGTTTCTGATGGGCTTCAGAAACTGAAATAAATCTCAGTTTGTCCTCCATTACTCAATACTTGACATCGTGTTCCGGATTTTTCGTTATGCCTTTTATATTCCAAGCAGCTAGAATTATTTGTTTATTTTTCCAAGTAGTTTAAAGACAGCAGAATTATGACTGATGAACTTGGATCTCTTTGCAGATTACAAGTTACTTGCCAGGAAAAAACCACAGAAGAATGTTACCAATATTACCATTAACCATGTATTCTCTATTCTGAAATTACACTTTTTTTAAAAAAGCAACTCTGTAATTGTGCAAATAAACTGGAATTATTATAATCCAAACACATGAAGAATTCCAATTCTTCAAAACAGTACTGTTTAATCAGTTTCTACAAAAGAGAATGAAGCATTATGAAGTGGCTGTAGAAGAGTCTGACCATAAGAGAATTAATCCAAGCCTGCCCAGCAGAAACAACATAAACATCTTTTCTTCTTGTTTTGACAGTTTTTTCATGTCTGGTATCATGCCTGTAAATTCTTTCCCAAGGACTGATTTTCATTTTCTTTAAATACCACAACACAGGCAAACTGTTGCCAAACTAAATCATCTGACACCAGATAAGAGTGATCTTCCCTTGAACTTGGAAACAAACTAGGAATATACTCAGATAGAAGAAAAATCCCTTCCAAAACTGAGTTGAAATTCAGCATAATGTTTATTTGTGAACTGGAATGAGTAGATTTAGTTGTGAATTGGCAGCAATAGATTCCCAAGCAGCAGGGAAGGCCAGACCTGTGTTGTAACTAACACCGTGCAACGTTTGGTGCTCCCAAAAAGGAGAGGCAGTAAAGAAAAAGCTGTTTATTAGGTTTATGGCCTGTCAGATTTCAAAACTATGGCAACATAATATTTATTTTAAGAGCATGAGCCTCCACAGCTCTTATTCTTACACCACTGCTCTGCAGGTATCAGAAAAACAAACATGTTTTGTACATTATCCCAGCTAGTATTTGTACTGTCAGACTAGCTGGTAAGGTAAAAGATCTCATTTGATAGTCTAGCTGCATTTGCATAACTCAGTCAATTCCTGAAGATGCTCTGCCATGAAATATAAGGAAAAAAAGATTCATATATGCTCAAGGAAAACACTAAAAATTGTCATTGTAACCAGGAGCGCCGCTGAAGGTGGACAGCTGGGGGGGGACATCAAAGCAGTGCCAGGTAGGAGCTGTGGGCCAACTCCTGCAGCACTTTCTGGTGAAGCTGGAGATTATTTCTCCTTACATGGCACCTACAGACATGGGTTAGTGGTGGACTTGACAGGTTTATGGCTGAACTCCACGACCTTAAGAGTCCTTTCTGACCTAAATGACTCCATGATTCTATGACCACCACTCCTTGTCATGACAAAGCTTTGTGCTATCAGGCTTTGCAGGTCCTTACCTTTGTCTTGATTTGTTTGGGTGTATCAGTGAGGAAGATGGAGGAGTTTGGGTCGCTGGCACTCATTTTGGTCTGTGCTCCTTGCAGGGCTGGGAAGAAGACTGAGTGCAGTAAGGCTGGTTTAGGCTGTCCAATTCTCGGTGCTACATCACGGGTCATTCTAAAATAAGGGTCCTACAACAACCATCAATAAAAGCACAGAATAAAGCTGAAAAATGTGATTTGAGCGCTGATTGCTGCTGACTCATTCATGCTTTAAGAAGTGATGTCAAAAACCCAAAAACTGAAAAAAACAAACAATGAAATGTTCCAGAATCTACTTCCAATCCAGTTCATTCAGAGGAGCGACAAACAAAATTCCCCTTTTTCTTTTCCATAGTGCTGTACACTCTGATCCCCTTAAGTAATAGGCATATTTACAAAATTTTTACATGAATTCAAATAGTTGCTAAAACTATGCTTAATATGCCTGGAGATGGATGCAGCCTACCATGAAAGCTTCCTCCCAAAGCATTTTAACAACAATCAGGGAATCTGAATTAAATCAGTGATCAAGCTGGCAGTGCTGTGCTGATTATGTGATTTAAACCAAAGTGCAATAATATTACTTCATAATATTCTGGCTGATTAATACAATTACATCATCTTCCAATGTCTGTCCCTGTGACTAAAATAGCCAAGGATTCAGACAGAGCAGGATGTGATTCCTAGAAATACTACTTATTTTTTAAAAAGCCTGTTACTCTCATTTGTGTGTGATGTTCTTCCAGCTCTCTCTATAAATCTGAATTGTTAAAGTTCTGTAGCCTTTCAGGCAAACTATTTCAATGCTTCTTTATTCTTACTGAGAGAGGGGTTTTCTCCATGGCTCAACAGAAATCTCTTGTGCTGCAAGTTGAGCCCATTCCATCTTGTCCAAGTTACCATGGAGATGGCCAAAAGTTTCTTCCTACCCCCATGTCAGAGAGCTTTTGCATAGATGTTGCTGTCTTTGCTTTCCTAGATGTCAGCTCAGTGTGAACTGAGTTGAGATCAAGAGAGATCTAAGACTGGATGAATACATAATTGTTGGGTCAAGCCTCCATCTTTTCATCTTTTAGGAGTTTCAGTTTCTACCCCAGAAAGGTGCTTGCAGGAATGTTTTACAGGTGCTTCGAGACACCACCGTGAAGCTTGAATGGTACAATACAAAACCAAATCCATGAAAACTAAATTAAGCAATATCATTTTCTTACCTGGTCAATAGCACATGGGATAAGACACTGAATATTCTCCTTGCCATTGAAGATCTGTGGAAATGATGAACTGAAGGATGGAGCAGCTTGGATGGCAGGGAAGCTGATTTTACCTGAAAAACATGTTTGGAAAAGCTAAGGAATCAACAGAAGCAGTGATAAACAGAGAGAATTTTTTGCAATATGTAAAATGCACAAGTGAATCATGCAGATACTTGGTTGAAGACCAAGCTCTATCTTAATCAAGCATTGTTGCCTTATTTGAGAAAACTTTTTCATCTTTACCTTCTGCAATATCAACAAACCTTCAACTGACATAGAAACTAAAGATAAAAGGCAAACTGTGACCACACTGACTTCAGAAAAAGTTCATCTCTGCATACTCTCTTGATCACTGAACTATTTACCCTTTCCAGAAATGGAATTGACTATGCTTTTCATTCTTTTTCACTTTGTGAGAGAATAGCTACAGTCATCAAACTTCCCTCTAAATCTCAGAATCACTGCTATCTGCACCCTGTACTCATGGAGCATCTCAGATGTGCCCAGTTTTCTTTTTTATACAGGATTTAATTACAGCATGGCCAACCTGCTTCCCTGATCAAAATCCTATCAGAACACAGAGCAAGTATCAGACTTTTCCAAACATGTAATAAAGTCATTATCACAATACCATCTTTTATTAGAGCACTGCTAAAACAAGTGGAAAGCTGTTCCTTGGTACAGTGAAGGCTGAAAAGCTGTCAATGGCCCAATCTCTGGACAAAGAATGATGACAGTGCTCAGAAACATCCAGGATTTAATGCCATTTTTACACAGAATCTTTTTTTTAGGCATGTGACAGAAACCTGCAATTGCAGTGAAGTAAATGGGAGGCATTTGTTACCCAGCACCTTGATAATTAGGCTATTCAGGACTCAACTTTTTTCATATATGTAAATGTGTATGTGTATTAATGCAACTTTTTCTGACAAGTTTCTTTATAAATTTGGCATAGAAATTTACACCCATAAAATTATCCACAGCTCCACTCACTGTAACAAAAGAATAAAAAAGAAAAAAAAGNGTCCATAGCTCCAATCACTGTAACAAAAAGAGAAAGCAGTTCTGTTTTGGACCCTTCAACATTTGTGTTTTGTACTTTGCTCTTACTAAGTCAAAAACATGTATGATGTCATGCTAGAAATTTCATTGTAAAGTGTTTCCTATTCTGAAGGAACAACAATAACATCAGAATCAGCCTAGAAACATGATCTTCCTGCTTTTTTTGTCTATTTCATGAGTGGCAGACACTAATATCTTTAAACTATTACTTCAAATAGCTCAATTGAAAGTGAAAGCAGGCATTGTTTCTTGTAACTCGTAGGATTTCCTACCAATGCAATCACTGTCTGTAAAGCCAAAGATTCCTTTCACTTGGTTAAATGTGACATGCTTCTGAACTTTGACAATGTTTTTGTAGAATCCAGCACTTGTCCTGTGAGGAAAAAAAAATGTGGAAAAATAAAATGAGAAGAGGGGGAGAGTGTATGTACAAACTTCCACTGCAAAAGCTGAGAACATAAAAAAGCCTGCAGGATTAAATCTCACAGTTTCACACTTTTTGTGGCCCATTGAGATGGTAATTAGAGAATTATTTACAAACAGGAATTTTATGCCTTGAAAGTTTAATTTACTCTTCTCTTCCCCCAACAATTACTACAAACATCTTTTTTTTTTCACAAGTAACTGTCTAAACCCAGAAATATTTTGATTTGGAAATGGTGCCAAAATGCCTCATGGAGCCTGCAGTTTACTTATGCTTCTCTGTGAACTCTGGCAACTTTAACAGATCACATCTTCTGTGTTTCTTGGTATCCCCCATATCTATCCCATACAGGATAAACTCTTGCCCTCTGAGATGACAATTTCAATACCTGACATCTTTTACCTTCTTTAAACTTCACTCAATAAGCTTTCATGCTGTATTAATAAAATAATTGACAACAACAAGTTGCTGCAATGCCTTCTATTAATGCAGATAAAGTGTAAACACATCTCAGAAATTCTGATGACATCTTAAGCAAATCACTCTGGAAGTTTCTTGGTGGTTTAGGTATTTTTACACTTTAGCTGATTTAACATATTTTTCATAATTTACACATTGCACACACAAGTATTTGTTCATATGTTATACAGGAGAATGACAATAGCATATATAAAACATTAGACAGCAGAAAAATTAATGTTTCTATTTTTAGTGTTACAAAAAATTGTCCCGAAGCTTTCAAATTTAGATACACTTATTAAAACATTGCTGACTCTCAAAGTAAGAGTAAGAAATTATAGACACTTTTTTCACGACAATGCTCTAAAGAAATTTATACTTACCCTAAATACTCTAAATCCGAAAATATAAAGGTTTTATTAACATCAAAACCACATGCAATGATGTCTTTTGCATTTTCTCTAGCATATTCATGTGCCTTCTCAACTGTCATGTCCTTCCAAAGGTATTTTTCATCATCAGTTAACTGTATTACCAAGGGAACATCAAACACTTCTTGCAGCCACCTAACAGAAGCAGATACATTTTACCCCAAGTAAGTTAAAATGAAGATGTAAGTCATGCAGCTAAAATATTTTTACATATTTAAACAAAAGATATAGAAAGAGGTCTGCTCTTTTCTTTGTATGCATATGCAGTTATATTTATGTGAACAGCTAAAATGTTTTATACAGATCATAACGACAATTTAGCTGGAAAAAAGACTCACATTTAGTGTTTCCTGAACACATGAGAGTGGTCACCAGCTGCAGAGGAACCAGAATTCAAAGAGGTTTAGGTTTCTGAGCCCAATGTCTCTGTGTCCTGCTGCTGCAGGCACCACATTACAGAATAATGTCACTGAGGCTTGTAAAGAACTGATTTTTAGGAACAACAAAAATTCTAAGGAGTGCCACATGGCTCAGGAAGAAGGCTTTATAGTGATGCAGGGACTGTGACCATTTGAATGAAAGGTAAGACTGAATTAAGTTCATTAATATTCACCTCACATAATCAGAACTCCTTGCAGTGTATAATTTTGGCAGTTTCACAAGCCATGTTCAATGTTTCCTTTGAAAAAAATGCTTTGATTAACACAAATGGTAGAAATAGCTTACTTTGTGAACAGAAATGGGATAAGGTGACCAACGTGCATTGCCTGAGAGGATGGCCCTCTGCCTGTATAAAGGAAAAAGGGCTTCTTATTTTCATAAGCATCAAGTACTTGGTCCATATCTCTAGAAAAAAACAGAGAAAACATGATACAACTCTTTAGTAAGAAATATCCACAGCAAACAGCTTATATTCAAAATCTGAATGCTTTAAAGCCAAAAGCATTTATAAATAAATTACAGTATGTTAAGTGTCCTAGAAATAAAAAAGTTCTTCTTTCTTCATTTTTTAATTTAAGAAAAGCATTGTCTCCTTCAGTCTCCATGGGGAAAAAAAAAACCTTAGAGAAAAATGAAACCAAAAATGAAAATTTAATGTTGAAATTGTGCAACTTTTAAAATTACCTCACTGGATAATAATCTCTAGGGCCTAGTCAAACAGCCAGGGATCACTTCTCATGGAGGGGATGGAGGGGATGCCCTCAGCCGTGCTCAGGCCCTTCTCTGAACCCTGCTGGTGCCACAGCCCCAAAGCCCCAATTAAACACAGCCAATTAAACACTGAAGGGCTCATGCTTAAAGTTATTCCCTGAGCCTTTTCTTTATCACAAAGAGAGGCACAGCCCACGGGAGCCCTGCTGAAATCACCTGTGGCACCTGCAGCCCTCTGCCAGTGGCTGCTGCTGCAGAGTCAAAGTGAACCTGCACTCTGTGCACATTTCTGCAGTTTGGGATTACTGAGGATGTATCAGAAACCCAGGCAATCAAGAGGTTCAAGTGCTGCCAGGGGACATCTGCAGTAGCTGCTAATTTCAAATGGCACACTTGCTTTGCCTTGCTATAAAAGCACGTGGTTTTTGCCAGTTACAGGCTTCTTCCAATAATTCTCACAGGAAGTCTGCCCAGTAGGATCTTTGGAATTTTAATCAAAGAAAAACTCACCTGTGGGAAAAAAAGATTCCTCTACGTAGAAAGTGGTGAGGTTTTTGCCCAGTAGCTCTTTCTATTCGATTAATCAGATCTGTGTCAATTTTACTGCTGCCAAACCGAACTATAATCATAAAATGTTAAAGAAAAAAAAAATTAAAATAAGCACATAACAGCTACAACCAGACCTTGGAATACCAACAACATACCAGTGCAGGCTAGATTAAGAAAGACATCTTCAAGTCAAAATGCTAGACTTTCCTGATTCTTGTCTGAAGTCCCAGCAGTCACCTCCAGTATTAACTCTATGCTCATTCACAACATGCAGTATTTCTCCATCCACAAATTAATCTAATTGCACTCTCCTTAGAGCAGAAGTGTTGATATTTCAAGCAAAAAAACCATGTAAAGTAACACATTCAGATCAACAACTTGGCCTCCCTAAGCCATAAAACAAAAACGCCTATGAGGCTCTGAATGTTTCTCTCTTGATGTCTAAATTTTCTGCTGTCAGACAACACTGGCTTTTGCTTTAACATCACCAACCCCAATTACTCGTCTGCAAACTTAATTCCTCTTTAATGTGTGCATGATCACAGACACTGCTCCCCTCAAGAGGCTTGAAAAGGAAATGCATAATGCTCTTCATGGCAATCAGTAAGCCAATTTAGTGGTTTAGGAAAGGTTGTGATAGAGTAAAATAGCAGTATTTTTCCTATTCTTGGATCCTAATAATCAGGTCAATGTTCTATGATTTGGACTCATTCAAAAAAATCTATACAAGAGTCTACGGTTTGCTACTATTCTGCTCTATTCAACATTAGAGCTATTCAACATTGCACTAATAAAATGCAAAATGCATCACAAAATGGCAAATTATAATCTGGATGAATGCTAAAAGGAGACCAGATGAGCATGAAAATGATTCAGTACATCAACAGCAACTGGTAAGAGGCTAATCTGACAGAAACAGAAAACATGAAAATGCCCTGATTAACTGGGACTAGCTACCCTAGAAATATTCCTGCACTGTCACAGAAAGTGATTAGAAAAGGTCTCTTGTGTCTAGAACACTTCACTGCAAATGCCTAAATATCTTTATTAAACATTCACAGGCTGCACAACTCCCTTTTCTTTGCCCATCTTCACCTTTTCTGTTAAAAAAAAGGATAATTTTTCCCTACCTATTTCCTCCTATTTGAATGTTCAGAACATCTTATGCTCTCTGCTCACAAAGAATCTGCCTTTCTAAACAGCTTCTGACAAAGACACAGTCTCCATTCCTAAACAAGGTTTAAAAAACTTCCCAGTGTGCTTTTCATCTCTGGTGTTCTAGCTTTTACCAAAAGACAACTTTCAACTCACTGTGCATAAGTCTTGAGAACTGCCATTTTCAAAAGCATATTTGCATTTGCTGAAAATTCACTGTGTACTTTTTCTCTTTGTCATTGCCCTGATATATCTACATGGAGAAATGTATACCTTAGTATTTGTTATACAGTAACTTTGGTGATCAGGCCAGCCTCGATGATCTCTGAACAGTCATGACAACTGGGAGAGGCTCCTGGAGGCTGGAAGAAAGCAAATGCCAATCCTACCTTATAGAAGGGCTAGAAAAAGGAATTGTGGAACCACAAGCCAGTCAGCCTCACCTCAATCTGTGGGCATGTGCTGAAGCAAATAATCCTGGAAATCATCCCCGAACATTAAAGACATGAAGGTGACTGGTAGCAATCAGCAAGGATTTATGAATGGAAAATCATGTCAGACCAATTTAATAGTCCTACTGTGATGCTATGACTATAGCTGAGGTGAGAACAGTCAATGCTGTTTACCTCAGCTTTGGTACAGCTTTTGACACTGCCTTCCATCTCATCCTCACAGATAATGGATCCAGTCTGGACTAGGTGAGTGGGCAGCAAGGTGAACTGAGAACTGGCTGAACTTCCCAGCTCAAAAGGGTGTGAGCAGCACCACCAGGTCCAGCTGGAGCCCAGAGCCCAGTCTCAGCACGTGTGCAGCTGGAATTCTCCTGGGAGGGGTGGCTGACACAACAGATGGCTGTGGTGCTACCGAGAGGGACCTGGGCAGGCTGGAGAAATGGGCTGACAAGAATACCATCAAGTTCAACAAAAGGGAATGCAAAGTCCTGAATTTGGGGAGGAATAACTCTGTACACTGGTACAGCAGGGGGGCAACTGGCTGGAAAGCAGAGGGACCCTGGGGTCCTAAGGTCCTGACAGAGAAGGAACTGAATACAGCCTGTAATGCACTTTTGTGGGTCGGGTGGCCAAAGGCCTTAGGGGCTGCATCAGGAACACTGCTGCCAGAATGTCAAGGCAGGTGATGCTTTCCCTGGATTAAGCACTGAGAAAACACTTCTGGAGCTCTGGTTCTGGGCTCTGGCATAAGAAGGAGATGGATATAATAAAGTGAATCCAGCAAAGGGCCACAAAGATGAAGGACTGACAGCACCTGTCATACACGGAGAGTTTGAGAGAGCTGGGATTGCTGAGCTTGGGGAAGAGAAGGCTGAGGAAGGATCTTATCAATGTGTATAGATATGTAATTAGGGGAAATGGAGAGGATTTAAAAAAGACAGCACCAGACTTTTCTCTGTGATGCCCAGTGAAAGGACAAGAAGCAAAGGGTATGACTTAGCAGAAAGAGGAAATTCCATTTAAATACACAAAACCCCTTCAAACTGTGCACATGGTCAAATACTGGAACGTGTTGCTCATCGAGGTCATGGGATATCCATCCCTGGAGATTAAAATACCCTCCTGGACAAGGTCCTGAGCAAGCTGCTCGAGATGATTCTGCTTTGGGGAGAGGGGCTGACTAGATGTTCTGCAAAACTGCCCACCAACTTCAACCATTTGGTATCCCTTGCAATATTCAGCTTACTGAATTATCAGCATGGTTAGCATACAAAGCCCTTTCTCACTCATTCCTCTGCTATTTGCTCATGCTCTAACAAACAGATTTCTAGGGATGTCCATGTCTAGTACTCAGCTAACAGAATTCTTCTTCCCAGATTATCTTGGCTGTTTTGTTGTGCTACCATACACTTAAGTATATACTTATATACTTAAGTGCACACCTAGGATAACCATTTGAGAAGATCTCTTTCAATTAAAACAGTGATTTCATTTCTTCTGTGTTTCATTGAACACACCCACAGTGGCAACTTTCTCAGGTACCACTAGTAAATAAACAGATTGTAGGTGGCACAAAAATTTTCCTGAAGGCAGAAGCTGTCAAATGTAACAAGTTCAGGGACAATACCTTTTATTGTTATTTTTAGAAAGGGGATGAAAAGAAGGAAGGTTATCAAGAACAACCAGCAACTGCTTCACATCCTGAAGTGGCTAGGCTAGTATTCTTTTCTGAAAAATTTCAAACACAGCACTTAGAACAAGCAAAATGACTCATTTATCAAATTCACCAATCTGAGAGAAGTGTAAAGAAGAAAAAACCATGTAGGCTAACCCACCACTCTAAGGAAGAACAAAGGTCTTACACACACAGTAACTGGAAAAAAGGGCACAAACTGATTTATAGGAAGTCAGTTTTAGGAAGATCCCGAGACTGTGCCAACACAATTGTGCAATTCTTCCTTTTCTAAAATTCTCAGAATCCCTCCTCCCAAGAAAAAAAAAACCCAATTCACCTCTCTGTAACTCCTGTGCAAGTAACAAGATTGAGATATCTTATCCACTTCCAGATTCTAACAAATATATATTTTCTTTCTCTCACACTGACCTATATTTTTCTTTGCACACTTCTCCCTTTCCAACTTTTTCTTTCTCCTGTTATTTCCTGCAGAGTAAGCCAATTTGTGCATACCTTGCACGTGATCTCACAATAACATCCCAAAGAGTTCAAACAATGCTGACACAAGCAACTGTCCCAAAAGCAAATATATGATTACTGCCACATAAGGATGTATGCTCTATTGTGAGAAAAAACTACTAAGCAGAACTCAGCAATGTACAACTGAGGTACTAAACACTAACTGAAGATTGACAATAATGAAAAAAGAGGAAAAATAGAGAAATTAATGAATAGTTCTCTCACTTCTTTCCATGCTAGACTCAAACAAGTTACTAAAATAGCAAACTGTAAAACCAATAGGGAAATCACCTAGACCTCTGTTTCTTAAGTTACAAAACTTTGCAAGTTTTGTAACAACCCTGTCTAAAACATTTTCCATTACACTGCATATTTTTGAATGAGCTGGAGCTCCCTCATTCTAGCCAGCACTTGGCTGCCTCTGAGTGTGTTTTATGAAGAAGTCATTAGTCATTAATAGATTTCTGAATTAGTTTTGGATCATTCCTGCCCTCCCTAATTTATAAGTGATGTGAGGGGAGGGTAGGAAGGATCTTCAGCCTGGCCAAAATGCTGTCCTGCATCCCAGCCACTGAAGATGCAGATACTCACAGTGTCTTCATCAGCATAACTTCTAATTACCTCCAAAAAATAAACTGCAAGTAAAACCTGGATTTTGAACTTAGAAGTTCTTTGCAAAGTATTTAAGTCTTTCATAGGAAATCTCTACCTGGGACATTTTCATCTCTTACAGCAAATTCTTTAGACATGGAAATGCTAAGATTAGACATAAATTAAATGTTACCTATGATGTTTTGATCTGGATTTGTTATGATGCCTTGCTGTTTCTGTGGTCATTAGGATCACTTTACATAAATTCCTTAGTAGCAGTGAAGGAAGAGTTATACCTATGAGCTTGTCATAATCCACTCCTTTAGCATTTGATGTCTGCACATTCCAGGGATCCACCAAATCCTCATCCTCTTCTTTAGTTGTACCATTGTTTATTAATACAAGATCTTTTGGAGGCAAGCCTGCCTGATAATCCTGTCCTGTTGTTGTTTTATAGGACAGTTTTAATGATAAGAGCATCCTCACTGCTGCATCAATTTCATCCTGAATAAAGGAAAAAAAACCCAAACAACTGTTTGACTTCACGTGGAAGAATGCATGTGACATAAATTTACTTGAGCCTTTCAAAATCCCACATCCATGCTTTGACCTGAATTGCATCATTTATAAACTCTAAACTCTGTTTTATTTAAATGTTTTCAGCATCAATATCAAATCTAGAAGAAAAGCAAATACTTAATCATTAGAATATAAATCATCACCATTGCCAAGACATTTAAAGCACCTCTGTCTTGCTTTTCAATTTCTGCTAGGAAAAAAATGCTTGCTTGCTTTTCAGAGGTATAACAAGCTCAGCACTTTTACCATAAATTTCAAAGGTATATAAATCAAATAGAAATTATTATCTGATTTACTTTACAATGCTTGTAGTGGCTCACCTTAAAATAATTTATTCATTACAATTCATTGACAGACTTGAAGACAAACTAGAACAAAATGTTATGGTTATGACCTCTCTAACATGAAGTTATTGTCAAATCTCATGCAAGCAATAAATAGAACAACACTTTATTTGACTCCCAGTTTTCAAGGCTTACTCCCAACAGGCAATAAATTAAGAGAGCTCATATTAAAACTGAGCTCTCCTTGCCAGCACAGTGATAACAGAATAGGGAACCTGAAGGAAATGCAAATTACTGAATTATTTAAGAGAGATTAAGCAGGGACTGTCAGTACAGTTACAGGAAGACACATTTGCTAATGTCTACAATAATGCCTGGAGAAAAAGATTTTTAGGAAGCATCTAAAACCAGGGAAGAATGCATGTGACATAAATTTACTTGAGAAAGAAATGCCTTGGAGACTGTCACATGGCACAGCAACTGGATGAAGCAGACTTCTAAGCCTATGACTCTGTTCTTACTTCAAGAGTAAAAACTTCAGTCTTGCTAGTGACTACCTTGCTCCAGGTATGCCACAGCTGACAAAATGGACAGAAATAGTTTTTAATGAGAGTTTTTCTCATCACAATGCAAAACAGATCTTAGAACAATAAAATTCTTCAGCACTCAAAGAGAAATTCTTCAGCACTCACCTAAACTGAAAAAGAATGGGTTCAAAACATGAAATGCAAATACCTTTGGTGCTTTTCCTGCTTTCAGAGCTCTGACTTTCTCTCCTTGTTCAGTCACTCTTTCGAACAGCTGAAGTGGACTCAGAGACTTCAAATCACAGTTGGGGCTATTGGCCATTTTGCCAGACTGCACAAAGTTCTCTTTAGGTACAACTCAGCTGAATTTATCCTCTTCCAACTCTTTGGCTTGGAGATTCAAAACAGCAGCAACAAAGAGAACTGCAGGGCAAAAAGTAGTATGTCTGTTTTGGGTAAGTCTTCAAGATTAGGTGAAGAGAATAAGAAAATAAAAACTATACTGACCCAATCACATTCTATTCATATCAAATTGATAAATGTGGAGGCATTACACAGTGAGCTTCAGTCTCACACAAAAATGGACAGAGACTGACAGGAGTACCAAGGAAATTTAGTGATCAGTGTTCATGTTATCTTTGTATTTAACATTAGAACACCTTCTCAAAGTTAAACTCCTGGCAAAAGAAAAATAATTAAATACATGTAGGATTCAGAGCATCTCAGAACAACTGGTAGAGGTTATCTGATTCCTGATTAGTTAATGCTCCTGCACTGATATCCTGCCAAATTCTGGATGATGAGGCTTTTATAAGTACAACATGGAATTTTCTCTTAGTATATGTAACAGAGTACTCCAGCCCAAAGAAAGAGACACAAGAGCAAAGCTTAGTCATCTTCTTCATGGCTTTCCTCCAGAGGTTACAAAACACACTGATGACTGCTGAGAAATGCTGCTTTCTAGAGAATCCTTGGGTCAGCATTAAGCTGTAGATTTGCCTGTGTTTCTCAGAATTGTGCAGGAAAAATAACAGGAGAAGTCTTAAGATGGAGATGGCAGAGAGTAAGAACACAGCAGCCTGCCTGAGCACGCTCTGCCGTGCCATGCCCTTGTCCACCAAGTGGGAACTTCTGTGACTTTGTAAAGAACTACTGACTTGCAAAGGATTGTATCTCTCTGGAGAGACCCCCTAGCAAAGTACTGACCACTGCTGTGCTTGGAGCACAAATCTATTGAGTGTCAGTAAAAATACACATTCATTTGGCTCCCTTTTCCCAGAATTAAAGCAAACAACAAACCCAAACAAAACAAAACCTCCAGAAGCATATAAAAGTTGCATTAGCTGTTCAGCAGTATTTCAAAGCCTTCCTGCTATGAAATAATCAGTCTAATCATAACCTTGGTTATATGTACATAGTATTTATTTAAACTGCCACTGTAAAAAGCTTTCACCTGCCTAGCAAACTTTGAAGGTCGATTTGGTAACTTGGCAGTTACCAAAACATACCTATCATTAAGGCTTTGTTTGTCAGTCAGCTGCAATATTCTCATATTTCGGCTTCAGCTGAATACCCTGAGAAAACTGAGAAGTGCACACATCCACTTGCTAATGTAATTTGTTCATTCTATTAACTCTGATACCAGACTTAGATTACACAGTAATTCTTAAGTTTTTCATCTAATTTTGATCCCTTAAAACTTGACTTTTTGCAGTTTGACAGTGTGATTCAAAAAACGTAATTTGAAGCAGATCAAACAATTTTTTGATGCATTCCTGAAATTTAATTACTTTTAAAATTTGGATATTACTGTCTTCCTCTTTTTCATGGGCACAGAGTATTTTAAGTCTTAAAAAAAGTATAGAATAAATGCCTATTAGAAAATGTTTATGAAGATTAACACACACAGAATAACACAGGTGGAACCTTCTGAAATGCATTAATGCAATTGGGAACCATTTAAAAGAAATATCTGGGTATTCTGCAATTTATCAGGATTTTTTTTTCTTGCTTCCTTAGCTATTATAAAAACTAACAGTCCCAGACAGATTACATATCACAGGCAAACAGAGCTGAAGGAAAAAAATGATGCATGGGAATTGGAGAATGAACTATGAGGATATTTAGGACCTGAGTCCAGAATGACCCAGTGTGAACCTGAAAGCCAAGATATGTGTACTTTTTCTACCAATGAAATGCAGGTAACTTATAATGGGTACTACTCCTGTGTCCATTTCAAAATATTAAATTGCTGTGAGACAAAGCTCAAAAATAATCCTTGGTATCAAAAAACTACAGCATCCTCCTCCCTTTCCAACAGGGTGACCATCACAGATTTACAATCCTTTTCACTGTCTGCAGTCTGACTTGGTGAGCTAGAGACCTGAGAATTAAAAAACGGAGTTTCACATTAAGTTAAGAAGGCAAACATTGCACGAAAGTACACTATGACTTCCAGAGACAACAGTAATGCAAGAGTCCAGAAAAAGCTTCCACGAGCAAACGAAAGAACGTGAGGCTGAGTTTAAAAGCACTTACATTCCTGAAAATTGTTTTTCCTCCTGTAAAAAAAAAAAAAGAAAAGTAAAATTAAAGTAGGTAGGATCCACACATCATGTCAAACAGGCCTTGAGAGGCCCTCCAACACAGGCTGCACTTTATAGCAGACCCACCTTCCCAGTCACGGCAAACATCAATTTATGCACGAAATTACAACAAAAGCGCGCAAGGCGATCCCCCGAGGTGACAGACAACACGACCATTCAAGGACTGAGCAGTCCCAGCAGAAAGGCCGGTATAAACCTTCACTGGGCTGCAGATGTGAGAGCGCAGCTGCCGTGCAGGAGCGGCTGGCACAGAACTCATCCCGCGGTGGCGATGTCCCGAGCCCGCGTCCTGCGGCACGGCCAGCTCCGCCCTCCCTGCGCTGGGATGCGCTTCCACCGGCCTGGGCCCCCCGCCCAGCCCTTCCCGGGAAAAGAGCGCTTCCAGGGAACGGGGGACAAGCGCTCAGCTGCAGAGACGCACCGCAAGGGGAGGGGGAAAGGGCCCGGCGGAGACCCCCGCAGCCCGCGCCTGGCGGCGGTCCCGGGGCGGCAGCGACCGCCCGGCCAGCCCCGTTCCCGCCCTCGGGGGTCTCTCTCCGAGGGTCTGCCCGTTCCCATCCCCGTTCCCGTCCCATTCCCGTCCCATTCCCGTCCCGGCGCTCCTCACCCGCCGCGCCTCTGTCACCACCATTGCATCACCCGCCCGCACCGCCGCCGCCTCCCGGCTGGGAAACACAACCCCCGGAACCACCGCCTCCCGCAGCGCGCCCTCCTCCTCCAGCCCCCAGCCCAAGGCAGCGCCCTCCAAACCGCTCTGGGCGGCGGCAGAGGAGCTTCTGCGCCCCAAGGGACCGCGCTCTGACTCTGCCCTTCTCCACACCCGATCCCAGCGCGGGGGGCTACGGCACGCGGAACTGTTTGGGTGGTGCCTTGTTTTCACCCGGAGCGCTTTTAGCAGCGGCGCGGGGCGGCCGGCAGGTGAGTTCCGGGTGCGCTGCCG
>VZRO01004193.1:579049-601318 GCA_013397915.1 Daphoenositta chrysoptera
TAAATAGATAAAAAGCAAAAACTCCAAGATGGAGGATTGTTGTTATTTCTAGACTTTCTTCTTCTAGTACTCCATATTCTGCAGTAGAAGATGTCTGAAATTATTGGGTGAAAAATATACAGTTCCTGTATATGCGCTTAAAGCGTTTGTCTAACATTGGTAGAAAAGTGAAAATATCTTTCATTTTAAGCTTTAATTGGATGATTTACCTTTAAGAAGGCCGTGTTATCTTGATAAGTATTCATTTCTGCTGCACTTCTCTGTTGTGAGCTGTGTTTGGGTCACGCTGGTGACTTTACTTCTCTGATAAGACTTAATAAACGATCTTAAAGCAGAGAGTGCTGAAAGTTTCTTTAGAATCACTCCCCCATCAGGGGAACACCTGGCTTTAGACACAGCTGAGTCAGGGGCTGGGGTCCACAGTAAGGCACAGGGTGGGTTCTGAATCTCCCCAGGTTGGGAGACCCCCTGAGCAGCCCTGCTCCCGTGCTCTGCCGCTCTCCATGGACAGAAGGGCTCCTCGAGCTGAACTGGAACTTCTCCTGTTTTGGTTTGTGGCCACCGCTCCTCGTCCTGCCTATGGGCACCGCTGAAAAGAACCTGCCACCAACACCCCAAAATACACCTTCGGGACATTTGTATGAACTGATGAGACCCTCTCAGTCTTCTCCAGAGTCCTGCCGCACGAGAGGTGCTCCAGACGCCCTTGTGGCCCCCACGGGCCCCTCCCCAGCAGCTCCTTCTCTGCGCTGAGCGCCCCGGGCCGGCGGGAGGGGAGCGGGGCCGCCGAGAGCCGCCCGCGCTGCTCCGTCCCTGTCACTGCTCTCTGGCACCCGGGGCACCGCCTGCGTCCGGCTGAGCTCCCCTCCTCGCTGCCTTCGGCTGAGTCCGTCCTGGGGAAGCCGGGGAAACCCCAAATCCTATAAACTTCTCTTAGGTTCAGTACATAACCCAGCACATCGTTAATAAACTCCCAGTCTGGTTATGGGGTGCTTCCAATCAGGTACGTTGTGGCTCCCTCTGGACCCCTGTTTTTCTTTCTGGGTGGTGTTTCTTTGACACAGAAGTTGATGGGAAGTCTGTAGATGAGAGAGATGCTTTGTTTTTACAAAAGTACTGAGGTTTATGGGCCGTGTGTGGGGTGGGGTGGATTTAGGCTGGAATGGGACAAATGGAATGGGACAGTTTCTTTCCAGTATCTCATGGGAAATGTTTTTAACGCGGTGTTTACAAGGCACTGTCTTGCACTTCTGAATCTCAGCTTGTTTTTTTTTTTTTTTTTCGTGTTAAAACAAACTAAAGTAACTTTGTAAGTCTAACCCAATCCACTTGTGTATCCTGGTTTATAGCTTTTAGCCAGAGGTCAGCTTCTTACTGTATTTGTTCTTTGGACATGATGCATTTGGCTGGGAAATGTGTTTAGCACTGCTGTACAAACAGTAACCACTTGCTACAATTACTGAAATGAAGCCCTTCAAAGCTCCCATTTATTTGATGTTTCAATTTACTGCTAGGAAGTTCATTTTACTGTTTTTGAATTGATTTGTTAGTTAAGCTTTTCTGGAACACTACGTTTTTTTCCCCTTGATGCTGTTTAAATGAAATATTTTTGTAATAAATGAAGCTGTATTATTAAAAAAAGATTTGTTCCTTGCTCTTTTTTGCTGTCACTTATAGCTATCTTAAGCTTCAGATAATGACAAAATGTCCTCTAGAGGGAGATCTTGCTGCTTTTATGTGCTTGGGTCACCTTGTTCCTGTTCAATGTTTTGCTCACTTACCTTGGAAAGGATCTGTGGTGATGAATGTGTGTATCTTAATAAGTACTTGTCTTCTGGATCTGTGCTCAGAAATTTGGTAACAGAATATAGAACCATGTAACACCTCTGTGGGTTAAGGGAAACATTGTTGTTTTAATTCAAATAGATCCAATTCTGAAGTGCAATTAATAACCTTTACAAGTTCCAGAGTCCTACTCCTGCAGGAGTATTTGTAGGACCTACATTTGTGTTGTGCCTACATTTTTGGTGTCACTTCTGCAAATGCTTGTGAAGGTACTGACTTCCATGCAGCATTCCCTGTTTTCATCAAGATGCTTTTGAGGGCAGCTCCTTTGCTGACCTGAACCAAGAATTTCTGCAGCCTGTCTGAAAGTGTTGTGGGTTCAATCTCTTCAGCACAATGAGTGCTAACAGCCTGGCAAGGAAACAAAGGAGTAATAAAACATCACATTTAATCAATCTTACCAATACTTCTTGCCTATAAGCAGCAAAAGTTGAAATATTACTTTGCAGACACATCAGTTGTTTGAATGTAGTTAACTCTATACTCCACATACTCCGTACAAATTGTTGGAAAAATCTTGGTGGGGTTATAATGAGGGTGAATTATTCTGCATGTTACAAAGGCAGTCTTGGTGTGAGATTTCTTTCTCAGAGACACATTAAAAAAACTTATTCCACAGCTGAGGCATCTATGCTTTTATTTTTCTGTAAGTTAATGCAAACAGTGAATTCAGTGTAGCTTCTGGCATATTGATCTGTGAAACTAAAGGCTGTGTGGAACTTGCTCTGTGGGTATAGTTGGAAAACTTCCTCATACAAAATTTCAGCAAGGCGGCTCTAGGGGTCAAAAATGTGTTTACATGTTTAGATGCCAGCTGAACCCCTGCACACTTCTTTCAAGACATCTGTACTGTTAAGAAATAGATATTGTTAAAGTGACTCCAAAAGGGTTGTATTATTTGTATTCTTATAAATGTACGTACAAACTCACTACATAATTAATTAATTTCTTCTCTCTGTGTGTGGAGAAGTAGTGCTGGAAGTAAGGCAAAGTAATTTGCTGTATTTATATTGCAAGGTTGTTTTCCTTTTCATCCTCATTGTCATTGTTTTGTGGTATGCAAATACACCTCTGCAGTGCATTAAAAATGTATGCCAAGGGCTTGGAGGCAAATCATGTTGTTTAATAGAATGTACAGATGTGTTATAATAGAGGAAAAAAATTCCATTAATAAACAGAGATAAGAGTTTTGCCTCTTTTTTGTTAAGAAAGGCATATTTATATCCCTAAATTACTCAAATTGTAGACTCTGTAATTAATTGTGCTCTGAATAATCAATTCTTTATTTTAGATCCTAATTTTGGAGGATTGCAGCACTGAGCTCTCTGGAGTCTAGCCATAATGAGTTTGGTTGCTTATGAAGATTCAGACTCCGAGACAGAAGCTGAAAAGACTGAACTCTCCGACGCTTCTGGCAGACAAACAAACCAGCCGAGTTCTTCTGTGAGCTGTGTTCAGCACTTTGCACCTGGTAGTACAAGATCTACACACGAGATGCACCCTGCTGGCAGCTCTGGCAGGAGCACGGTTGGTGGAGATCCCCCTGAGCATTTAGCACGGAATAACAACACTGGCTCGGCACCTCCTTCTTGTCAGAGGGTGCACTCTGGCCATGCTGCCTTACCCACGGCTTACAAAAACTATCAACAGGCTTCGAGCTCTTCAACAGCCTCTGGAAATGGCGTTTCCCAGAAGAGAACACACAAAGACACTGCCACTGCCATCAAAGGGATCAGACCGTATATCCCTAAAAGATTTCGCCAAGAAAATTCCAGCATGCCTGAAAAAGAAGTATCTGACCAGAGAGGTAGCTCAGACTGTGATGTTAAGTTAGGTGTGTCAGGAGAGCAGACTTGGAGAAAGATCTCTGAATTAATTAAGCCATATTTGGGATCTAAATATAAAGTAACTGAAGTTCCCAAAAGCTTAATATTTTACATGTCTAAACACAGCGGCCCTGTTAATGAAATCCAGTGGTGTCCTGTAAGGGAACAAAGCCACCTGCTTCTCTCAGCTTCTATGGACAAAACTGTCAAGGTAATGTAAAGCAAGATGCTTTGTGGCTCAATCATCAGACTTAATGTATTAAACAATGCTCCTCTGGAAATAATATCCATGCATGTGTGTATTTAACAGTTCCAGTGTACTCAGAAATTGAGGAGATGCTTTGAAGTATAAGATTATTATGAACTTGCAGCCTAATCCTTCACTATACCCACAGTTAGTTCCATTAGTTTGGAATTTGGTGGTTTTGGTGGTTTTGTTTATTTTAGTCATGTCAGTGTTTTAGACCTTAAGAAGTTGGATTTCTGCCAGGGTATTTCTCATGATCTGTATCGGTGTTTTATCACCTTGGCTGTGAGCACTGTGATCTGCACACAGATTCTGCCTTGAGTCATTCCTCAACTGACTGCCAGCACTGGAATAATATTTTGAAGAACTTTACCTTTCTGACAGGCCTGTGTGACTTCTGCTGGGGGAGGTAGGTCAGGTCAGATGGATTTTCCATCTGAACCAGTGTGGTAAATCTTGCATCCCTGAAAGGTGTCTTGTCATGATCTAAGGAGTCTTCCCACTTTCATTTGTTTCAAGGGTTAATTGCTCAATACTCAAAGTCAATTTTCCTCCTAGCTTTAATGAATTTGTCTTCAGTTCTTTGGTAATTTAGTCAGTCCAATGAGTCTCTTAATTTTAAAATGGGTAATAAAAGTATTTTATGTGTGTGCTTTCTCAGATATAGGGCTGATTGTGCCTCTGGGTTCAAATAATAGGATTCTGAAGTGGGCTTGCACAGGAACATAGCTTTGGTAGGAGTGCACAGAAAGTGTCCTTTGTGCTGGAAGAGATCCTTTATTGCATCTAACATGTAGTTACCATGGCAGGCACAATTGTTTCCTTGCTTCTAAAAATTCTAAAATTTAAGATTTAAGTAAATCTTCCTCAATAGAGACAAAAAGAACATCCCTTGTACCAGCATAACTCCTCCATCTTCTTTCCCAGGATTTTTAAATCTCGTTTTCTTAAACAGTAAATGGAGGGAAAAAAAGTACCTTTGTTTTTTCCTGCAAGTCATCTTAAGTATATTTGTTGTATCTTGGCTGTTGCTTGAAGAACAGACTTAGAAGGAAAGGGCTAAGATATGCAAAAAGTGCTGATGGATGTTTCTATTAAGCAGCAATTTAAATTTAGATTGTACAAAACTGACTTCAGGATGTCTGAAGTTGACCTTTTATCTTAAATTGTCACATCATATGCTTAATATTTGTTGATTATTCCAGAGCCTCATTTTACTGATGAGTGAAGTTATGGGTGTGTTGAAATTGGTAGAAGAATCTAATATCTAAGTTGTTACTGCAATATAAAATTATTCAAAAGTTGAAATAATGGCTTTCCGTTTTGTCTTCTGAACAGAAAGAAAAATTATTTTTCTGGATCAGTGCTACCATGCCTGCTTGGAAGCACTCATTAACAGTAAAGCTTATTTTTGAAGCAATACGACTGCTTTAGGTGCCCCAAACCTTGGAAATTCAACATAAATGAAGAATATTAATGTTGGCAACACTTCAGAGCAAGTGTGTCTAAAAAATTTATAAAGGAATAAGATAACTGTTAGGAAATATCTGAAACCACACTTTATCTCCTGGCAGGCAGCCCGGAGAGTGGCAGCAACCTATGGATGTAATTTTTTGGGGAAGCTCCTCTTTGTCGCGCGGGCTGTCCTGGGCAGCAGAGGGCGCGGTGACACCGAGGATTCACTTGGTCTTAGGATCCCAAATTCCCTCTCTTTCTGGGATCACGAGCACATAAATCCCTGCTGGCTCTGACAGCACTGCTTTACCTTCTGGGAATTTTTTTTGGCAGTCTACTGTTGCCCGAAGTTGTCCATTATCTGGTATAAGCATAAAATAACCGATTGAAAATGCAGGTTTACTATTATTTTTCCTCATCTTTTTAACTTCATACAGCTTATATATATATAAANGACTTGCTCATTTACATCCAGGCAGTGAATGTGTGCCCTCTTTCCCTCTAAAGTGAACATGCAGACATTCAGGATGTTTGCATGATTTACTTTCAACATCTGATTTGGGTAAAACAAAGCACGTTTAGAAGCCTAAAATCTCTGTGTGATCAGAGAGAAGAGGCAATCCAGAGCCTCAAAGCTCTGTACGTTCAGCTGTCACAGGAATAGTGTGAATATTTTTAAGTGTATGTGTGTTGGATTCAGTCCTCACACTCAGCCTGTGCATTAAGACATTTATCTTTTGAAGAGTCCAATATTAGTGGGGATTTCTCAGAACTGAGTGTTCTAAGTTGAGGTGACTATGGCAGGTTAAGTGGTGCTTGAACCAGAGATCTATAGTTGTACTCTATTTGTGTAGTATTTAGCCAGTTTTGTATAATTTATCTGTTCTTCTGTGCTTAATAATTTCCTCTTTCATCACAAGTGAAGAAGTTTCCTTTGTGGGAACGGATTTTCTTTTTTTTTTTTAACTTGGCCTGGAGAAGGAAGAAACACTTGGTTTACTTACCTTAGGATTGTGATTTTTTATTCCCATCTAAATTACTATGGCTACCTAAATCATATCACACAGATATATGTCTAAAATGTGTATATGGAACTGATTATGTGGTTTTTTTTTTACTTTTTAAGTATGTCCATTTATCCTGTTTAGATCAGGAGAAAAGAACAGTCTTCCATTTATGTTCTCTCAGGTTAAAAAGTGCACTTTAACATCTTTATGAATCAGTGTAAGTCATACTAAAGTATTTACAATAAATGAGTTTGTGTTTTCAGTTTCTATTGACTGAAGAACAGCCTAGAGTCAGAAGATCACCGGAAGCATTTTGTAAAAATATCTTTCATGGTTAGGAACGAATGAATTGTGTTAGAGCACTTTATAGTTTTCTTTAAAAGCATTTGATCTGAATTTTTTGTGTTGCTGCATTTGAAAGACCATAACCAGTTGTCAGGTGGTAAAGTTGAAAAAAGGCATCAGTTATGAGCTCAGGGGCAGAATTCTCAAGGGTAACACTCCCACCAGCAGATGGAGAATCTCAGCGTGCTAGAAAGGGATGGGCACTAAACTGCCTCTGAAGACTCAAAGACTTTAATATTAACCTCTGTCCTGTGTATTGAAAGACCAAATTCACAAGTTTATGCACGTGTTTCTAAATGTATAAGAAAACCTCAGAGTTTTCAGAGAGACCTGAAAATAAGATTCATTCATTTGGGAAGTGCAACTCATTGCAAATCACCCACAGTTCTTCAAATCTGGAGCATTAATAGAAGAATATTTAATGCTAAATTTTAAATTTTTAGGGAAGGGAGAAATTAAAAAAAGCCTATTTTTATGCTTTTCCAAATTTTTTACCCTGTGTTTTCTTAGAATTTCTAGCTTCCCCCTTGGAAGCTCCAGCCTAGGTAGCTGGAAACAGGAAACCTGCTTCAGGGTAGGGAAAGGTGCTTTTGGGAGTTCTTGCTGTGGCACTGCTGCTCTTCACAGTTCCTCTCTGACTGTATTGTGAGTGGCTTATGTTTTTAGCTTAGGTATGTATTGTCAGGCTTGTGAAACATTGTTGTCTGAACTGATTAAATTTGTTTTCTTCGAATAACACTTCTCTACCGTCTGTTAGAATAGCTGCTGTAAATGAATTTTAGGCATCTACTGCCAGGTTTGGGTTTTCCTGCTTAAATACCAAAACAGTGTACATGATTTAAATACCTTATCTAGTTGGTTTTTTTGCATAAATTTTGAGACTCATCACTGCTATCAAAGGTGCCTGGTTCCCATAGTGTGGATATTCAATACTTTCTGAACATCAGACCTTATTTAGGTATTTCTGGTTTAGAACCCCAAATACAGAATTTAGAATCACAGGTTGCCATTGAATACAGCTTTTTGCCTTTGGTAGCAGAGAACATTAAAAAGTTGTGTTGTCTTGAAAGACATTTATCAATTTCAGAAACCACAATGCTGCATTCACATTGTCAGTGTCTTTTATTTGGAAGTTCTTGTCATTACACAGAGCCACACAGATGTTAACATTTTCACGAGTTACTGGTTCTGGACTTTGCTTTTTAACAATTGTTCATAACTTCAGCATCCTATGCCTTTATTCTGTATTTCCTGATTTGTCTTAAAATTAACTCAAGGTAACATTTTTCTATAATCATCTGTTAGCCATTAATTTGGTGTTCCTCATATTTTATTTAGAGCATCACAGCAGGTGTTATGTTTGTTGCAGAGAATTTCTTAATTTTCAGCACTTTCACTCTCCATTGCTGAACAAGATCAAGGAAAGAAAGTGCTGCGAGTCTTGAGGATGCAAAATGTGTATTAATAGCACTTTGTGTTCTAATATTCAACAATATTCTAACATTGTTGAAAGTTTTTCTTATGTATTTTGTTCCCCACTGGCCTGCTTGAATGGTCATTTAGTCACAGCTCTATCCATACAAGTAAAATCAAAGTTTTTACCATGAGTGCAAGAATACCAGCCTCTTGAACAGGGGCAGTGCTGACTTCCTATGATTAAGAACATAAAAACCACACTGCTTTACACCAGGGCTCTGTCTAGCCCAGGGGTCAGTCTCTAGTAGGGTCCATAAGTAGATGTATAAAAAAGAACAAATCAAAGGTTTGTGGTGCCTTTAAGTGCTCTTCTGCTCTGTGCTTGTTTTCAAGTTGGGATTTCTGAGCTCCAAAGTAGTTCATCTTTGTAACTTGCTGCCTTTAGAGATTTTTTCCAGATATTTCTCCAGTCTTCTGAGACTCTTTTGTGATCATTAGATTTAGAGTGGTATGTTACTCATACTTGTTAAATTTAATGTACAGATTTGGGTTCCTGGAGAGTGTCAAATGCTGCAGGAAATACGATTTTCAATCATACTTTCAAAGTATGTCATTATTTTGGGGTTTTGTGTCTGTTAGGAGAAAGATAGACAGCACAGTAGTATATTCCAGGAATTTTGTTATTCTTGATCCTGTTCTATTGGACTGAAGGATAGAAGATGATATCCTCAATCCATAAACTCCGTGTAGCACAGATAGTGGCAACACAAATTTCCTAGATATTGGCCATTACCCGGCCTCAGAGTAACAAAATCTAATATTTCTGTTTTCAACCACTCTGTACACAATTCACTTGGAACAGGCAGTGTTTCTTCTTGTTCTGGAACAGGTGTCTGTTTACTAAGGAATGAATTTAAGCTGCCAGAATATTTCCTATACATTCAGGCATAGCTGTCAGATGGCTGGATTCAAAGTGTGCACTAAGCAGAATTAGCTGTCAGGCTGCAAGTACCTCGAGTGGGGCACCTCTTAGATTGATTTTAAAATCTAATCGTGACACCATTCCTTTAACTGTAGGTGATGATAAGATGACAAATTGGGAAGTCATCCTATTTGATACATATGTTCTTTATTTGAAATGTTTTGAAGATCTCTGCTGATACATTTTTAATACTGTATATTAAAAATATCAATTTGTTCTCATTATCTTGGAAGTGGCAAGGAAATGCTCATATTCTGGGTATTGTGTGCTGCTTACCTAGATAAGGGAAAAACCCCATTGTTTTCTTGTTGAAGAGGCTACTAAACAGGCTATTCTGAAATACCAAAGCAGACTTATCTTTGTGAAAGTTCTGACCTTCTTTCTTTGTCTCTTTAGAACTGTGCATGTTTTTTCAGGTGACTTTAAGCTTGCTGGTTATTAAGATGGAAGTACACTTATGTGACAGGTACATGCATAGTAATACCAGCTTTTATGTATACCTTGGTCTTTTTCTAACAAACTTATTTCGTACACTTCAGTGAGAAGAATCCTCCATAATGCTTATTTTTGTAAGGAAAGGAACATCATGCAGGAAGGAATGTGCTTGACCATCAGTGAAAGCTTCTGGCTGTGCCATGGGTAGAGGATATTCCAGGTCAGGATGTATTAGACAGCTCTCACAACTGTTCTGCAAAAGCTGGTGACACATGTCAACAAAGAACAATTCATGAAAGTGCTGAATTTCGGTCTCTTCATCCCAAAGGTTTCTGTGGGTAAGAGTTCTTTCATATTTGGTATTTTAGTACCTCGATAACATTTAGAGATTGCTTTTAGAGAGATATATTTTTTAAATTATTTTCTTCTTTCCAGTGATGCTGTTGTCAAGGAAACAGAAATCCTTGTAATGCCTTTGTTCACTTTTTCAGAAACCACAGCTGGAGATGACTTGTATAGTTTTTATTATGTTCTGAGTGTTTGACACACTCTTAGGCCTCAAAGCATTTTTTCAAAGGAGTATGTTTCTTTGAGTATAAATAGCAGCATCCTCATCTCTGTAGGGTTTGATAAGCCATTGTTTCTTCCCTTCTGCACTAACAAGAACTAAATTCAGTGCTGCTTTGGATTAGGATTTATCTCAACACTTGTATGAAGACTGACATTTAAGAAAAATGGGGAGGGCAAAAATGCAGTGAACCTCTCAGCTTCTGGGTGAGGTTTTTAGCTTTGTGATAGCATGAGTTTTTTTCCACTTGGAAATGACTCCTGACTTAGGATCTCCCTAAAGAATGCAGGAGTGATACCCCAAGTGTTCTTGCAAAGCATTTTTTACTGCTTTGTGGCTGTCTTAGAGGATGTGACTGTGGGGGAGAAGAGTGGGATGGATATTTCACAGTGTAGCTAATATGCCTGTGTTCCCCCACCCCCCAAAAGTAAATTGGGAATTATTTAAAGAAGAGTTTAGAAAATAAAAGTTCTTCAAAGAGCAGAGAAGTTACTGAAGCCTGTCTGTATTTTGAGTCTGACTGTTGATCCTCTTCAATTTCTTTCTCTGGAGCTTCTGCAGTGTCTTTCACTCAGCTGCTTATCATGATTAAGACTTGAGGGAAAAATACTGAGGCCTTCTATGAAATTTGGTTGACACTGCCCAACAGGTGCAAAGTGGCCACAGGTGAGATGCACAGGATAACATGCTTGTTGTGACAGTATTATTTCACAAACCTTTTTTTCCTGTGGAAATCCAAAAGCCTGGAGAATGACTTCTAAATATCCTTAACAGTGATGTGGAAGAAAGGATTCTGTTCTCTCATGTTCCCTAAAAAGAGTTTTGGTTACTTGTATCATGACTTGCAGAAGTATGAAGAATTTAAAGTGTTTATCTGAGTTTTTTCTTCTGTCCCAAATGGGTGAGCTCTGCATTTCCTTTCTACTGGTGACTCTTCCAGTTTTTTACTGGGTCTCTGAAGAAACAGAGGATAAAATAACTTTGTGCCCATCCCAGCACAGCCTGCCAGGGAGGAGAGTCAGGAGCAGTGCCTCTAATGAAGCTGAACTGGTAATGTCCTAAATTAAGCTCTCCAATTACACACAGGGTCTGCTGCTGTGCAGTCTGGTGTCAGAATGTCAGCTGGGATAGGAGAGATGGATGATGGGTTATCCCCCTTCTGGGTGTGTCAGTAAGATTGCTGGTGAAAAAGTCAAGATTTTGGGATTTTTGGAAAAAAAAAATGAGCTACAGTAGCTTTAAGTTGTTAAGTGACTGTAATACATTATGGGACTATCTCAATTTTTTTTTTAACAGTTAAGAAATTCTGAATATTTTTGCTGTTTGAAAATATAAATAACACCAATCTAACTTTGCTTCTTTTCTAGAAATCTGGCTTTATAGCTGCATCTCGCATACTGCTATATATTAAAAAAAAATCTGCTAACAAAGCCACAAGGCATCTTATGACTTTGATTCCTTACCCTTCTTGGTTTGTCAATGTTGTCAAGGAAACAACTTTTTGAGAAATTTTGCTCTACTTTTTCAGGTTCTATAGAGAGATTACTTGTGTAGGATTTATCTGGCATCAGGACTAGAAAGAGTTTTCCTGAATTTTCTATTCTTTTCAGTGTGTTCATGTCCTTGCTTTTTTTAAAGAGGATTTTATTTTTAGTGTGTGTCATATAGCTGCATCTTTAAGGTCATAATACCAGTGAATGTACCAAGGATTGTTGACACTTGATCTTTGGATGAAGCCTCATAGAAAGAACTTTAATGACGCCTTTGCCATATATTTATTCTATAAAGACAACTGTTAGTTATAAATTCTCTTTAAATTATAGGAGACAGAAACATGAAAAAGCCCCTTGTTCTTCAGAGAAGTTGCTTCATCACTATGGAACTAATGACTTACTGTCCTTTATCATACATATCATCTTTCATTGCAGTAATCATCTCTCTTCAAAGAAAAAGCATTTTGTGCCTGGTGTGGAAATGTGTTGGGTTTGTGTTCCAGCTCCTTCATGCTGGCCAACGGACTGCTTAGATTGTTATGGCTGATCTTTACCTTCACTGTGTTTGTGGAGGCTTTATTTTATATTCTTTTTAATAAAACTGCTGTTTTTCTTCTGGGGCATACCTGAAAATGTTATAAAAACTTCTGCCTTTCTCAGATGTTTTGGTTGGTTGATGGATTAAGAATAATGGGCATGATAGTGAATACTGCATGTGCTTGTGCCAGCTGTGTAACACCTTGCTACCTGAAGTCAGAATTAGGAATCTGTCCTTTTCTCTAGTCTCCTTGTCTTTAAATTTCCTCTTTAAAAGAATTTTTCTCATTCTGAACATTGTGACTAGTGCATGGAGTTCTGTATTTTTATCTGCTCAGGAAGGGACACAGCTGGTTTTCTCTGGGAAGGATGGGAGTTAGGGGTGCAGGTGGTTAGGGCTGACATAGTCCTATAAACTTGTTAAAGCTAGAACTATGTTAACAATGCAGAAGAAATTAAAATTAATTAGGTAGTTCAGTTTTACTCTGCTTGCTGGTACTGAAATGGTGCTAGTTAAAATGTCCTCATTGCTAGCAAAACACTTAGCTGCTTGACATAATTAATAGTTTATTTCCATAATTAACTAGTTCTCATGTTTAATACTGGGTTATGTCACTGACATCAGTGGGTTTAGGATTGCATCTATATTTTCCAGAGAAGAGGATCTTTAATATTTTGTTTTGATTTGTTGGGTTTTTCTCTTAGTTTTTGTGTTTTGTTCTGGTTTTTTTCCCCCCCCAGTTATTAACATTCTCAATTGCCTTGGGAATAATAAATGATTTATTTTTTAGTTGAAAGAATGAAGTTATAAAGAAAATGTAACTAGCCCAGGCCGACTGATAAAGGCAAGATTCATTAAAGCTCAGGTTTTCAGAGAGCTGTTCTAAACCACTAACTGTGTACTGCCTCTCAGACATTACTTCAAATCAGGGTGGGCAGTAAGGCTGCAAAAATTACTTCTTAAAATAAGAAAACCACCTGCTTAACATCGGGGATGGACAGAATTCGCCTGGAAATTTGGATCAGATAATTTCTTCCAAATAGAAATTAGTCCCTAAGTACAACTCCCTACCATTATTTTTAGGTCTGCAGTAGTGATGTGTGATTCTATGCCATGGCACAAATATGCTGGCGGTGGGTGCACAGCTGGCAGTGTCCAGCTCTGTTGTGGTGACAAACAGCCACCAAATCTGATGGTTTGGTCACCAGAACTTGTCCTTAGCTTTTGTCCCTTCTGTGCCAGGTGCTTCCGGTGGATAATGCACAAAAATGAGGTTAAATTGCTCATTTTTGTTTGTTTTGTTTGTACTTATTTGTTTTTTTAACTGCATGAAGAAGAAGGTGTCTGATGATATCCGATTTTATATATGTACATGTATCAATATAAAGCTGTGAAGTACATGAGTGGCCTTAGCTGATTGGCAGTTTTATATTAAAAAAATATTGAGGTACAGTACAAACAGATATGGTTTGAATTTTGATAGCTGTTTTTTAACTGAAGCTTAAGGAAAAACCCAAACAACTAAAAGGAGTTGGTTTATGGTGTTTTTCTCCCTCTTGCTCTCAAAACTAAGTCACAGGTCAGCAGCAAGTAGACACACAGAGTTTCAGAAGGTGGGAGTGCAGTTGCTAAGACTGTTCTAGAGTTCTGAATAGAACAGTGCTTCTTATGCCAATAGTGGATATTCAAAATCTGTGGGATGCAAGGGAAATGCTCTGAAAGTAGCCAGTCCTTCCTTACCTGCAGGAATTGAGGATACTTAAGGCAATTTGCCTCCAAAGTGCTCCAAGTGTGAAATTGAGGTGTCTAGCACTTAGGAGGAATGCCTGCTTTTAACAGAGCACAAATGTTTGTGACTTGAGGAAGTGATTGATGCTAATGAATGTGACTCAGAGAGATGAAGGGGAAACCAGATTATTTAATAAATGGCTATAGTAATTTAGCTAATTATCTCCTGGAGAGTTGCACTACGTTTGAAGTTCTGCTTTGCCTGCTGGTATGGTTTGATTGCTGAAGTGTTTTTTGGGCACGAGTACTGTCTGTGAGTAACCACTGCAGGGTTTGTGCTGTTATTTGTGGTGAGCACACGTGTGTCATTCTTAACACACTGCTACACACACTATTCATTCTGAAGGTGATGGGAAGCTGCCAAATTTATGCCGTGTTCTTCTCCCATATAGGGCCAGCAGTAGGAGATTTAGTGGTTTAAAAGTAGTTCTTAAAAGGTACCTGTCATTAAATGTATGTTTCTCTTGAATTATTTGAATATGTGCGTCAAATGGCTCTGCTTGAACCGTGTCATCCCAAACATGCCTGCTGCTGTGTGTGAAGTAGATAATTTATCTGAAGTAAATTTTTGTGGATATGTAGTGTATAGCAGGGGTGGGGATTTAATTATCTTTGCTATACTTAGCTTTGTCTTATGCTAAAATAATTCTGATTTTTCATACTCTAGAACAAACCATAACTTGAATCACTTGCTGATTTATACGTATATTGTAACTTCTTTACACTTCTGCATTTTCCAGGAACTTGCCATTTGAGGAACATCCACAGGGTTAGCCATAGTACAATGATTAGTCAGAAAACACTTAAAGGTTAACTGCAAACTAGATGGGAATTCTTCACTTTGTTTTGGTGTGTGTGGGAAGTTACTCTCTTGCACTCCGTGCCCAGCATGAATGTACAATTGCTATTTTGTAGCTACAGAAAAAACCTAGTCACGCTTATAACTTCTAGCTGGCTGAGAATGTGATCTATTTGAGCATATTCCTTAGAGTCAATGGTTTATGGAAAATTTGTGATTAGTTTGAGGCGTAGCTGTCCCAGAATCTTTCTGCACACTAAAGAACACACGATGTTAAAAGATGACGATGATGGCGTGGCAGAAACACTTTGCTCTTGAGAAGGATAGAGTCTGGAGAACTGATGATTTTAAATGTTCTTCACTGGATATATACACTTATTTACAAATTGCTTTTTTTGTGAGCATTGCTTATAATGTAAAGGTTGCCTGTCTTCAGAGTAAAAAATAGTGGTTCTCTTTCCTTTCTCCTATTTTCTCTCTTTTCTTCCCTTATCAGCTTGCCATGTTACTCAGCATTTGGTAAGCCTGTCTCTCCCCAAATAGTGGGAATTAGCTAAAAAAGATTGATTGGTACAGATGACTAAAACATCAAACAAAGTCTCTGGTGGTGTGAATCTTGCTGTTTAGTCTGACTTTGCTCAACTGTTCTTGAGACTGTTATTTGATATTTTGGCTGAGAATTTCTCATGTTTCTTTTGGACTACCTGATACATAGGGTGTTAATTTCTAGGCTTCTTTAGTACAAATCTGCAACAATTCAGAGGATACTTAATTTGGATTTTAGAATGGCTTGAGGAAACAGCATACAATAATCTACATGTTGAGTTGTGGTGTATATGGTCTAATGCCATCATACTCGCTCTCTAGAGCAGATGAATTCAATTGAAAAACATGTTTTCAAATGTTGCTGTCCTCTTAATTTGCTGTAAATTCAGTCATGAGCATCAGAAACACACATTTATTCCTCTAAAATGTCTAAAGACATTATCTTGTCATACTTAGAAATAAAATAGGAGAAAATACTAATGACATAATTTTGCTTTTTATTTATTCCTTCTATTCCTTGGTTGTATTGTTATAAAAAGCAGTAATCCACTGCTCTGGGAGATTTAAAATGCCCAGTAGCTTTGAAGAGGTGCACCACAGCAGTTGCCCTTCAATTAATGCCAATTTGGCAACCTGGCTTGCCTTGGGGCTAACCTATTATGTTTGGTGGGAGTAATGTTAGTGTAGTAGTATTTAGTGCAGTGTAACCTCCCACAGCCTATTTTATTTTGCTGACCACTTTATATGGGACAGAATAATTTCTCGTGAAACTTGCCAAAACTGACTGCTAAATGACTGTAAGGAAGTGTTTCAGCAGTAATTTCAGTGTCCTTGCACAGAATAAGGAAAGGGAAAGGAAGATCTCCAGTATATTTTACGTTTCTCCTGTATTTCTTTTGGATAAGCCTGAGTAGGTTGATTTTCTCTGCAACATGCTTTGAGCACTTGGAAGAGAACTACATTTATGATTCTATTGATTAGTTTGGTTGAAGATCATTCTTTTATCTGAACTCATGTCTTTAGTAGGAGTGCAGCAACACGGTCTTAATTGTTCATCTCCAGAGACTACAGAACATTTCTTTTTCTTCTTGTTTTCTGTCTGTTTCTAACTTAAGAAAACAGATATCAGGGAAGGTGGGTGACATGCAGATGTCTCGAGGAGGTTCTCCCCAAACCTGGAATTGGTTGTGTGTGATGCTGCTGTGTTTGAGGTTGGTGTTCCCCTTTTCCTGCTGGGAACGGAGCAGCACTTTCCTGCACGGTGACGCCCTCCCGAGTGAAGCCCAGCTGCTGCTGGCACGAGCCGGGTGCTGCCTGGCCTTGGGGACCTGTGGCACAGCGTGTCCCATCCCCTCTCCTCTCCTGGCAGTCAGCACTGCCAGTGCTCGGATGGGCTTTGGGGCAGAACAGGAAATCCACACTCCATGCAGCCAGGAACTGGCTTTTAGATAAGGTCAGGAGTTTCTTGGCGCTGTGCACCTTAAGAACATCTCATTTTGCTTTTTTAGAAAGAGTTTGCCTTATTTTTCTCTTCAAACATGAAAGTCTGATAAGGAAAGGGTTTTCTGGTGTAGAATATAACTGCTGTTCCAGCTGGGCTGAGAGGTACAGACCAGTAGGACATCCTTACAGTACGTAATTATTCACACTGTTATTTTCACTGATTAAAAATCCTGTATGTCAAATAATTGGAGAGCAATAGAGTAAACTTAACCTTTTGTACTTTAGAATGCTGTCTAAATGTTTCTTCTCCATCTTGGAGCACATTATTCAATAATCTCTTTTCTAGTGGAGAGAAGCTGTCTTTACTCTTAAAAGAACAAAGGACAAAACACCAAGTCATGACTCTTCTGACATCCTGTTCTTGGGGTCATTTTATTCCTATTTTCAGAGTTTATTTCTCCAAGAAGGTCTTGATCAAGACCAAGATCAGAGTTGATGATCAAAGACTCCTTCTGCCTCTGAAGACAGTAATGGTTAAAACTTTTTTTCCAACAGAATCAGGTCAATGCATTTTTTGATTTTCACATTTTTACGTTAAACATTGTATTTAATTCCTGAATTAGGTTGCAGTTTTCTTTTTGTAGAGAAATGGACCTAGCTATAAATGAGATGGAAGAAAGTATGCAACCAAACATGAATTGTGTCCTCAGTATGTGCACTGGAGGTACCTTTGGCTTGATAATGAATATTTTCAGTCAAGTATTCCCCACGTCAGTCCTGTGATCTTGAGCTCAGTGAGGTAAAATCAGAAATTTTTGGGTTTTTTTTCCATCTGATGGTGTGAGGAATTAATTTTTAATGGTCCCTTCTGAGAAAACAATCAGAATTACTGGGTTTTTTTCTCAGTTTTTGCCTGTAGGAGAGTTTCTTATCCAAAGCCACATACTCGCATTTGAACACATATCCCAATATTATCAGGTAAGCAAAGGTATGCAATTTTCCTGAGCAACAAAATACTTGATTACAGGTCTAATGATAGTTTAAGAGGTGTTTTCAGATGTGCTGAAATCAAGGACTTGAAGCAGATGAACTTAATTATCTTTGTGAATATTCACAATCACATTATGTGCTTTAAATGTCACATTTGGAAATAGTGCCTCATCGCTAGTTAATTAACAATAATTACTCAAGGTAGTACTTACGTTTCTGGAATCCCTTACCTACTGTGAAAAATGTACTTTGCTTCTAAATGTTTCTCAGTATAAAATCCAAATTTTACTTAAACCATTCTGAAAGTGTTGCAGCTGCTTAGGCCCTCTGTACTGTTTACCTGTACCACTGCAGCATGGAAAATAAGTTATTTCATTCTATGTGCTCTGCTACAGCTGGGCAGTGTTTTTAACACCTGAAACATGGTGTGTAAAATATATTTTTTTCTCTTTTAAAAAAGCAAGCAGTTGATTTTTTTTTTCCCTTGGTACCCTAAGGAAAGAGAAGCAGTAGCAAATTAGACTGGCAGGTTAGTTCATCATGAGGTGTTACAAAGGTGTGTTGACATCTTCAGCTAAAGAAATCTGGCTTATGATAATACCAGAAGGGTGTTTTTCAGTCATAGCCTGCTCTGTATGCTCTTCTCTCTCTGAGGATGTTTTGTCTTGGCAGAGATTATGCCACAGCCCAAGACAGCTTACACTGCAACTAAAAAAACCCTCATAGATCCTAGAAAATCTTCCCTATATTCTAGTTTCCAGGTTCCCTCTTCATGTTTCTTCTCTGCCTTTCAGGTCGAAACTTAATTGAAATATCCAAGGACTCTCTTCAAGGTTTTTCCATTAAAATAAATCTTTCTTCAATAGTGAATCTTTCTTTCAACTAGTTTGCAGCAGTGCGTTTTACATGTTTTACAAACTTTGATGTGTATATGTGTATGCATATTAAAAATATCGATATTTAAATATATGTATAAAGAGCCTTAAATTAGCAGAAAACATCTATATTTAAATATATATATAAAGAGCCTTAAATTAGCAGAAAACCACTATTGTCAACTACTTTTATTTACAAACTGCATATTCTCTTTGCCTGAACATTTCATTCACCTGTGTGAATGAGGTGTCCATCAAAACCCTGGTAATAACCCGTAACTTACATTTCAGAATAATATTTTTCTATATAGCACATGAAATACTTTAAAGTTTTTAATTCAGGACAGTAACACGCTAAGTAGATGTTTGATTTCTCAGACATCAATTTCAAGCTAGATCAGAGAACAGGAAGAAAAGCTACTAAATTTTAGAAACAGTGATGAAGATTAATTAAACTAATTATCTGTGCTTTGTGCAGTGGGAGTGGAGATAACTGCAGGTACATGAAGGCATAACCAAGGGGAGTGATGAATCCATTTTCAAGTAGTAAAAGTGTTTTAGTGATGGCAACACAGATGGAGGAGAAGTTGAGTAATAGCACACTGAAATAATAACCTGAATCTGATTGTGGAAGGGTCTTCAACACGTTATGTGAAAATAGTGTTGGAGTTGGTAATCATATCACTGAGGAAACTTCCCAGTGATAATTTTTCAGTTGTAGAATGACTGAGAGAAAACAAGCTTTTCACAACCACCAGGTTTTGATTTTAAGTGTTCAGGTAATATCATAGACCCACTTGTAATGGAATGGTGTCAAAAACCTTTCACCTCTGTGTCTGCTGTGCCAAAGGGGTTGAACAAAAACATCTTTTGCTTACTTTTTTCTCCTGCCATTGTACTTGAAGGAATCTTTTTTTGTAAAGATTGATGAGAAATCTGCACTTGGGTATCTCAGTACAGAGTCTGGATTATCAAAAAACTTGATATGCAGCTGTTGACATTCCTTGTTTATTTTAGAAATCGTTCACATTTATGTGCTTAAATAGGATTTAAATACTCTTGAAAAATTTGATCAAAACTGGTCACTCATCTCCTTAAATTTGTGCTAATATGCAGCAGCCTACAATGCTACTAGAATTTTCAAGTAAGCCAAACCCCAAATCTTTTCATTAACTTCTACTTTTGAAATTCTTCATCCCGTAAGCCTACAGTGGCAGTGAAGTGACAGCAATGAAATATTTCTAGTGGTGAGTAACCCTTTCTGGAGGTGTGTTGTCCCTCTGCTGCAGTGAGAAATGCTGAACCAAGTTCTGCCTGATGAGAGGTTGCATTGTTTAAATGTTGGTGTTGCAGTAGTGCCATGGAGCTGAGCACTCTGGGACCTGTGGTGCAATTTGGGGTTTCTGGGCATATTTCAGGGCTGTGCTGCTGGAAGCTGCTGGGTGGGGCTGGTGTGGTGCTCTGCTGGGATACAGACATTTGGAGTTTAACTGGGAAATCTCGTGGTACCACAGCACTGATGTGCTGAGCGAGTAGGTTTGCACTATGGGAATGCAATCAGAGGCAGCCCCTACTGCTGGAATACCACAATTCTGCATTATTGGTGGCTAAATGAATGTGTTCATCAGGCTTTAGAGCAAAAAGGGGCAGGGCAGTGGTGTGTATTTTAGAAAAATCTAAATATTGCATTTACTTCTCCAGTTAAAAATAACTTAATTGGGTCTTGTGTAAATGCCAGGCAGTGTTTGCAGGTGTCAATATGTTAATATCTGCTCCTTGATGACTCTGTCATTAATTCATGGTTTCATGTCAACATCCAAGGAGGAGAAAGTTAGCTTTTAAACTGGTCCTAGGTTTTTAGCTGGAGCTATTATTTTCCCTTCCAGCTGCAAAGGTACGCTCTCACACCAGCTGTAAAATGAAAGGTAGTGATACCATCTCCATAATATGACAAAACCACAACAATTATGCAAGCTTGTTACTTAATTTCTAAACTATTGCTGTAGAGTTTAGTAGATACTTTTTAACATGTACAATTCTGAGTATTTATAGATGCTTCTACCCACACGTTTCTAGCAGGACTTCTCATTTGAGCTGTACTCCTACTTTAAAAAAGTCAGTTACATCTGGAAACTAGTTTTGAAACATTTGGACTACAGTAATAATCCCTCTTTAAAGTACAGCTTCTTGTGTCTTAAATTGCTGTAGTTTGTCTTCAGCATATGATATCTAGGTAAGCCAAATACAAAATTTTTATATGCTTAGGCTTTAAGAAAAAAAATCCTGTATTTTTAAAGTGAATATTGTGTCTGTGTTTAATGTTTTTGAATTTGTTGTTAAAATAAACAGCCCCCTGAGGTATTAACAAAGAAAAACCCATTTACCAAAGTCTTGTGGAGAATGTGAAGAAAGTAAGTAGTTGTTCTTTTAAGGTTATTTTTTGAATCTTAAAATTTGATGCAAACTGTTGTGGTTTGTATTCATGAAAATCATAATCAAAGATCTCTTGTTCAGCTTCAGGTTGGCTGTGTCACTGTGGGAATGTAAGTGAGCAGTGCAAACCCTCTGCTGCCTGGATGTGCATTAGATTTGCAAATCACCTACCAGTGCCCTTTGGGACAAAGCTCTTCGTGAAATCATTGTCAATAACTTTCTGTTGGGTTGGCTTATGAAATAGGTTGTTCTTCAAGATTTCACAGGAGAGAGATTAAATGTTATAAAGTACAAAGTACAGAAACTCCGTAGGGCAATCTAAATGATGTTATAGGGACTGAGCTATATTACAAAGAATATTAAACGTATTTGCAGTCTTCTGTTATTTGTCACATGAATGCCAGGCCCCTTTTTGTCTAGTGCTTTGCAGAGATATGCAAAGGACAAATTACAAAAGCTAATCAGTTTTGTTGTGTGTAAAGCTGTTAATATGTAGATACTTGAGTTCCCTAGAAGAAAAAATAAAAATAAGTGTTCTAATGACGCCTGTTGATGTTGTGTAAATTGCTTGGCAAAGAGGAGCTGCTGTAATCACTTCCTTTGAAAAAGGAACACACTTAAAAAGAAAATAGTGTGACACAGCCAAAGTTGTGTATCTGTGCTAAAATTAGTGTGAATTAGTCACGTTTCAGTGTACCTGAGACAATTGGAGTGATGCTGGTGGGGAAAACAAATGCTGTTTGGGGAAACAAACCCAAACCGTCCCCCTCTTCAGTGTGTAGACTTAAATTAAAAAGGCAGAAGTGTGTGTAATGGCTCCAGCATGCCAGAGGTAAATGTGGCACTGAAATATTTGTGTTATGAGCACCACAACACGCGGGGAAGCTGGAAGGGAAGGTGATGGCTGTGCTGACTCAGAAAACTGAGCTGAGCTGTGTGCTTGGGGGGAAGCTGCCAAAAAAAAAATTAAAATTAAAATTAAAAAATTAAAATTAAAAAGTTTTACAACTTTTGCAGGTAACTGCTTCAGAGCAGGATATCTCCTACTACATTTAAAAGTCGGGAACATCTGTGGGGTGAGCTGTTTTGTTTGAGGCAGCAGATCTTCTAGGAGGCACTGAATATCCTGTGAGTCAAATATGTAACTTTGAGAAATCCTGATGTGTTTGAGGCATCCACCTCCTGCACTCCTCGTGAGTGGCCAGGAAATGCAAATATCCTTAATATAAAGGATATAA
>VZRO01004193.1:601417-825082 GCA_013397915.1 Daphoenositta chrysoptera
TATATAATTATATAATATATATAACATATATAGTATATATAATAATGTAATAATATAAGGATATATCTTCCTGGCCTTTTAGAGGGATGAGCAAGCAAACAATTGTGTGTGATGTGACTGATTCCCTCATCTCATTGAGGTCTTGGTGCTGCAGAGTTTGAGCTGAAAGCAGGAGGGAAGGGAGGTACCAGGACAGAGGATGCTGAACTGAATCTCTGTCCAGGGGAGTTTTCTGCTGGCCCTCGAGTGTCCTGCTGGCATTTAAAGGACTTTTAGGCAACAGGGTTCTAATTAGAGTAGTGTCACATCAATGAAAAGCAAAGTGTTTCTCCAAATCTTAGAATAATGGAAAGAGGAAAGAATGCTGCGCTTGCCTCTATTGCATCTCCATTCCTTTGGAATATCTCCATTTTAGGAACAAAGGAGAGCTAGGAAAACTAGCTGTCTGCCAGAATAAAAGTCAAAAGAAGGATCAGTGTGTTTAGAGATCTTGATCTCATTGAGTGAAAAATTTATTCTGCAAGCGTCTGCCGTTTTCTAGTGTCTTTTAAAATGATACGTGTGGTATTAAACATTCTAACAAACAAAGCTGTGCTTTTGTAGAAGGAATCAATGTGTTTTGAGAGTCTAACAGTGTAATTTATTTCCCTGAAGTTTTTAAAGGAAAATAAAATGGCTTCAGGAGAATTTTCTTATTAATGGTATTTTGGTTTCAAGGAAGGAAGCTAAAACTGTGAAGATTTCACTTGGCAATGCAGAAAAAAAGTACATAAAATAATGAAAATAAACATGTCAGTTTACTCACAACTTAATACCGTCAAGAAATGTAACTAGTAAAAAATGCTAGCAACGGGATGATGGCTGTGTTTTGAACAGTTTTATACTATAGGTTCTAACTGACATGTTAATTAAAGTTCTGAAACTTATTTCCAGAAACGAGGCTGCTTTTTCACACCCCTCTGTGTCTCTGCCAACGTGATTATAGTTGATAAAGCTGATAAAGTTTGATAGTTCTTTGATTCTTCAGCGTGTTTCCTCACTTTTTGGTTTACATTCCCCTGCTTGGATGGCAGTCATTCCCGTAGAGAAATTCAGATGATGTCTAAGGAACTCTGATTTGTGTTAGTGCTTCTCTTCAGTTGCCCACTTTCCTGGAAGTATTTTTAGTAGCAAGATCATCTTACTGAGCTTGTTTCAATATTTTTTTATTTTAGTGGGGTTGAACCTCTGCTGCTGGTACTGTTTATTAAACAAGTAAGATATATAGCTCGTGCTGACTTTAATTTGTTTAAACTGATTTTATTGCTTTGTAATGTGTTCTTGTCCCATTGCAATACAAATATGCCTTTTATTACATTGTGATACTAAAAATAAATGCATATCAGAAACTTGTAACCCTCATTTCTGTTTAGAAAAACAGACTTCTCTGCCAAACACACTGTACTGCAGGAAACCTTGTGCCCCTAAAACTCAAAGCTTGGTGCCATATCTTAACTAGACCTCCACTGGAAATGCTACAAAACAATGAAATGGCCCATGATTGTGGTATGAAACACATTTAAAAACAAACCAAAACCAACCAAAAAAAATATGTCCTTAAACATGGTTTTATTTTCAAGTGAATGTGGGAATACTCCAGCATTTAAAAATGCTCTGAAGCTTAGTTTTAAAAACTTGTCTTTAAAAAGACCACCTCAACTTTAAAACCCATTTGTTTAAATAGTGATCAAAGATATTAATTAAAGCAAGATATTGATCCTTGAAGTATTATAACACCTAAAAAATAGAATGCTACTTTATCTTCTCCTTAATTTTTTCCTTTATTAAATATGACAAACCTTATAAGTTACCATTCTACCAAATAAAGCAAGTATTAGATTTATTTTGATTGTTTTATTAAGTATATCTTCTACACACCTTTCTCAGCAATCACATGGTAGTAACTGACTTTTGTAAAATTTTTCTGCCTGTGTAATAACAGTAAAGTGTGTTTGAATTGATATGCCAAGATTGATATATCCAATTGATATATTCAAGAGGAGAATTTCGTGTGTGTGTGTGACTCGGAAGCTTGGAGTCATGAAGAAGGAGATTATCACATATCCACTTCTTGTGTTACTCTGTGCAAGTAGCCTGAAAGAAACTGATTGTTCAGCTTTGTTATTTTTGTGAAGCCCAGGTGTTGAATAGAAACAGCTCGGTATAAACCTGGCACAATTTCAGCTCAAGGCTCGGCTGCAAACACGCCGTAATAAAAAGAAAATTTTACAGTGAGTTGCTGTGTCATGAAAGTACTCAGAGCTGCTGCTGAGTTACTTTGAAACTTTTAGCTGTGTTTTCCTGTAAATGAAAACGTGGCAGGCCAAGATTTCACCCTGAACTTGTTCATACTTCGACAGTATTTCAGTTCTTAACATAGAGATACTAATTTTAAGTAAACACTCTTTATAAACAAACTCATTCTAATCTCTAGCTTCGGTTCATAAGAGCAGCGGGGCTTACTTCTGAATAATTATATAATATCCTAGCACTTATTTACTTTAATCAAGTGTTTGAATCTGTTATTAGTATTTTGCTAGTTGGTGTGTCACTTGTCAATGTTTAGAGCATTTCATGCGGACACCAGCTGTGTGTGGGGCTGGGGAACACCTGGATGTGCAGCTCTCCCTCGGAGAGGGCTGGGAAACCATGGAGAACTGAGCTTGTTTGCCCAAAATCTGCATATAATCAACAGGGAAAGAATATTGAAACCACCAAATAGAAACAAGGTCTCATCTCAGCTATTTCTCTTGTAATTCCAGACATGAATGACATCCCAGAAACTGGAATTCACCAGAGTTCATGTTTTCCTTACTTTTTCTATTTCTGAATCAAATGGTTAAAAAAAGAGTTTTCACAGATGAGGTTAGTAGTATGTCCTGAAGACAATTTTGATACAATGGGAATATATAATTTACAAATTCTCTAATAGAAATGTCTATGAAATATTTATATCAGTATTGTTCGGTGTCTTATTGTTACCATTTTTAAAATATAATTTACTTCTTTCTGAAGAGTTCTGTTTGCCAGTTTTGACTTGAAAGGCTCCTGTGGGGGCAACATTAATTATTTATATTGGCAAAACCCCAGACAGTTTGTATACTTTAAAGTTATTTATGTCTTCATTTTTCCTTGGTTGATTAGATTTTCCTCGTGTTACAGGTTAACTTTTGAAGTAAGGAATTATTAGGTCTATTTAAATGAAGTGTAGTAGCCCTTGTAGTTAAAGCTTTCCCAAGAATGTTTCTTTATTGTATTTAATCAGATGGGCAGCTCTTGCCACAGTGGTGTGGCATTTGTGTTTCCTTTTCACAGAATTCTGTTTTATTTGTCTTGTCCCTCCCTTTGCCAACTGAAAATGTCAATGTTTTACCTTCTCCCATTAGTGTTTTCTTAAAATCATTTTATGGGATGCTGGCAGCTCAAAGTGCACTTTTGGTTAGGTTTATATTTTCCTGTTAATGGGAAAACCACCCAAACAAAGCTTCACAACCAACAATGATGGAGCCTTCCTTGGGGAAAGGGCTGCTGAGTTGCTGTGGGAGGGAAGATTAAAATAAAACACAGCAAATAATTGGAAATGTATTTCATAGGCATGGTTGGCATGAAGCTCATGTAGTGCTCAAACTTAACCTTTGCTGGTTTCAATAGGATTAAAGCTTTTTGACATGTGTGCAAATCAGTTTTCACACCACTGAGTAGTTTCTAGTAGTAGTGCCAACTAGTATGCCACAAGTATTATAAATTAAAATGCTTCTGCCTGAACAAGGCCCCCTACAAAATTAGAACTATCTTATGTCTAATATACTGGGTTGTTTGGGGTTTTTTTTGTTGTTTGTTTGTTTGTTTGTTTGTTTTTTAAAGAAAAGATTTTGCACCTCATTGGTTTGATTAATACAGTTAAGTCAATTTAATATTAAAATTTTTGGTGGAAAAATAATGATTTTAACCCTTATGCTGGCTGTCTCAGCTAACTGATTTTATTATATTTTTCTACTTTCCATTCTTCTTGTTTCTACAGTAGTAAGGGTTGTCTAGTAATAAGCTATCAAAATACAAATTCTTATTCTCTTATTCAGATATTAAAGCAATAATAAAGTTGGTTCTTCCCTTCGGACTAGTAAGATAATTGCATTTTGAGTTATAACTGCTGCAAGGAAAAAGCTAGTGGAAATCTGTAAATGTTCAAAAGACAGCATTGATATATGTATATTACACCATGTCTAGATTAGGAAGAGGGATGTCATTTAAAATATGTTCCTTAGAGCACTTTAAACATTCCTGAAACAAGTGTTCAACACATCTGAAAATGTGTTAGCTTTGTCTAGCTATACAGAATCCTGCAGAAAAACTCTTTTTTGGGACAGTTGGTTTAAAAATTAGGCTGGTATGTCCAAAATGTCATCACTTATAGTGCACGTAACAATCTGAACATCTATCTACATCCTTCATAACTGTATGAAAATAAGTTTATTAACACTTGAAGGTTATAAAGAAAGCTACCTTCGCTGGCAGGGTTTTTTTGAGCTTAATTTAGTTTTTATACAGTTTAACTGTGGGTTTAGACAAAAGAGTTCAAGTCATCTCTTTCATAGTTCTTTCAACAAATTTTGCTTTGTACTACAACAGTAATATTTAGCTCAACATTTTAAGAAGACATGAATTGAAACGAGAAGGAAACATTCTAAATATTCCTGTAGTTTAGGAATTGATACATATTATATATATATATATATATTTATATGTATTTATACATATATATATTTATGTATATTTATGCATATTTATACATATTTCTTTCATGTAGTGGCTTAGGTACACCCACCAATTCTAACACTTGGCTATTGATTGCTTCTCTTCCTGGCATTCTCATGTCTCAGTTCTATGAACAAAAGACTGTGCCTGTTTATGTAACCCCTTATCCTTAGTGCTGCTGCTCAGAGGTAACCAGGGGGCCCTTTTAGCCTTTGCAATCCTGCCCAGAGCTGCACCTCACCCAGCTTAGGAATCCGAAGGAACAGTAAAAGTAGGAGATACCTTTTTGTAATTTTGCCATGAGACTATTTCTGCCCTCTGGCCCATTGATTTTCAAAGAGCATTTCAAAGGACAGTTCTGAGCCTGCTTTGAAAACTAGAAAAGACATATTTTCTGTAGATAGTGTGGGGCTCCTTCCCTTTTGTGTTTGTTAGAAATGACAGTATTTAGACACTGATGAGACCAGGAAAGCAGCATGGTTCAGGGAGTACCATTCTCTTGAATCTCTGCATGTTAGCAGATATGGCATATTATCTTTCAGACCTGAATTCAGTTCTGCAGTTAAAAAACAGGGTAAAAAACTGAATCAGTTTTGTCTCCTTGAGGCACATCAGGGAGCAGTGCTGCTCAAAAAACAAGAGAAAGGAGAGGCTCATGTCTTTTCAGCTTCAGAAGTGTGTGGAGCAACCTGAGTGTGCTGTGGAATGGAACAGAAGCTGTTCCAGTCAAGGCACAGTAATTTCTTCATGGTTCCTGTAACTCAGTACTACATCATCCTTGAACAGGGCTGGTTCTTAAATGCCTTCCCTGTATTTATATTAATTGATAAGGTTTAAAAGGATTTCTTACTGTAGTTCACTATGAGCCGTTGACAGAGGAAGTTGGTAGCACAACTTGGCTAAATAGACAGGGGAAGGGTTCTTTTAGTGTGGATGTTCTGTTGAAATTAACATAAATCCATCCATTAAAAAAGTTTTTAATTCTGTTGCTCCAGAAATTAATTTCTTGTTTAGTATTCTTGACTGGCTCTGCTGTAGTTCCTTTATGCATGCAAATTCAAAATGCATACAACTTAATTCCTCACTTGCTTCCAACCTCTAATTTATCACAATTGAATCATTGTTCTCGAGTTCTCTGTGCAATTAGTGACTGCCTGCTTGAATAGGTGCACCTTTCTCTCTCTAAAAGTCAGGCTGCTGGGTTTTCTTTCCTGCAATCTAAATTGCTTGGAGGCAAGAGCATCACAGATAATCACAGCATGGCAATGAAACTTGAGACTTGCTCAGTTCCTAATGTATCAGTCTTGGCGTGCTTGATGAGTTCTCATATTACTTTGGTTACTCTGCCTGTGTGACTGTGTCCTTTTGTCTAGGAATGAATCCCTAGTTTGGATGATCAGTAAGGTAAAAGCCTTTCTTTTATGCCTTTTGAGCTGGTGGGTTGTGCAGCAGACCCCAGAACATTTTTCTGTGACTGCTGTTTACTGGAGTATCAAGTGCTTACCCTCTCCTGCTTTCTGATGTGACTTACCAAGAGACTTTTTATCTCCAACCCAAACTATGTTATTTTCAAAGGCTGTTTTCCTGAAAGCTTTCAGTCAGAAAATAGGATCTGGAAGCATATCTATAATAAATCTCATCTCTTATATTGTGTAGTTGATTATGTGATTTGTGAACTTCTGATCTCAAGGGTGAGGAGGTCTGGTTGTGTCACCTAAAATACGTGTTACAGTATTTTCATAGCATTTCTAGGCTATACAGGAAAGCAACCATCTCTGGAAGCCTTTATTTCCAAATACTATGGAGAATGTGAAAGAGCAATTGAATTACAATGTGCCTCAGAGAAAGTAAAAGGAAAATTGCTTTTGTAAAGAAATCTCTAGTATAATTTTGTCACTTTGCTGTTTGTACCTGCCATTTTGGCCCCGTCTATTAATCCTAGCAGATAACTATGTGATCACCAGATTTTCTGTAATAGGAGAGGAAATGAAATGTAAGCAATTCATGGAAAAGAAATGGAAATGTGGTGTTATAAATAGTGAAGCACAGAAGAGTAAGAAATAATAGTGAAAGATGAACCAGTCTGATAAATTAGTGCAAATTTTAATAAAATTGGAAAAAATAAAATTAAAGTTTTTGTGATACCTTTATGCCAGAAATGAGTATTGGCTGTTTATTTCTTTCAAATACTGTATAATTAATTAGTTAATAATTGTAGATTTACAGGCAATAATATGGTAATATTTGTTATGTTTCTAATAACAGTTGCATATTTCATGGTTTTGTGATTCTTACAAGGGGAAAGGATGAACTGGTTCCTGTTTATAATGTATAACATTGCTTGAATGAGTGGCAATAAGAAGTATTTTCAGAGTAGCAGGATGAAATGTGTGCTTTTAACTTTTTAGCTCAGCAATTAAAGTCACAATGGTCATCACAAGATAAAAGAGCAACCTCAGGTTTAATAAGAATACAGTATTTCATCTAGAAATAATACTGAGTTTCTGTGACAGCTGAGTTTTGAAGTAAAGCTACAACACTTAAAGAAGTTGATCTCTTGGTGAAAATAATTTAACATAAATATGTTAATAACTTCTAGTCTATAATACTTGATACGTGTGTTTCAATGCCTATGAAGGAAGATTTATATATATCTCAGCCTCTGTCTTTTTTAATAAACTGTTTCCCCAGCCCAAGTAATTTATTCTGTACTAAATATGATCTTTATTCCATGCAAATCTGGGAGTTTATTCTATAAATGTTCATTGTAAAGGTATTTATTACCAGGTATGTTTAAAGTTTAGCAGCTTTTGGTATGAAAAGTGTAATTTTCTAAATAGTTCTAAGACACTTCATTTATTAACAAAAATACTTCAAAATTCTTACAACTATGACTTAAATTATGGTGCTGTGGCCTTTATCTTCAGCCTTAGACTGGTTTTGAATACAAATCCTTTTTTTTGAGTTCATGTATAGATGCCACTCAGAAGGATATGTTTGGGATCCTCTTCTGGTAAAGAGGCTGCAATTCATGTTCATTTTGCCAAAGAAGACATGATCCACAACATCACTTGAAACAGGAAGTTTATAGTGGCCCTCATTCCTAGGATGTGGAAGAAATGAAGAAAAAAAGACTAGAAAGGTCTTTTTTCCTCAAAACCTGGTTCTGTAATTAAAAGTTTACATTAATTGGCAGTAAACTAAGTGAATTTCCTCAGTCAAAACTGCCTTGCCCGTGTGGCTCTAACTCCAGAGAGCATTGCACCACCACCATTACCTGGGCAAAAAAGAGCTGATGGAAAGTAAAACAGCAAAGAGAAATGTGTTATTTGGTAGATTGTCCATTGGGCATGGTCAGTGGTCTCATCCATTTTATACCAAATTTCTCGGGATTTCTTCACAATAGAGGTGCTTGGGGTTAAATCTGTGTTGCACTAGATCGTATTTGAACTTTGTATTTCTGTCTCATGGCATATAAACATTAAAAAACCAGGATTTCTTCCAGCTCCCAGTAAGATCAATAGTGAGGTTCCCATTGGCTTAAGTGGCTGTTTAATTTTGTCCATATTTTTTCTAATTTCTCACATAATCCAAGAGTGGATCACTTATTCTGTCTCGCATAATGGAGGAACTGTGCAGCTTTAAGGATGTGCTATTTCCAATTATATAGCTTTTTAAAATGAAGCATGAACTCAAAAGTGCTGTTGGACTTTACCTTACCTTTCTTGTGAAAATCGAGTTTTTGTACTTAATCTCTAAAACATGACAAAAAATATCAGAAGCATGTACCACCTGTTTTTCCTTTCATCTTTATTCATTCATCAGCTTCCCCGTGTTAAAAGCCAACCCTCCAAGACATAATTAACCCTTTTTTGATACTGTGAAACTTGAAACAATCATTAAAACTCATTAAAAGAGAGAAACTTACTTTCAAAAGCAGTTTAATATTAAAATTTCCCTGGTTTTTTAAAGTTGTGAATAAGGTAGAATACTAATACTCATCACGGTTTGAGTCTTTACTGGCTAGTCAAGTAATTAATGATAATTGGTTGCTTTGCACTGCAGAAATGTGCTTCATGATAGAAGATCCTTTGATAAAATAATTTTCTCTAATGGAATGTTGTCTTCTGAGTATGCATTATGTAATGATACTGCCAGCAAGTCCTTTTTGTCCAGTAAGAAGAAAATATAATTGAAGATAAAAATACATTACCCAAAGTCTCACTTTTTTTCTCCCTCTTCACATTCTAAGCTCAATAGGTGTTATATTGTACAACCATAGGGTATTTTATAATCCAGTTTTGCTGAAGAAGAATATTCATATTTAAATAGTTTTGATATTTAGCCTTCTGTCACAGAACTGATCATACTGGATCTTTATATGGATCATTTGTTGCTAAACTTCTAATTTGATCTTAAAACTATGACAAAAAGAGAACCATAAAAAGGATATGCTTTTAATTTTTGTCAATTGGTAACTAAATTCAAAGTAGTTGTATTTTCTAAAATAAATTACTTGGAAGTAAGTGCCTCTCTCTTTAAAAATTGCTTTCAAATATGAGCAGGACTATTTATGTTCTGAAAATGCTGCTTGTTATATACTTCAATAACCATTGGATAGCTAGTAGGATTTTCAGAAATTCTCAGCACCAACTTCGTTCTGTCCAGAAGAAAATGACAAATGAGAGGACTTATACTGAGGCTCCTTAAAAATCTTCATGTAGCTGCATGATAATATTCTTGTCTGCTTCCTCAGGGAAGTTAAGGTAAAATTCTACTTAAAGTTACAAAGTGAGAAATATGATAAAAGCCTATGTATATGCAGATGTGAAAGCTGTAATCTGCCAGGATTCTTCTTACCTGATGGAAAACAAGATGTGATAGAGACAAAACTTTGGAAGAAAAATGATTTAAAGGTAAAATGTATTTGGATACATCCCTGCGTCGAGGTAGGACAGCAGCACGGATGGGAAAGTATAACATGAATTGAAAGCAATGTAGGCATTTCAAGAAACAGCAAAAGTAATAAAAATATGTCACTGATTTCTACCTTGTTAATAAAACGCTCTAATTCCAATCAACCACCCAATTATTTCAAACCATTTTTTCCAGCTTAGCTGCTACAACTTCAGAATGCAAAACTTTCCCAACTCCAACGATTTGCTGTAGCTAGTTATTTTTGAAAAAAACCTAGAGATTCTTTGTAAAGGTGTCCTTATCCTTCTTTCCAAGGTGTGGGATGCTGTAGATGCAGGCTGCTGCTTGAAAACGTTCTGCTGTCACTCCTGTGCCGTGCGAGCTGCCCGCTGGTCGTCCTGTGGAAGGAGGATCCTCAGCGGGGGCTTTGATTCCACTCTGCATTTGACAGATGTAGAAACAGGTAAAGGCCATGGAGAGTGCATTACAGCCAGTTCTTTATTGTGTACAGGTAACTGGGGATCTTGCTAGCCTTATTCTGTCTTCTAAAACACAGACAAATCTGTAGATGAAAGTTAGAATTCTTGAAATGTGACCTTACTTAAAAAGATGTATCTTGGCAATTAAGAGTAGTTGGAGAAATTTGAGCAAGCTGACATATCTTACAGTTCATGATTACATGTAATTTTTGTCGTCAGATTCTACACAGATGAGTAGAATTAATTGTGTTTATTTTATGCTCTGTCGTGGTCATTCATTGAAGTTTTTGAACAGCTTCTTAAGGCTGACTTCAGTAACATTTATACATATATTTAATTTAAACATAGGCTTGTATCTCATTCTCTGTTGGGTTGAAGTTTATGCTTAAACTTAATTAGGTGATTTTTTTCTTTTTTCTGAATAGGACCTTAATTAGGAGTGTAGAAACTTAAATTCTGGTATGAAACCTTGAGACTGAACTTGTGTTGCTTTGATGCAGTTTTGAATTTGATTTGGGATTTAATTGTTGTAACCTCCACAACTCATTTCCTGGATGCTGTGTGTCCTCGTGTCTCCTCCACAAACTAAAGTGCTCCTGTCAGCTGTATTCCTTCTCTCCCTAATGTGTGTTTCCAGCATCCAGCAGCATTCACTGGAGCTGTGCAAAACAGGACATCTCAGTGTGCCTGTAAATGAATTCGATCCAAAATGGGACCTTGTCAAGGGAAGAGATACAATTTTATATTTTCCCTTAGTTTATTTATAAGTGTTTAACTCCTGCAAAGGTGCAATATTTTTGGTAAGACTTCAATAGGAATTCTTACAAAAATTACAAGCAGTTTTTGTCTGGGAGGATTTTCTCTTGTGTAAAAGCAAGAATTGCATTGTATGGGAATATCTGGAAAGCAGAAGTTCTATTCAGATGAACTGGGAAAGCAGCCAAGAAAATTTTTAAATATTGTTCACATGAGAAAAAGATTCTTTTCCATGCACTAAGAATTTATTTTTCTCAACAATAGTCCTACCAGAAGTATTTAAATTCAATGATGGCTGGAAGGGAGCTCTTGCAGTGTAGGAATGTAAAAGATGTTGCAGAGTACTGATCTTTTGAGAATATTCACCTTTTTTAATAGGGAAAGGAGTTTTAAATACTTGGTGTAGTGGTATATGAGTTTAAGATACCAAGTCATTAATTTGTTAGACTTCTACAGCAACCTTTCCAATCTCACATATAACTGAATCTTACTGATCCAAGTGGATTTACTTTTGTCTGTAATCCTTACAAATTTTAAACAGAATGGCTATCTTTGTAATGGGATTTACAGCGTTGAATAGATTGTGTGTGTCTGAGTCATTGAAGGGACTACTCTGGGAAAAATCTCATAAAATCATAGCAAAAATTCCAAAGATACATAATTTAGATAATGTACTTTAATTTCCAACATCTCTTAGCTTAACTATCCATTAATGGGATAGAAGTCTGGATTAAGTTGATTATAGTGGTTCATTTATACTTCTCTAGGAAATGACAACAATAGCAAAATATATTTACTAAGTTCCAAAGCAGTTAAGTTTATAAATGGTCCTTTCCTGACTGACTTGTGAGTTATATAGTGTTTCTAGCTACTTAAATAAATTATATGTGTAAAATGAATGCTTATCTATTTGGAAATACCAGATATTAATTATTGCCTTATTTAAAGAACACGGAATTCCTTGTAGTTCCTCTGAACTGCAGTTGTGTTTGGACCTGACTTTCACACCTCATTTGGAAAAGTGCAATATGAATGATCAGAATTTTAGTTTGATTTCCTGTGTATGAAAGCCAGTTTCTGAGTTCCTTCCCCGTTGTAAAGTTACTCTTCTTTTCATACATTTCAGTCAGTTCTGTTCAGAGAAACAGGGCAAGCAGTTTGCCTCTGGAATCCAAATCAATTTGATATAAAAAGCCTCATTTCCATTTGAAAAACACTAAGGCATCTATAAGATTTTGATTTACATTAGTTCACTGAATCATTCATTCCTCCTCACTCTTCATCAGTGCTGAGATGATTTCTTCTTTGATTAACTTCAGATAGGTTTTAGAACTGTTCCTTCACAGAGGACTTTCATATACTTTTTTGGACTTCAGTCTTAATTACTTTCTGTTGCTAGTGTGAACTAACTACCAGTGTGTTTAAATGTAGTGAAGGCATGCCAGTGGGATTTTATAAATAATAATGCTCTCTTTCAGGCTCTATGCTCTTGTATCTTGTATATTTTGATCTGGTTCAACATTTTTCCAGTCGTTTCCTAAAATCTAATCTTGCTTCTCTTTGTTTTCAGTATAGGTTTTATATATTACATCTGTGTTATAAAAATTGCTACATGGCCTTCACTAAAAGACACCTAATGGTCTACATAGCATGATTTTAAAAGTTTAAAAGGTTGCAAATACAGCTTAGTACATGTATGGTATTGAGCTGCTGAGTTGTGAGGGGTTTTTTGTCATTTTCTGTTGGTTTTCTGTTAGGAACACAGTTTCTGCCCTATTAAATCAAAATTGTAGTCTGGCTAATTTTTCTGGATCTGATGAAGACTAGTTAGGATATTTCTCAAAGGAATGTATCAGCATTTTTTTTAACAAACAGCACTAGAATAAATTCTCCAGGAAATTTTCTTTCTAAGACTGGACTTTAGTTTGGGTATCCCTCGTCCTAATATATTGCATTTTCTGGAGTGTTTTTTTAAATCTTTATGATCTGAACAATATCAGAATAGAAGCAAACACTGAAATCTCATTAATCATGAAGCAGAATTTTTGTTGTTGGCAGAGAAATCCTGATCTAAGGCTAGAAGACACATCCACGGAATCTTATCCTGCAGTTTTACACCATCAAACCTCTTGCCCTTGTCACGTGTATTTAATGAAAGTTCTCATATATAAGAAGATCTAAGATACTGCAAGCATTAAAAATGGGCTGATAGGAATCTCAGGAAGTTGAGCAAGGATCTGGAATGGAGAAATCTTATGCAACAGACCAGGCTGGTGCTAAACTGGTTAGAAAGAAGCTTTGCAGAAAAATTCCTGGAGGTCCTGGTGCTGAATATGAATCAGCAGTGTTCTCTTGCAGAAAGGTCAACCTCATTCCAGGCCAGATTAGGAAATATTTACCTATTACCTAGAGAAAATGATACCAGGCTCTTCTCAGAGGTGTGCAGGGAAAGGATAAGAGGCAAAGGAAAAATACAGGAACATAAAAACTTGTTGGCTCAACTCAAGGGTCATCAAACACAAACCCAGGCTGTGCAGAGAAGCTGTGGCGTTTATATTTGGAGATATTCAGATCTTCAGAGGACAGACCCTTAAATAATCTGCTGCAACTGGATCTAATTTGAGTAGGGATTTGGAGTAGATGATCCCTGAAGTCCAGCCTACATGATACTGTGATGAAGAACAGGGCAAGAGAAGAATTCAAGTTAAGAATTCAGTTAAGGAGATCTCTTACCCTGGTTTGGAGAAGAGATAATAGATGTTGCTGTGCAGGTCTTTTTTTAAATTCAATTTTTGTAGATCATCATTTATTATCTTCAAGGGTCATCCATTGCCTTAACACCAGGATGTGAAGCTAAGACTCTCCACAAATATGGTTTTCTTAAAAGCTGTTGTACACGTTCAGAGTATGGATCTGATCCAAAATATGCATAAAATTTTAAGGAACTCAAGGTTATTCGTGAGTCATTCACATGAGTAGTTCTGTCATTAGTTGCAGTTTGCATCAGGCAAGTTCAGTACTGCACTATGGAGATTCATAAATATTGGTAGATCCAAAACCTGCAGATTTACTGCCTGTTACTGGTTAATATTTTTTTTATTGTCCTATTTTATATGCATTATTTCTTTATAAAAATAAAGGCTTCTGAGTGGTTTCACAAATGTGATAATAATGCAGCAGTCTGAGACTCCCTGGTTTTGTTTTTCTCTAATAAACCACAGTCATTTTCTATTACTGGTAGTTCAGAGACTTTGTTATTTACAGAGTATTAAATAGTGCTATATTCAGAGAGCACTGAAAAAAAATGTTTTTAAAACAATTCCAGGTCAAATACATTTGACATTTAACTTCTGTTACATCCAGATGCAATGGAGATGCTCTACCAACTTTGGAAGGGTAATTGTATTTTTAAAATTTATTTATAACTATTTTATTTTTGGAAGGCATGTTTTATTCATCAGTAGATTTTTCATTAGTCACAAATGAATTGGTATAATAGCATAGGCAGAACATTGGCTGGGTTTTTACTATTTGCATATTGTAGATACTTTTCATTTCTTTAATATTATGACAGAGGGAATGTTCCAAGAAATTTTGGCACATTTCCTAAGTTGCCAAATGCTGCAGTTGTATTTTAGTTCCTGGACTGAGCTTGGTTTCAAATATCATTTCCTCAGAGTTATAATGAGAGAGAGAGTTTCTTAATGGAACATTTTGTACCTACCAAGAGAATGGTTCAAACTTTCTTTTCTATGCATTTTTTTCTATTCTAATTTGATAGTCCTATAGATATAACATTACTATTTTTAATGTATTTTATCACATAGGAGTTTTAGTTCTCTTACCTAAACATCACCCCAGAAGAGCTGTGGAATTTCACTGTTTCTCCTTTTCTCTCCAAGAACTATTTAATAGTTTTAATATGCAGAAAGCTTTTAGATGATATATTATACCTCAGAAAAAAAGCCCATTTGATTTTTTTTGGTTTGCTTTTTTTTTTTTTTTTTGAGTGTATGCAGGTACCTTAGATGTGAGGTCAAAGGTTTCCCCCAAGATTCAGCAGTTTCATGAAATATGTTGAGTGTAGTTTAGAGGTCACTCTCCAGCTAGGAGGTAACACCATTTTACTTTTTGTGCTCACTGGTGTAAATTCCTTGCTAAAAGAAGAGAAAAAAGTATGTACTTTGGGGAAATTTTAAAGGTTAAAAGAGAAAATGATTGAATATTTCAAGCATCTTCACGTGCTGTGAACTTGTGAATATGTAGGGAAAAAATTAGGAACAACATAGTCAATATAACTTAGGTTCTTGAAAAAATAATAAGGCCATTTGTAAGCTCACCAAGAATGGAGAAGTAACAGACATTATTGATTTGTTAAGAACAAATCATGTCTGATCAATCTGATGTTTTTTCTTACTATTGTGCATGAGAGAGATGGTGACTTTAATGAAATATTTTTCTATATATTGTCTTATGTCTTTTTCTAAACACAGAGGGAAATCCATTTTGCTGACCAAGGTTGCTCTTGTGTCCTTGTACATCTCAGGCTTCACTTTCCTTTACAGATTAGAGTAAGGAAATAAATATTTTTGACTTTTAGAGGTAGATGTGTGAACCTGAGGACCACTAGGTACAGCAGCATCCTGTGCTGAGTAACTGTGCTGATGTTCTGTGAAAAATTCACACTATTATATAGCCTTTAAAACATCTGGTTTCATAGCTGAGCAGTTTCACAGTGGGCTGCTGCATAAAGGAGCAGAAACCTATATTCATGATCATTTTAAAGATTTTTTTCCCCATACTGTGTATGTTACTGTTATGTTACTGGCAAGCCTTTAAGGCTTGGAGAATTGAATTAAAGCCTTTAAAGAACATAAAACACACTGCAAAAGATATAGTAGATATTGTTACTGAAATTGGGAAAATTAAGAGTTTAGAGAAATGTTTGCTTTCTGCTTTGGCATAACAACCCCTTGTACAGGAAAATGATTTGTGGTATGGATTTCCCCTCAATTAGCCAAAGATATTTTCAAAAGACATAATTTTCTAGTCTATGACTTGGTTATGCTGCCTTTAGGAACTAAAATGCAATAAATATATACACAATAAAGGTATATACAAGCTTGCTGAATTATACCTGTTATGGATAAGGGAGTCTTGCCTCAAAGGCCATCTTTTGCAATATATAAAATAAGCCCCCCCAAAGCTGAATATTTCATATTAATAAACTGAGTAATTGTAGAGAAAAATATATATAACTGCAAATAATGATTTCCAGAAAGGTGGAGGAGGATTATAGCAAACACTGAAGCTGGATTTCCCAAGCTCTGGGTAGGTTCCATCACAGCAGGATTGCAGCCTGGAAAGAACAAATCCTGCTTATGATATAACACACCGAGCCAAGTTTGTACAGAAAAGGGCCAAGAGTTGAGTTAATTGTTCCAAATTGCTGAATTGCATGAGCTAATTTTCCCCATGTCATCTTGTGCATGGATCTGATCCATCTCTCAGATGGATATTTTTCCTAAATTTCTGAGTGTATCGTGAATAAATTTTAGTTCTGACAATAGGAATATTTTCTTTCTGTAACGTTGTGGTCCTCCTGAGTTTGTTAACTGATGCTGTTCTGCTCATTTTCGGTGACATGGCAGTAGAATGGAATTCATGTGCACATCTAATAACACCAGACTCTTCAGAACACTGCTTACTCAGTTTCCAAAAACAGGTGTTACATTGAATTTCACTTTGGGGAGTGAGACAACAAGAGAGAGCGTTGTATCTCAAAGTGTTAATTGGGCAGCCTGAGCTTTTAGGATTAATTTATTGTGATTGTTTCTGACTTAAGTAAAAAAAAAAAAAAAAAAGTTAAATATCTGCATCAAATAGTAAGGTAGCAGCTTAAGATAGGAAAAAGAAGGAGGTTAAAGAGTACAGATGTGAATAAGATGCTCATATTGTTTGCACTCATTTTATTTGTTATTGCACTGTAATGCAGAATTCATAACATTGAGATCCTTATTGTTTAATTATATTAGTGACTGTCACTGAGAGCTTTTGGATAAATTGCAGCCTCTGGAAGACAAGAAAAGGGCAAATTCAGTGCCCACTTCTCTTTCAAACAGGGGGAGACAGTAGGAAATGAGAACACTTTAGTTTCTGGAGAAAATATCAGGTGAATGATTAAATTACTTGGAAGCAGTTGGGAACGAGATTGAAAAATGGACTAATTAATAACAAATAATGTTAAATCAATCTTTCTGTGGAAAAGGTAACAGATCCTGTCGTTAGTAGATGAAATGCATCTAGAACTAAATGCACATCTTTTTTGCCTGTGCTTTACCAGACTTTCTCCTGTCTTAGGCTGGAGAACACAAGTATTTATTATAGAAAACAGCAGTTTTGAGAAGTCTTGTGGAGGTAAACACATAGCAAAGCCAGTGTTTGCCAAAAGCTTAAATGATGAGCTCCACTGCATCAGTTATGAAAATGTCTAATGCCATTTGGACAGCACACTTTGTGAACAGTGATCACTTGATGTGTCCTTTATAAAGCTGTGTGGCAGCATTAGTACAGCCAGGCTGCAGTTTTGCTAATTTCTGGCTGCAGTCCCATGGAAAACCTGTTGATTATACTCCCAGAGTTTTTTTTAAGCTGGGAACTAGTAAGAAACCAATTCCTTTGGGAGCAAAGTGCTGTGAAACCGAGCAGTGAGCCTCCCAGCTGTAATTCAGTATTTTCTCCAGGGCTGTGGGTGAGAGTAGGATGCCTCTGTATGTGGCTTTTGTTAAGCCCCCCCAAATGATGCTGCTAGAGGTGTACCTGAGAGCAATATCTTGTTTCTCCTGTAACTGATGATTTTAATACTTTTCCTTCCCTGTGGAGTCTTTTTTCCCCTGTAGCTGCTGGGGCACTGAAAGCTCCCGTGGTGAGGGATGGTCACTGTTAGACATCACTCGTGGAGAAAATCTCTGCTGCCCTTATGACTTTTGTGTCCTTTTGGCAAAGAAACTCATGGAAGAAATTAAGTGTTTCACTTAGTAGTGACAGAGAGGCCCTTTAGATCTTACACAGGCAATTGGTGGAGAATCATTTGAAAAAGGACAAAAATCCCCTACAAATACCAGAATTTACATGGAACAACACTCAGCTCTCCTTCAGGCTCTCTGTAATCTCTTTTCCCTGCCTTTTCTCTTGGTGAGCATGTGTGATGAAGTAAAATCTTTCTCTTCTTTAAATTTAAGAAGTAATTTTACAGGTCTTAGCCTACTGACTGTGTAAGTTGAGTTCAGCAGATGAGGAAAATGCAGCTGATGATGAAATCAAATATATTGGCCACAAATAATGATAAAAAAATCTATGTGAATGATTTTCAGTACTGTACATCTAACAGTAAGAGTTTACATCTGTCAGTAATGCTTTTAGTTGAAAGTATTTTCAGTTGTTTAAGAAAGCTTGTTTTAAGACAACCCTCACTTGCATAAAATGCAGATTAAAGAATATTTTAAGAACCTTTCATCATAGTATTTTAAAGGATTTTTTTTTTTGTTTTACTTCTGCAGTACCTCCTTCACTCTTGCTTACAGCAGTAACTTTATTTACTGTAGATCTTTATTTGGGATATGTAGAATATAAATCACAGTTGTTACTGTGAAAATGAGCAGGTTTATTTATCTTGGTCCATACTGCTGTTCCAAAAATTTTATTTTGGTGAATGTACAGTAATTTCATGAATTTGTTGGGATGAAAGGAAGCAGTGGACTGTGGAAAAGTCCTACAAATTAACCTAGCTGAATTCTGTTGTGTTCAAAAGTGCAGGCCATCAATTGATAGTAACCACAGGATCCTGTGGAGATTAGAGTACACAATTAAATGTTGGCAACAGGGAATCCATGGGAACAGCTATTGCCTTCATATGGTGGAATGCAAATTATTTCCTGCTTTCAAGGTGAAGTTTCACTCCTACCTTCACAGAAAGATAAGTAAACAACTCAAGAGTTGTAATATAGATCAGGATGTGGTATTTCTGTACAGACAATGTTTTGTTCTGGTTATTTTTGTCTCACTGGAAAAAAGAGAGTGGCTTTTCTGTAGAGAAACGTTCAACCATTAGATTTAGATTTATGCCTGCCTCTTGTCTGAACTGGGACCTCAGTGGAGCTCCTCTCCTTAGTGTGGGAACCACTTCTTCTCTCCTTTCAGTGGGAAGCAGTCAGTGGTGCAGAGGCCCATGAGCAGCAGCAGCTTCATGTGGATAGAAAATATTTGGATAGTAAAATACTTGCAATGTGTTGATATAACCATGTTCACCTTTGGCAACCTTGCTATTTTTGAAACTAAGTTGAAATGAATAACATATTTCATTTTCTGCTCAAATTTTAATCTCTGCTTGTCACTCGATTTTAGGGAAGCAGATATTTAGCAGCAAAACAGAATTTAGGATCAGTGCACTGAAGTTCCACCCTACAGAGTCAAATGTTTTCATTTGTGGAGGGTTCAGCCCAGAAGTTAAAGCATGGGATACAAGGACTTCGAAGGTAAATGAAATCTTCTTTCTCTTTCTCTTTCAGAGTGCTTCCTAGGTTGTGTATTCTCTGTGTTATTAAGGTGCTAGATGTACCTACTGGTCTTTTAATGAAATGTTACTCTGAAGTATTTTGCATTTGTCACTGTGTTCCTATTCGTTGATATGAACCTCTGCAATGTGTTTTAAGTGCTATGAAGAACACTGTACACAAAAATATTATTTTGTTCTTTCTGTAGATATAAGTAACCTCTAGTTGAATTAAACAAAGCCAATAGCTGACTTCAGGATTGTGAAAAGCAGTTGTGTACTGGGAAGCAGTACAGTTAATTTTTCCTTCAAGCTGTTGCATGTGGGTCAGCATGTGTGTGCCTGCACTTTTTGTGTAGGAGCCTGGAGCAACTTCCACATTCCTGAAGGGCACAGAGGTGTGAAACACCTCTGCTTTTGCTTCATCATCAACCACAGAGAACAATGTGCTCCCAGCTGCCTTTCAGGGCTCAGGTAAGGCCAGAGCTGTTCTCTGCCAGTGGAAGTGTAAAATCAGCAACATCCTCGTGCACAGAACAGCTCCAAGAGAAGCATGGACTGTAAAGTGAGTAGTTCTTTGTTTTCCTTTGGATTTCTCTGTGGGTAGATCCTACTCATCGTAGTAAGCCATCTGTTTGCTCTTGAGGGTGTCAGGAGGGACCTGAAAAAGATAAGATAGAATAGCCAAACCTTGTCTCTGCCTTTGATGCACTAAGAATTATAGGTGAGAGATGTAGGAGATGTGTTTCAGGTATGAGGGCTCTAACAGGAGAGCTCTGAAATCACTGTGGGGGTTGCTCTATTGAGGACACAGAGTATTCTTCTGTAAATAAAAATCTAGTTCCTGGGCTGCAGTTGCATTTGTCACTGATGTTTGAGGAAAGAATTTAATCACATAGAATCTCTACCACATGAATAAGTTCTTAAAAGAAAAACATTAGTAAAAACACATTGAGACTGCCACATCTGAGGCTACTCTCAAAAAAAAAAATTACTGTGAGTTTCAGAGTTACAGTGTTAGTATGAAAACCTTTGTAGGAAGCTGTGGATGGGATTTATTGCATCCATCATACCTGTATGATCCTAGTTTTCCTGGATAGGGATGTGAAAAGATACTCAAAGCACAGGTCTGTGAAGGAAGTTCTAGTTTTAAATTGCAAAATGTAAATGTGTTTAATAAAAAATACCTATGTCACTTTTTAGAAAGGAAATGAGATTTTTCATTGTAACTGTTCTCCCAGTTCTGAAGAAGAAAGACTAATAGAAGTCTTTCCTCCTGAAGAGCAGGATCAGTGCTTTCATAGCATCGAAATGACATAAAGAATACAGTTTTTCTTTCTCGATATTCTCATAACAGTAGACCTTAATTGTGGGGAGGAAGTGCAGTCTGTAATTGAATACTTCACTGTCCTTTTTAGCATAGAGAACCCATTGTGTGTCATGGTGTGCTGAACTGCCTTTAAAAGGTGCTTCAGGAACTCAATGGGTATCATCTTTTTAAGGCTTAAAGATTGCTGATTGTTATGTCAAATTTTAATTCTTTGATTGTAGTCAAGGAGAAGACAGCAGATGAAGGTGACAAAATATTCTTTGAGAGATGTTCTGACTTAGTCCAATAATCTTTTCCAATAATAATAATAATAATAATAATCTAATTTAAAAATCTTTGTGTAGTTATACACAAAGTCAAGTGATAGTCTGACTGTGTACAAAGCCAGAGACATTCTTTCACCCCATGTTGTTTCTTTATGATGGATTTTGTGCCTGTGCATATCTTTAAACGATTGTCTCTGAGAATTTGTGAAGATGATTTTTCTATAGATTTGAAATTTATTATGATTGATGAGCATGGTCATGCCAAAACTGGCAATGCCTCCAGCCTGTGTGTGTCTGGAGTGCCCAGTCTGTCCAGATGGAAAATGAGAACTGATTCTGTTCTGCAGTAACAAATGGCTGAAGTCACGTTGCAAAAATGTGCCTGTTTGGACACTGCTCGTGTTGGGTATGGTTGTGGAGGAATATATCAGAAATTTTTCACAGGTGGTAGGACACAATCTCAAATATTGATAATGAAGAACGCTCTTCAGTTTCAAGGAAACAGAAGATTCATTTATAATGGATATTTACAATCCAAGACTTATGCTTGAATAAGATTTTTTTTCAGCAATTCTGATACCAGAGATGGTGATGACAAGATCTGAAGACTGTGCAAAATTGGCATTGAGTCAAATATAGCTAAGGGGTTAGATAACAGATGTTAGTGCTTGTGCTGGATAAGTTAGTTCTGAGTTGTCTCCTGAGTCTGTTGCTCTCCAGTTGTCAGTGTCTCTGCCAATCCCCACTATTTTGGTTTTATCTTTGAACAGTGTTGCAGTGTCACCAAGACAAATGGTTTGAAAAATGCTGTTCTTGGCCCTTTTTTCCCCCTTGTGAATTGTCTGAGTTTCAACAGTGCTTTCCCTTGGCACCAGACAGGGTATCAAATAGTATTTTATTCCAACAATGAAGACAATAAATGTTTGTCTCTTAAAGCAGCTCCTTCCTTTTAGGTTTTAAATTCTGACAGTGCTAAATTTAACCACAGCTAAACTGTCAATTGATGTCTGGCAAAGCTGATTGCAGTTCAGACCTGCACAAAAGTAGATTCAGAAAGCAGTTCCTGGTGAAGAGGATGCACAAGCATCCCAGGCTGTGATTGCCAAGTGTTGCCAACCAACTTATCCTGATGTTCTGCAGAAGGTGCCTCCCACAGGAATCTGTGCCTCTCTGTGGACTGGAGTTTGCTCTTTGGCTGTCTTGGAAAGCCTTCTCAGTGGAACTGTTCCTAAAAACTGATGGGAGAGAGGAAAAACGTCCTTCACCAATGAACAGTGAACCTGCAACAGGGAGAAGGCAAATAGAGAGGTGTAAAATACAGTTTATATGAGGCAGTAAGGAGGAACAAACATGTTGGGATGGAGGTTAGTGTCACCTATGCATCATTTCTGCAAAATATCGTAGTTACATTTCAAACTCTCAGGCACAGAACCACAAATTTGTTAGCCATGAATTATCAGTGTCATCAGGATGTCATGTCTGCCACTCCCTAGTTTGGGGAATTTCAGTGGATTCTTCAGGCATTCCTGCTTTCATTCTATATTATCTTTATTCACATGTCTTTTCCATCTTACACAGTTACTGCCATAGTTAAGACTGGATAGTGTCCTGGCTGATATTTTAAAATTTATCCTGTCCTAATAAGTGCCATTTGCTCTTAACTGAAATAGATGTCTAAAGCCTTTTACCACTTCTGCTTCAATTTTGACACAAACATCGTTTCTATCTTTCAAGTTCTTTCATCCTAATTCATTACAAGATTTTCCTGTTTTGCCTGTTCTTTCAAGTGTGTTAACCTGTCATTCAGCTTGGAATGATGTGTGGGTGAACTACTAATTCTTTTTGTTCCTTCCATCATACTGCTGATAGCCTTTTCAGGCTTTGCAGCATATTTTGTCAATAGAGTGAACACCCTAAATCAGGCATCTGAATCTTGTTATTCATTGCACACTGAAAACTCAATTTCAGCATTCGCTGGTAATTCAATTTCAAGGGTCATTCTTAAGGATGTACTCCTGTGCTTTAACAAGCTATCCTCTTGCACATCTCAAAGTTAACTGTGAGGAAAAATGATAATTGTATATCAGGAAATAAGGGGATTTTTCGTGGAAATTCAGAGCAAAACATTAAACATAACAGAGGATTAGAAATTGCAAAAATATTGTCCAATTACACATACATGCAGTGGTTTAAATGGGCTGCTTTATGCCAGTGTGCCTCATTGATGCTTTCTGCTGATGGAAAATGACAGAATAGCTGATATTGGTATTTAAAAAAAATTAGTACTTCAGATCAGGACCGTGAATTTATGAACATTAATTACTAATATTTATTCATGATTTGAATGTAGTACAAAAATTGGATTTGCAAGTCCCAGAGAAAAGGTATCAGGTAGGTTTGAGGCAGCCTCTCAGCTACTAAAACACTGAGAAATTTTAGGGGAGCTAATGGCATCCCTGCTTTACACAATGCAAACTTCAAACCATGACAGAAATGTGCAGTAAGCTATTAATCAGAGAGGCAGATGTAAAAAAAAAAAAGAGAGGAATGTTGAAATGTTATTGCTATCCCTGTTCTGTTGAGCAAATAGGCAAAATAGTTTCAAATGTAGCATTGGGTATTAAGCAAGACAAAAAATGAAAGAACAATAAGGTGGTTTAAATCTTTAAGATAAAGCTAAGCAATATACTTCAGAGAAATGAATGAATGAAACAGCTTGTTAACTGCTCAGTGAAATGTGAAGTATACAGGCATCTTAAAATTACAGACACAAATAATCAAAGCCTGGAAAAAAATAAAAGAGGCAGATGAATAGCCTGTGGAGATTCATTATTGTGGTATTTCTTTCTGTTGGTGTTAAACCCAGGTTTTTTTCTCTGGTAAAGAGATTATTCTGGAGATCTTATATTACTGTATAACACATTGATTAAATTTATGAAAAATTTGGAGAATGTTTATAGAGACTTTCTGAAAAGACAAGAAAACTTGGAAGTGAGTTGCTGTGTTTTAAAAAAAGAAGAATCTGCAGTGTTGACCAAGGAGGGAGCATCATATTGAACAGCCCCCATGGGATCTTTGGACCTCGGAGCTGAACCTGGATAATCCCTGTAAAACCCTGTAAAAAAGAAATGTGCAATAACCCCAAGACCTTAAAGTAGTTATGTATTTGACAAGTATTTCCTTTCTCTGAGCCATGGAAGAATTACTTAAGATGTTCAGCACAAGCCAGCACGGTCACCCCTCATTTTGGCTCATCTACATTAGCTTTTCAGGCAGGATACAAAATACATTCCAACCACTTATTCTACCTGAAATTTTAATATTCCTTGAAATACAGAAGAGAACAAAAGGTTGAGACTTGTATGCTTTAACTCTGCAATAAGGACCTTAGTGTGTTCACTAAATTAAATATGACTACAGATGTTTTTTTCTTTTTAGTCTGGGTTTCTAAGCTTACACAGATGTACTGTCAGAGCAAGACTACAACTGTAGCTAAATCTGATAATGCTTTTAAAGGAGCTGAAGTTCATTACATGGTGAATGGTCAAACTGCATTTAAACAATGTATTTAATGTGTCAGCAAGGTTTACATAGTGCAGAGCAGGGATGCTCTTAGCTCTGGTGACAGGACATAGAGCAGTCAAAGCTCACCTCTGACTGTACTCATTTCAAGTTTCTAAATGTACCCATACAATTAATTTTGAGATTTGCGTATTTTAACTTTTATTTACATTCTGCTTTGATGAAACTTAACGTTTTGTAAGCATTCAGGAACTGGTTCTTTATTGTGTGCATACAGAAATGCAAGGGACTTTAAAAGTGGAGATCACTAACATTTTTTTGGACTCTATTAAAAATAGAGGAATAATTTACTCAGCTGTTGGATATATTCTGTTTTTGATCTCTTGTCTGTTGTTGTTCACGTGTCCAGTGTCACAAACCAGTGAGGTTTGAGCAAATAGCAAGAGGGATTTGTGATCCCTGTCAGAACAGCAAGTCCTGATGAAGCACCACACAGTAATCTGGAGAGGGAATAAGTGGAAGGGGACAGGGCTGTGGCTCTGATCCCAAAACATTATTTTATTATTATTTATCTTATTATTATTTTATTATTATTTATTTAGACCATAAATGGATTTCCATAAATTTCCATAAATTTCCATAAATTTCCATAAATGCAAATCCATTGCTTATGTTTAACAAGGAGGGAAAAAGAGGAAGGGCATCAGGTAGAGGAGAGCCAGTAAAATAAGACCTGGCAGCCACAGAACAGACTTGGAAGGAAAGATTAGTTGCAGGTATAGGAATAAAAGACATTTAAAAAAAATTATATGATTTAAGTGAAGGTTGATTGTGTGAAGTTTACTTGATGTCACTTTATGATGTTGGACTTTCATGGAGCAATTAGAGAAGCTGGAGAAGGAAAGAATTAACCTAGGTACTGTATAATGAGAAAACTGGCTAAAAAGGATGTCTCAAGAAAGGAAACTGACTGGGAGGGAATTATTGAAGTGCCTAAGTGACACTAAATGGAGACAGCATTTATTATTTTATTTTTGGAAAAGTTTGTTACAGAAAGTCTCGTGCTAGCACAATCAATTAAAAAAGCAATAGAATATTATGCAGGAAAAATAGCAATGACTGACTAGAAATTGAAAGAGTACAAAGAAATAGAAAGGTTCAGCCATTTGGGATTAATAACAAAATTTTGTCGAGGAAATTTTGAAAAAAGATTAGTATAAAGTCAAATTTAAGGAAATCGTAGATTTGAAGATTTACACAGAATTTCCCAATTTTGAAATTGAGATCTTATACAACAAATTAACTAGAAAAAATGGTGGAAGCTCCTGTTTTAAATTTACTTTTAAAATTAATCTTGCATTGAACTGCAAGTTTTTATTAACAGCAGAGTTCAAGGCAGAGTAACAACAGGGTTTTTTCCCTCCCCCCATCTGTGTTTATTACTCTGAACATTACTTAGCTACAAAATTGCAACTATCATCTACAACTTTATGCTTAAAAAGAAAAAAATTAAATGGTCTTTTTATGTTTTTGAGCTATTTCTCCATACTTGAGTTTATAAAGAAATAAGCCCAAGCTGTTAAAGCGCAGTTAAAAAAAATTAATAGGTGCAAATGCACTGCATTTGTTTCCTTGGAAACATTCTATTGCAATTTCTTTCAGATGAGCTGCAGTCATTTGAAGTAGCATGTATTTAGGAGACCCTAATGAATTTGTCTCTGGATACCATATGAATATGAAAAAAGGCTGGAGAAAAGGGTAGAGCTGCTTGCACTTCTGGTTTCTATAGAAACAGCCAATACATTGTCATGTACTGGTGGTATTAGGAAGAACAAGGTAATTAAAATAAGATGATTTATTCAGTGCTTTAGGAAACTCAAGTTATTCTTCTCAGAGAAATCCTTCCTGAATCCATGGACAAAAAGTTCAAAGAAATATGGTGGGGGTATATTTGCACTTGGGTAATGGCATTTGATTTTGAATGTTAACAAGAAGGACAAGAATAGAAAAGCAGAGCAAACTTCTTTATCACAACTCCCAGCAATGCTTTTTCAGTCCTCTCGAACTTGGAGTTTGGGGACTTCCTCCTCTTTGTCTTTCTTGGATCACTTTGAGTTTTCACACTGTGGAATTCCACAGTCAATTGATCGTTCTTGATCTTTTTACACCTGCAACTTCCAGGAGCAAGGAATTCAGCTTAAATATGTGGTGGTTGAAAGAAGCAGCTCCTTCTGTGTGTTTTGAAGCTGCCTTCTGCTCATTTGCAGTCTGAAGTCCTATAATGGAGGAAACCACTCTCCTTCTGCATGCTGCTCAGACTTTTTCTCGAATTCTTTCAAATTCCCCTCAGTCATCTCATTTCTGTAGTAAGAATTCCTTGGTTTTGTACTAAAAGATCCTCACAGAAAAGCCATTCTGTATCTTCCTATATGCAGATTTCACTTCTTATCCTATTTGGGTTGGGGAGATAATTTTAAATAAAAAAATCTGATGGGAAAATAATATTTTTTTTCTTATAAATGGTTGACAATATCGATCACAAGATTCGTGTGCCTTTTTAAGCAATCTGAAATTGACTTTAATAAAAGCCAGTTCATATCTGAAGTCTTAGAGATCAATACCAGATAAAGGTTAACCACTTCTTCATCTTGAACAGTCTTTCTTTCCTTTTAATTATTCTCAAGATCCCTTGATAATCTAGAGCTGTATCTCTGAAAACAGAGTAATTAAAAATGGGGAAAAAACTTAAATAGAAAAGAAAATAGGGGTTTTTTTACTGCATGAAGAGAAATACAATAGATTGACACAAATGGCTTGCACTGCAGTAGATAAAAACCCCATCTATTTTGGGAAAAAATAAGCTTTTCTTTAAGTTAAAATGTACTTTTTATTGATGTTAATGGTGTAGCAGTGTTTCACAGAGGGAACTTAAATCAGTCCCCCATTGCACTAATTACCCAACATGGCAGTAGGAAGAGGCAGGTCCATGCCAGATCACACAATCTAAAAAGGTAGGAGACGAAATGAAATGAAAAATATAATGAATTTTACAGGTTTGAAGGCATGGATCTGACTGATTAAAGGTTTTTTTTTGGTGACTACACATTGCCTGTAATCCTATTAGATTTGTTTTGAGACCTCCTTTCCTTTTGCCCAGGACAATGACTATAAAAGCACATTTCTTTCTCATCACTAGCATAAAACTCGAGGTGTTTTTTGTGGAGTGCATTGCACACAGATTACAAGTGCCCTCCCCAGATTTGGGGCAAATAGCAGCTTCTGAATTGCTCGTGTGGAGGCTTTGGGATTTCTTGACAAACAGAACAGCAGTGTGTGCATGGTGTGTGCTTTGTGCAGAGAAGTATTATAGAACACCCTTCTGAAATACAGACCTTGAATTCAGCATCTCAGCTTCCTTTGCAAATCACCAGAACCATAAGGATCTGTTTGAAACTGATTTAATTTGCTTTAATTACCTTTCTTTTAGAAGGCCTGGAGCCATGAACTCTTGCCTTACTGAAGAAACTTTGCTATTATGTTGGATTGTGTTGACACCAGAAATGATTAGACCTTCCTTTGAAATAAATTCTTTTAAGTCCAGAAAATGCTTAGACTGAAGAAGTGGACTGTGGTTTTCCCGTGATAAATCTGCAAATAGGAAAAGAGCAGAAGCTGTTATTAACAAACTAAAGCCAGCAGGGTAGGCAAACTGGTGCTTTCCCCAAACAAATTCCTCAGGCATGTCCTGAATTAATTACCTAAGGTAGAACAAAGCAGGTTTAATTATGAGTACTTTTCTGAGCAGGGATGTTGCAATTAGTTATTTTTGAAAGCTGTCTTTACGGGGCAATTGAAATACTATGTATATCAAGTTCCCAGCTGCTCTTCAAAGTGTTAATTTACTGTTCTCTGAGTCAGTTCCTACTATGTGGTTTGAAGATAAAACAGCATAGTTTTTCTGGGGTATGTGTCAAACACATAGAAAAAGAAGGTCTTTTGTACTAATTTTGATAGACAGTTTCCTGTTGCAAAGCTAAGGTACACAGGTAATTTGGGTAAATATCCTAAGAAATAACAAATATTATTTAATGATTACTGGTGAAAATGTTTAAATTGATAGTGGCAGTTTTTGTAAGAGCCCAACAGGTTTTCAGCAAACATTAAAAGTATTTGCACATTACCAACTTCACAGTATCTTCTTTTTCCTTACCAAGAGGTGTCTGTTGCTCCAAAGACTCTTAAAAACAAGTCCAAAACCTAAACCCTTTACAATGCTGGTCACAATGTATGTTTGGATATGTACCCACTTTCCACAAGTTTGGGGCTTTTTTTAGATGATGAAGATCTAAGAAATACGTGATTTTCATCTTTAAAATAAGAAAATATTAAAGAATCACTACGATGAATAACCGTTTGGAAGTTTGTTATCATTCATTGCTCTCTTTTGTTGTTCCTAATTTCCCAGCAGGAACTGGCATTTGTTTCTGGCTCTTTGTCCCTGTTTTTACACTTGTGCTGCTCCGTGCTCCTGCTCCTGCTGCTCTCTGGCTGGGACTTGTCACTTCTGAGAAGGAGCCTGCTGCTAAGTAGCTGCCTCCTCATTCTGTCAGGGTGGTTCTGCCTTTTGTGTCCAGTCCCCTCCATTTAACTTCATTCTTCTCCTGCAGTTCCTACAGCTGTCAGGTTTCTCCATGGTTTTCCATTTCTCCTTCCAGGCAGCTATTATATTTGGTGGGTTTTTTTTTTTTGGTGGGTTTTTTTGTTTTTTTTTTTAGTTTGGAACTTTAGTTTTCATTTTTGCTCCTACAAAATAGCTTCGTTTTCTACTTTACTAATGAACTACAGACTTCCTTCTATAACTCTGTGAAGAAATATGCATGGTGATTTCTCCATAGAGAAAGTGGAGGCTATAAATATGGAAATATCCCTTTTGGCTTTACAAAATTTAATTGCTTTGTATATTATGCAGATTCTGAGGCTGTAAAATCTGATGAGAGCAAGTAACACATTTGTACATTCACTATCTTAAAAATGCGGGCAGATTGCTGAGATTGCAAGTTTTTGGAGGGTGCAGGTTTGCATCTTGTTGCTGTTATTATAGGGTGTGTAGGGTGCTTGCATGGCTGAGGTTCTTCACAGAATGCAAACAAAATGTTTCTAAACTGTGTATTTCACAAAACCTGTGAAAAGCAACTGCAGCAGCTGCTGCTGCCATCCTTCCACATGCTGAGATCACAGGAAGCAGAGCTGGAAGGGACTCAGGACATCACTAGCAGATCACCATCCTAAATTTGGGATCACCTTTCTGAACATTTTCCCAACAGTCATTGATTTTTGAGCTTGAGGCAAGAAATCAAGAAGTTCTCATGCTGTGTTTGGTGCTTGAAATGATTTTTCTTTTATTGGTGAAAGTGTAAAACAGATGTATAATCTAGGATATTTCATTGTGACACCTGAAAATTGTTTGGTTGGTTGTTATTTTTAAAAAAATGTATCTGCAAATGGCCTGGGCCCTGAAGTCAGTAGTCACTAGGTCTATTAGGGGTGTCAGGTAGGCACTGAAATACCTCACAAAATTGGGAGTCATTTCAGGATAATGCTTCAAGCACTTTCTGCACTGTGTTGGTTTTCTAGTGACATTAGAAGAAGGACTAACCTTTGAACACCCATTGGAAGTGCAGGCAGCTATTTTTTTAGCTATCTTGGAGTGAGAGAGATTCAGATATTAATAACTAGGAGTCTTCCCATGTCCTAGTTTCAAGGATCACCATATTCAGAGAGATGGTTTGCTTTGATCTGGCCACTTGCCTTGAAGTTTCTCTTCACTGGAGGCAAATAAGAGAAAAAAGAAAGCAAAAGTATTGATTTGCAAAATTCAAATTAGACAACATAGATACAGAATTTCATGAAGAAAGATGGAAAGAAAGGAAATTCAGATTGTTCATGTATTCCATAGAATGATTAAAAATATATCTTACTTTTTAAGATCCAGCTGTTAAAATATTCAGAATCCTGTGGCTGATACCTATTTCCACATGGATCTAACCCACTTTTTGTGTACAATCAGGATCTCCCCAGGTGTGACTTGTACCCATTACCCCTCTTCTTTTCCACATAACTCTTTGTAAAAACGGAGTTTCCATCATTTTTGTAGCCACCCTTTAAATACTGGAACTTGGTCTCCCCTATTTTTTTCCCTCAAGGTGAGCAAGCCCAGTTCTCTCTGCCTTTCCTTATGCAGCACCTTGCCAGTCTTTGGATCATCTTTGTTGCCCTTCTCTGGTCCCTCTTCAGCCTGTCCCCAAATCTTTTGTGTAGCATGGACAAAACTCCACACAATGTTCCAGGTGGGATTTGAAAAGAGCTGACTAGAGAAAATCCATGACTTTTTTATCCCTGCTAGGGATGACTTTGGATGCCCCCCAGCACCCAGCTGGCTTTGGGTGCTGCTCACTGTCCACTCGTGTTGAGCCTGGCTGTCCCCAGGCTCTGTGGGTTGGATCACAGACACCTGAGGTGCTTGGTATTCTGCTTTTCGTCTCAGGAGGCAGCTAAGGAACATTTTTTGCTTCTCTGGTTGGCCTGGCTTATCCCCAGCTGGTTGCATTGGTGTATTTATTCAACACTTTAGACTTCCAAACTCCCCGAGTCCTTCAGTTTAAAGCCCAGCTCACCACGTGGGCCAGCACAACACTGTGCTGTCTAAAGCTCTTTCTGGATCTTACTCTAATTCCTTGGTAGTTCAGAACAGAATCTTATGTGCATATAAATATAATATGTAAATTGTCCAAACGGATGCTTTTTAAAATATAATTTAATTCTCCTGTATATTGATTCTTTGTATACACTGACCAAGCTGTTTAAAAACACTGGTACATCAACATTTTAAATTGAGTTACCTTTTGGTGTTTAAAAATAATATATAATCTAATGGAGATAATTATTAATAAAAAGAGGGTGAACATAGGTTATATAGGTTCTAATCCATTAAAAAAAACCAAACTCTTTTATCCACTAGGTGTTGAGAGTGTACAAAGCTGCAGTACAACAGACTTTGGATATCCTCTTCCTCCCTGAAGGAAGAGAATTCCTTACAAGCACGGATGCCGTGAGCCGAGACTCAGCCGACCGCACCATCATCGCGTGGGACTTCCAAAGTGCTGCAAAAATCTCCAATCAGATCTTTCATGTAAGATCAGCAACCTGTGTTGTCTGGGTCATGATTTAATATTTCATACTTGTCAGTGAAGTAAAAAAAAAAAAAAAAATTTGATTTTCAATAAGGTCTTGTGATGGATAAGATGCTTTTCATGTAAGTTGATGATGACTTTGTTTTTATAGTTAACACTTAATTGTTATTAAAAAATAACCTTGAAGACTGAGAGGTCTCCTTGTGTTTAAAATATTTACATTTCAGTGCTAATTCACTGGCATCTATATTTAGACAAGGACTCTGCAGTGTCATTGTGGTTTGCCAGTGGTGCATGGCAGTAGCTGCTGTAGTGCCACGATTCTTTTCCCACACTTTTTCATACATTTTTCATCAGCTGCAATGAGGGCTATTGACAAATTGAGTTTAATATTCACATAGTAATAGCAACCTGATACGTGCATACAGATACCTAATACAGCATAATCACAGAGGCAAAATTTGCATATATCAGTGCAGGTGCAGGATTTCTCAGTCATCTATCCAAGCAAGACATTCAATGGACTAAATTGTCTAGAAAGGCTGACAGCTTCAAAGGAGATTACCAAGGCAGTTAATAGAAAATTTCAACTCCCTGGGTCTTTTTTGAAAACCCAAGTCTAATATCCTATGTAATACAATATGATTGGATTGTATATAGATGCTTTTTGGCTGAAATGAACAGTACTCTGCTGACAAGGACACATAGTTGATGATTTAGTGGGATTGTTTTGTATTTAATTTCCAGAATTGTGTCTTTGTACAGTATTGGATAGACAAGAGAAAAGGAAAAAAGAAACAACTGTGAATATTTAAATTACAGACTAGAAAGGTTCAGCATCAAGGAGGAACAAACAAATATGACCACAGCATCTCTGAAATGGACTTTCCCCCCCTGCACTTTTCTGCACTGTGAATAAACAAAATGTGGTGATGATTTTGCAAACTCTGCTTCACTTTTCTGAATTTCACCTTTGAAACCTGTGAGGTGGGAGAGAACTCCTCAGCTCTTCAGACAGATTAGATCCCAACAGGGCTTGATCTATTGCTTGTCTGCATTAACAAATGAATAGTTAAGAGCTCTAAAATCACCCATTATTACAGCATACCCACCATAACAGCACCTTGCTCCTGCAGATTATGTTGTGCTTTCTGATCCCATACTTCAGACCCAGTTTCTCTGCAGAAACACACAGTGCAGCATGCCCAACACCTTACAGGACCCAGAACTTCCTTCCCAGTCCTTCCCTTCCAAATCACACAACAAAACCAGCCTGATGGTCACTGTCACCCTGGTGTTATTCACATGCAGATGGATCCTACAGCCAAAGCTCTCTTTGTATTCATGGCATCAAAACTCAGCACTCTGTCTTCAGGTTAGGCTGAAACTAGAAGGGGTTTGGACCTGGTGGAAGCCTTGTGAGAAAGTTGATTTCTGATGGAGTCACCACGCAGAGTTTTGAAAGTAATCTTAATTCTGTCTTGAATAGGAACTGTAGAGTAAAGCCAAGTCTTATTAATTACTGCAGATATTTATGAGTTTGCAGCCAGCAGAAGCCCACATCACTGTCATATGGATCATAATATTGATCCATTTTTTTTTCTTCATTTTTAGAAGCATGGGATGGGAAAGGTGTCTGTTTCAATGAGGTGTTTTCTGTTCCTGTCAGTGTGGCCAGAACTGGGAGGATGGAGGATTTGAGAACTGTACAAAGTAGCATGGAAAGCACAGTGTGGCTGTGGAGGAAGGGATATGGGAGAAGAAGATTCACTTTCACGTTCAAATTTTGGGTTTCCTTGGGTAGGAAGAGGATGGTGGAGAACCATCTGGTTGGAGTTACCTTTCTTCAGCTGTTCTGCAGGATAATTATGGCTCAGAGAGATCCGGGATTTTGGTCAATGTCTAGGAAATTGAGGTGGAGGTTTGATTCAGCATTTGTCTTGGCGTAGCACTTCCAGTGGTTTGTAGTGAGTTAAATATCTTTATATCATGTATACTGTGGAGATGACCTATCCTTACCATGCCCTTTATGGGCTCTCAAATACATCAAAAAATACCTTGAATAATTTGAAAATATACTTTGTTTGATACAACAAAACTTCCTTTAAAATCATTTTCAGGAGCGTTACACTTGCCCGAGTCTGACCCTGCACCCCAAGGAGCCCGTGTTTGTTGCTCAGACCAACGGGAACTACATGGCTTTGTTTTCTGCCCAGCGACCCTACCGAATGAACAAAAAGAAAAGATACGAAGGACACAAGGTATCCTTCCTCACCAGGAACTCAGCATCCGAGTTCAAAAGGAAGGCAGATTGCAAAGCACCTCTGCTTTTTAACGTGTCTGCTAATAGTGTTTTATTATAAATCAGTGATAGATACTAATTGGCTTCATTTGCTTTCCCATGTGCCAGTCTATTTTGAATCATGCACTCTGAAGAAAAAAGTTATTAGAAGACTTTATGAATGCTTAATAGCTTGATTAAATAAGTTTTTGATACAACTGTGTCTTAATAAAGACTTGGAAGAAGTCTTTAGTGTATATTTATTTAAAGATATGTGTGTTTTGTACTATACTAATGTTCAGTGTACCACAGTGAACTTTTCTAATCAGCATCAAGAGTTACACTGTTATTGTTTTTCACAGGTGGAAGGATTTGCAGTGGGCTGTGAATTTTCTCCAGATGGAACACTTTTGGTGACAGGAAGTTCAGATGGCAAAGTGTTTTTCTACAACTATCATACTTCAAGGATTATTCGCACTTTGTCTGCACATAAAGAAGCTTGTGTGAGTGCAATATATCACCCAGTCTTGCCATCTCTCCTTGCAACATGCGATTGGGCTGGAGAAATCAAGATCTGGCAATAACAAGCAGAGCTGCCTTTCAGGATGTCTCTCTCCTGTTAGTCTGTCAAAGGCTCAGGAAATGAGCCAGAGTGTGGAATGTGAAATTCTGTTGGGATGTGTTGTAAGCAGCAGAGAGACTGTTGTCTTTTCTTCTATGACCTCTGTGTTTATGCTTTCACAATGCAGTTAAGATGGTCGTGTGGTTGGCTGCTGGGCAAAGAAGTGGTCCAACTCTCTCCTTCAGCCCTGGAGATGAATTTTTAATCCTTTTTTGTCAATCTTGTGGTGCTCATCTAGTCCCATTCTGCTTTGGGTACCTAAATTTAAGAAAATTATTGCTCTTTTTATTTGTCTTTTCAATGCAGCTTTCTTACACCAGGCTTTATCTTAGAATCATAGAATCATTTAGGTTGGAGAATCATTGAGTCCTTTAAAATCATTGAGTCCAAGCTTTAACCCAGCACAGCCAAGTCCACCACTAAACCATGTCCCATAGTGCCACATCTACAAATCTTTTAAATACCTCCACCACTTCCCTGGGCAGCCTGTTCCTGACAACCGTTTTACTGAAGAATTTTTTTGCTACCCAATCTAAACCTCCCCTGTGACAATATGAGACTGTTTCCTCTTGTCCTCACCAAAAGTTGAGGACATGCTATTTAACAGAGGGTGATGTTCAGATCTGTTAATATCTATTCCATCATCCTGGGAGGTTTTTTCCTCCTCGTTTGAACTGGTTTAGCTCCCTGTTTATTAAGTTTATTATGACTGTATATAAACAAAGTGAAACTATGTATAAATATTTTTAAGGAAATAATAAACTTTTTTTTTAAATACATGATATCTCTGTTTACAACTTTACTCCTATTATTCTTGACAAGTTAATACACAAGCCTACAATGGAATTGATGCTTGGGGCTGGAAACAATTAACATGTTACACTAATTTATTGCAAACAAATATGCATTTCTCCATACTTCTTGATGTTGCTTGGACACAGAAAATTACCATCATGCTATTTAGTGCAGGGGAAGTTCTTTGGCACTCAGACAGGAGCTATTCTTCAGCAAATATAAAGTTTATTAGGCCATTACTATGTATTTACAGATATAGAGATTGTTTGTAAGTGTATTTTACATTTGTGTTCCCTGCACTTGTATGGCTTGGTTCTAGAGAATATTTTATATGCATCTGCGTGTATATATATGAAAAATAATATGTCTATGCATCACATAAACCATATGCATTCCCAATCTTGACTCCATATAAACATGTATTATCTTGTAGTGAGTGCTGTAAGCTTGTCTTGTCTTTGGTCTGGTTAGTCTGTAGAGGTGTTTTAACATACACAGGATAATTGTGCTGAGTAATTTGTCTCTGGAACCCAGAAACCATGTGTAGTAGCAACTTTTCCTCTGTAGCATCTTTTTATTCTTCTGATTTTTCTTATTGGCACAAATGCAAGGGGATTCTATCCATTTTTTGCATGCTGAGTAAAAAAAGCTTTTTCAGAGAAAAATTTTCAGAGCGCCCTTGTGAACAGTAGATTTTAATTAATTAATGAGCAAAACGAGCTCCACTGGTTTGTTTTTTATGCTCCTTATTGCTTGTAGTGAGAAATAAGCCTATACCAAGACTCTGGATCCAGTCACATTGTGTGAAGATATTGTGGCTGCCTGATTTTAATCATCCTCCCAACAGCTATGACAGGTTTTAACACAGGGCATTAGATTTAAGTGAGCCTTGCAATGTAGCAAAAACAACTATTTTCTTTGTTTCCCTTCATTTCTTTCATTCCTTACTCAGCAATGAGTTGCTCAACAGCAGCCTGAGTTTTACACTTGCCTTGACTGTGCCTCTAGTATACAAACCACAGATGCACCTTTAAACAAAAACTGGTTCAGGGCTTTTGAGTTCCTCCCAATTCAAGCTGTGGGCTCCTCATAAAAGTCAGGAGGATTTCAGCTGGAAGTTGTTGGTGGGCAGGCTGAATCCCAGCTGCTCTGTGTTCTTCCTCCTGGTGTTTTAATTCACAATGCACTGTTAAAACTTCAGGCAGCCAGGTGTGTCTTCTGTGAAGGATGGGCAGCACTGAAACTGTTCCTGCTACAGCCTGGTGTCTCCACAGGAGATTTTCTGTTGTTTTGATAAGCACAGCCTTGAGAAAGGCCTCTGAATTAATTTGAGCTCATGACAGAGATGCCTCCTTGGATGAGGGCTCAGCTCATGTGAACACTTCCCTGCATCTGAGTGAGCTCCTGGCACTCCCAGCCTCAGCCAGAGCACATCTGGATGGAGGGAAGGTCCTGGGGGAGCAGCCTTTGGGAACCGTGCTGGAGAAAAGTAACTGCTTAAAGAACTTTTTTTATAAGATTACCCATGTTGTTGCTCAAGTTTAATTCGTATGCTGAAGCATGATTCTGGTCTAGCATTTATCCCTTCTGAAATTACCTTGCAGGTATAAATTGTAGACTGTTCGAGGGGTGGAGAAGGCGGGAAAAGCTTAAATTTGGTTAAAGGTAGTAGAGAAAATAAACTTGAAACTGTATAATCTTCAAGAATATTAAAGTTAGAATTGCATTTGTGTCAGATTTTCAAGATGGCTGGCGTTTAATTACTTAGAAGATCCAGTCAAAGGTTTTATAATGCAATGAAATTATTTTCACAGTATTATCTTGTTAAATTCTCTAATATAAAGCTGATTAAGACACAGACTGAAATTTAGTCATTGAAAATATTTTAGAAGAGTGGTATCAATTAAGTTTTCATTATGATGCAAACACAAATTCTTCTTTGTTATCTTATGTAATGAACTGTAATCAAAAAATATCCACATTATTCCATCGTTCTGCAATTACCAAATACTGTTTGGGCTGCAAACAAGGATTATTATGGTCAGAAGAAGCTTTTAGAATGTAATGAATTGTTGGTTAATTAATTTTATTCATAAAATTGTAATCTATAAATTTTTGCATCTTGCTTTAGGAGAAATTCTTTTAGCTTTATGTAAAGCTCTCTAGGGCATCATATGTTAGAGCCAAGGCAGAGTTTTCCAGCATTTTGAAATGGTCTAGACTGTGTAGATAAACAAGCCATATTAATTTTAATCTATTTTGTACTGTACCAAAAAGTACTAATGCCAGTCTCTACCACTTTATTATTTACTACTGGAGCATTATTAATTTGGGGTGTCAGAGGATGCAAGCTATTCAACTGTCCTTATCTCAAAAACCTGCTAATTAGCAGACAGTTATTAGAACCATTGTGTTCACTCAGCTGAAATACTGTTGGTGAGTCACCATATTTCAGCTTTTGGCTTCATCACGAAAATAAGGTATGGCATTACAATGTGATTTCTCTTTCTGTAGGGGACAGGCAAACGTAAAGATACAATATTATGGCAGAACAGAACAAAACAGGGAGATCAAAAAGTTGTGGGATCTCAAATTCCCCATTATCCTTACGTAAGGGTTTGGCTTGCATTCAACTGAAAATATTTGCTCTGCTTTCTTCAGCTCGCCTTGGTCTTGGTCTCTTAATCCCAGCTCCTCCTAGTCCCTGCTGGCATCCTCACCATTCAATTTTCATTTTTTCTGTCCTTGTTTCAGCACCTTGTCTTCTGCATCTAAAGGTACAGTGGTCTATGTGCTTACACTACATTCATCTTCTCTTTTTTTATTTTTACTCTGCTCTGACTTGAGACTTTCAGGCTTTCATTCCAGCTGTCATTAGAAAGGCAGGCAGAAATTCCAGCACTTTGCACTCCATTCCTGCCTGTTTTCCAGTTTTAATGAGCCTTATTACTTTTGGAGAGTCTCCCCTTTTCTTAGCCTCTCCTCTCTCTGCTTCCCTTTCTGCCTTTGATTACTGCTTTGCTATCTTGCAGATCCTTTTTTTTTATATCAGATCCTACAAGGTTTACCTTGTCAGGAGTGCACTTTTGTGGGAAAAAACATAACAAAGGAACCTCACCCACCAGCCCTCAGAGTTACTGCCACTTACAGTGCTTTAGCTCAGAGTGCACAAACTGCTTTGCTCTCAAATAAATTGAAAATGAGGAAATGTGCTCTGGGACCATATTTAATGTGTCCCAGCTGGCAGGATAGACTGGGGATGGTTCAGAGCATCCCCTCCTCCCCCAAATGCTCGAGGGTTGGATCCTGTGATTTCAGAAGTGAGACAAACCACACGTTTACTCCTGCTGGTCCTCACTACTTGCAAACACGAATGCAGCCTCAGGAGTTTCAAAGAGCCTTTGGTGTTTTCCCCTTTCTTTGATAAATTTCTCACTTCTCTCTTCATGGCTTACCTGTCTGTGCGGAGTGGTCGTGGTCTGATGTTTTCACAGTTCAAGGAATGGAGATGCAGGGAGTTAATTTATTATATAATTATATTATATATTAAATAGATATTATATTAAATTATAATTAATTATAATTCATATATAATATATTAAAATATATAATATATAGAATACATNTAAATTATAATTAATTTATGAGGGGAAAAGAAAGCAATTTTAGAGGTGCTTGATCTCCAGTGACAGTAAGATGAGCTGGCCCCTGCCCTGAGCTGGATGAATCCTTCCACATGTGCAGAATTCCCAGCTGGGACAGAGCAGCCCAGCACAGGATGGGAATGTTGGGTTTCTAGAAGCAGGCAGGACTCCCTGTACTGGATTTTGGTGGAGGTTTAATGGAACTCAGCTTATTCACCTCCCTTTCCCAGTCCCTGGATATCCTACACGAGCTTATTTAGAAGCCTACCAGAAGGTACCTGGGTACTGCACAGAAATGATAAGGCTCCATCCAAATGTAATTCTCACAATTTTGCATAAGTGCCTCTTAAAATCAATGTAAAAACATTTGCAGGAAGACTTTGGAGAAGGTTGAAGTTCACCAAGCTGGAGAGTGCCTGAAGTTATGTTCCAGGCAGTTTCAGCTGGATCCATTTGTCTCCAATTTCCAACAGCAGGGCAGCAAAACTCAGGTACCATTCTGGGAGATTTGTACTGAGAAATTGTTTGAAGTGTATCCGGAGGAGAGCAACTTGTGTAACAACTTGTGCTTAAGTGTAGTTTCTCTGGTACAAACCTGCTCGTGTTGAGAAAGCAATTTCTTTATGTTCAAACCACTTGTTTATAAGCAGGTAGCAAAGAATTGCCTCAGAATATAATTTAGATATGCCTTCACCATGAACTGTGTTATTTTTCATATTTTATTGCATAACCACCTCCTTTGTTGGCTTGCAACACTTGACTTACAAGAGTTATAAGTAAATTCCAGAGCTCTTCAACCTCATGGCCTATGGGAAATTGAGTATAAGGTAAAGAATGTCATAACTTACACATATTTTATAATTTATGTATATATTATAAAGCAAATGAACTATTTTGAATAATTCCCTTTCCTTGCTTTTTAAATCCTTGCTAAGGCAAGTTCTTGGTTTAAAAATAATTCCTTATAAAACAAGATAAAAGATTTATTAGCCCCAGCCAGTCTGGACAGTTAGTTTGCACATCTTTGCTGTTTGTTTAATGCATGCAACTACTTGAAATGCAGACATCAGTTCAAATCACGTACTGCTTTTAGTACAAAAAAGGAAATATTCATTATGCCGTTGATATGAAACATGCAATCTGTGACCTATGAACTGTAGGCATGTCACAGACTAATTTTTCTTTGTTGCAACATCCAGCAGTTAATGTTTTGACCAGATACATAACCTCAGGATCTGGGCAAAAGCCATGAAGTAAAAACTGAATCATATCCAAAACCTCATCTTTACTCTTCTCAAACATCAAACATGAGAGATTTTAAAAAATAAAAAAAGTCCTAGGAGATTATAATACCAGTGAGGGATGGAGAAATGGATTTCCTTCCAGGAGTACAAAGGAAGGAACCTCTCTGTTCAGTTCACAGGTACTAATCTCAAACTCTTTTCACTTTAGGCTCTTCCCTAATTTTTAATGTCTCAAAAACTAAATGGCTTTTGGTGAGTACTCAGGTATAAATATTCCTGTGTATAAATATTCCTGAGTCATTGCATACTCTTCATAAGGATGTGTGATATGCCCAGATCTGAATCCATACAGAAATTCCAATTATTTTTCAATCAGGGGCCATTTGCTTGTCAAAGATCATAAACCAAAGACTTTTATGTGGCACTTGCATGGAGCACGTGTGACTTTCTTTCCTGGAGTGGGAGGAAGGGTGGCAGCACAATCTGAGAGCTTTGTAGGGGCTCAGGAGGGAAAGGGAGAATGTTCTTGGAGAGTGAGTGTCCATGTCAGGTGAAAAAGGGTGTAAGAGAAAATAAGCAGAGAAAAGTGAGATGAGAGCGAGGAGGAATGGATGCCCGAGGCTTGAGGAGGAGGTGATGCTCACAGAGGGGAACAGAGCTCAGCTGTGCCAGGGGAAGGAACCTGCCCCTAAAAGTGAGGGAAAATGTCAGATCTGAATAAAAGGGAGGATCTAATTGTGGGAAGATGTGGTGGTTTTGTGAGCAGGGTTTGCTGTGAAGGAGCAGCCCTGCCCTTGGCCATGGGGGGCTGTTCAGGAGGCTGGCACGGGCTGGGCTGTGCCAGCTGGAGCTGGTGAAGCTGGGACAGGTCCTGCCAGCTAAACACTGCTCTGGGTGCCCCTCTGGGCTTGGAGTGACCTGAGCAGAACCTCCACGTGTCAGAGTCTCCAGTTACCAGCCAGGGGTAGATAAATAAACCTCATGGTCCTTTTCGGATGGGCCAACCCTGCTACCCTGTGACCTTGGCAGAGCTGGGACTGGGACAGCCTCTAGCTGATCAACCTGCTGTGTAATTAATAAATCACCTCTGTAATTTGCTCAGGCTGCATTGCCATGCTAGCCACAGCCAAGAGCTTTTCTTTGGCCTGCACTGCACCTATTTATTAAAAGCAGCATGAATTTGCTGTAATTTGTGGCTGTGTTTGCAGGACAACCTCCCAGCACTTTGGTGTTCAGTAAGTAACTCTGGCACTGCTGTCGCAGTCTGCTCACGGCTGCTCCAGCGACAGGTGAATTGCAAAATTCACCCCAGAAGCTTTGTACTTCCTTGGATAATTGGCATTTTGTGAGTTTTACAGAGAAGGCAGTGGAGACAACGTGTCATTAGTAAAATAAAGATGATGCTTTTGGGACTCCAGGATCTGATATCATTTACATTTGGACCTCTGGTCTCTACTTCAGAAGTGCAATTTTAAATAATCTTTTTATTAATGATGTATACAATGTTTTCCTTGTTTTTCAACATACTCGCTGAACTGCCACATTAATTATGCATCTTTGGGGATTTTTGTTATTTGGTGCAGTTTGAGTGCCCTTCAGAGAGAGGGAGGTTTGCAACTCTGACAAGGTTTCTCTGAGGGAATAAGAAATTTCTCCTCTCGCTTTTCCAATTGCTTATAATAAGTTGAACACTGTCTTTGGTGCAATTGAACTAAATCCATTGGAGTAACAGAAAACATGTGCTTTTTTTACAAAAAGAAAGTGTTCCATTGACCTGGGCTTAAATTCTTGCATTTTGGTCAGCACTTATGGGTCTTTCATACAAAATCCTGTGTTCAAATTTTGATGTGCTCGTAGAAATAAGTCAGGGGGGCTTAGTTTAGATATCAGGAAAAGGTTCTTCATCCAGAGGGTGGTCGAGGAGTTCAAGGAGTGTGTGGCCAATGCCCATGGTGTGACTCTTGTGTCCTGCCAGGAGCTGGACTCAGTGATCGTGGTGGGTCCCTTCCAGCTCAGATCATTCTGTGATTCTGTGAAATACTTGACATGTCAAGGGGCCCCTGGACTTGCTGTTCCACCAGATGAAGACTCCTACTTTCCTACAATGTGTTTTTTTGGTGGGTCTGGGCCTTGGCACTACAGAGATTGCTTTGCTCTTCACCTTTTGTTGCTGCAGGAACCCGTAAGAGGGAGCCCTGAGCCTCCTTTCCTCCCTCTATTCTCTACCCCCCCATTTTCCATATATTTTAAAAGATGCTTAAGAATTCCTGTGGGAACCGCAGTCCTAAAATATGAGGATAATGACCTTTTCATTGTGTTTTAAACTGCCTTTTACTTAGGTGTCTGTCAAGGGAGTAATTTCAGAGAAATTGTATTCTTCATCATCTGCACTGAGATCTGGTGGTAGCGTTTCAATTTGAGTTAGGAAGCCGAGCTGTGCTTAGCTTTTCACCAAACCCCTCCACTTTAATAAACTCGTATTTAGTTTTGCATTAATTATTCCTGAACCTGAGGTCTTCTTGAAAGGTGGCAACTGTATGAGTGAATACAAAATAGTTTCACAAGAGAACTTGCCAGAGGAAAATTTTGGCAGTAGTTGGAGTAAATTATAGAAAAAATATCAATGGACTCTTCAGATATTTTCTAGAGGGATGTTATTTTTCTTCATAACATAAGGGCTCATCATTTGCTCCTGAAATTAATAGCTCTGTTTTTATTTTTAGCATTCATAATTAGACATTAATTTGCTCTCTGAATCCTTACATTTCAAATTCTACAATCATTCCCTTTTGAGCATGTACTACTCTGAATCTCTGGGAGAAAAATTCATGACGATTAAGTATATTTGGAGTGTTATGACGTTATCTGGGTGATTTATTTTTACGTTCACACAGGACACAGTCCCCCCCATGAAGCCACTGTAAGTGTGCAGGAATTCCAATAAAGGCTTCCACAGAACATCACTGTGCAGGTCTAACCCTCACAACATCCTGCACCAACCTCTTCTTTCTGCTTTTAAATATAACTTTTGCAACACATCTCAAGAATTGCTTTAAATTGCCTCATGTTTATTTGTTTGTTTTTTTTTTTTCCCCTCTGCTGCTTCTATTATTTCTGTGCTTGTCATTCCTCAATTTCTGCTCAGGACAAAGACTCAGGACATCTTTGAATGCCTGTGATGCACCTTTCCCTTCATGGGCACAGCTTCATAGAAACCCGAAGCTGGGAGACTTGCAGCCATCAGATTTTTCTGGCCTGTAGGGAGCACGCTGGAGTGTGGTGGTGGCTGGAATTCTGTTCAGTACATATCAAAACCACAGAGGCATCACTGATCCCTCTGTTTGGAATCCCATCTCCCATCAGAGAAAAAGCATGAGGCTACTTTGTGAAGAAAGCATACATGTAACACATTCTTTTATGTTTGAATAGGTGTGGTGCCTAGTTTTCCAGAAAACAGCCTGTCATCCAGGCAGCTTTTAGGAACGTTTTCCAGTGTTATGACATGTGCAACCAGTGAGATGATAAAGCTTGGTTTCTCTTTAATACCTCTATTACCTATTGGTACATCTAGGACGTAGATGTTGGTTAGAACATCTTCTTTATCTGCTTTATCCCTGTAACCGGGTGTAAAGATAAAAAGAAAATATATATTTTTTTGATTGATTATAGAATGAGAGGTCCTGAAGTCTTGCCACAGAACGCCACTTCACAGGAGAAGCCATCAGGGTGAGAAAAGCATAATGTATTTGTCACTTGTCTCTGTAGCTTCCCAGATGTGGGGTTTTGTTTCAGGTCCCATGTGCTGGAAAGCTGGGGCAGAGCAGTGTCCTCTAACAGCAGAGCACAGGGGGAACCAGAGGGGGCTGGAGGGTGAAGGTTTGGGTGCTCAGCCCTCCTCTGCATCATCAGGCAGCTGAAACACCCTTGTGATGGCTGCAGGAGAGACCCTCCACAGGTGGTTGTCACTGGAAGTCTCTGCTGCATTCCCATGGGATTTCTCAAGTGCACTGTGGAAATTGTTCTTGCAAGGTTTTGGAGAATCAGCAAGGCTCGGGTTGGAAGGGACCTTAAAGCCCCCCCAGTTCCCACCCCCTGCCATGGGCAGGGACACTTTCCACCAGACCAGGCTGCTCAAAGCCCCATCCAGCCTGGCCTTGAACACTTCCAGGGATGGAGCATCCACAGCTTCTCAGCCCAGCCTGTGCCAGGGCCTCACCACCCTCACAGTAAAGAATTTCTTCCTAACATCTAATCTAAACCTCCCTTCTTTTAGTCTAAAACCCTTGTTCCTTCTTTTCCTATCACTGTGCAAAAAGTTGTTCTCCCTCTCTTTTGTAAGACCCCTGTGAGTCCTGGAGGGTGGCACAGATCTCCGTGGAGCTTCTCTTCTCCAACTCCTGCTTTCTCAGCCTTTCCTCAGGGGCTCCAGCCCTTGGATAGAGTTCATGGCTCTCCTCTGGATCCAATTCAACAGGTCCATGTCTTTCTTGTGCTGGAACCAGGACATCATCACCCCTAGCTGTGTAGTCTACATGATCCCAAGGCACAGGCACATGGTGAGGTGTTTATTTACACACCTTTAACCAAGGAACATCTAAGCCTGTGACAGAACTATCCCTCTGCAGAAATGCTGGGAAGCAGGAAAAAAAGGTACCATTTGGAGAAGGAAAGCAAAGTGCCACACACTTTCGTGTTGCAGTACTCTTTTCAGGAAGTGTTTTGAACACTTTAGTGCAATAAATAAAAGAAATGGAGCTAATAGGTTGCCTTGAACCTCTGTGATGAAGAGGAAAATAATAAGCAGATCTCATATTCCAGGAGGCTGAACACATCAGATGTCAGCCTGACATGATGACATCTCTGCTGTGGGCTGCATCAATCTGAGGCAGGAGTAGCTCCTGCAAGGAAAGCAGCATCCAGGGGATCCAGTTCCTCATTTTTCAAGGAATTACACTGCTTAACACACACATTTGTTTCCAACTGTAAGGTTGTTGTAGAGTATTCTGTACTGATTATTTTCTGTCTTTGAATTAGGCATTTATTTGTGTGTTAGAGGTCTGAATTTAATGTCTCTTCTGTGGCTGGGGTAAGAAGTCTATACCTTGCTTTTGTAGTGCAGCCTATTCACTGCTCAGGTTTCAGAACAAATGATCTTGCTGCAGGATTGAAACTCATCTAAATTATTAATAAAATAATCTCAGTGGAAATGAAGTTGCCACAATGTAATTATGTAATAAGATATGTGTATAATGTAATATTGGGAATAATACATATACATTTGCAAGCTATATGGTGGAAAATGTCTTCCTCCTATTAAAGATATGGGCACACATGCAAAGATGAGTGACTGGCCCAGCAAAAATCTGCTATTTTTCTAGGCAAACAATCCCAACATAACAGTCCAATGGAAAATAATTTGTTAAATAGAATTCAGAACAGGTCGCTGTAGCTGCTGGGAGGGTTATGCTGACAAGGATCAAGATCAGTAGTTTATCTACAGTTTGTATTCTAATTTGTCTAAATTCCTGAATAATTTTAATGTGATTCAAATGTGAAAGGCAATTAAATGTGACGTTCCACAGCCAGGGAGCACAGTCTGTGTGTCTTCAGTAGGTTTAAAATGAACCCTGAAGCCTTTATAAGACTTGGTGTGTGGGAAGTCTCTGGGATGGCTGGAGGCATGAATTGAATGTACTGTAAATAAACTGTGGCACGAAAACTTTCACTAGTGCCCAGGGAGGAGAGGAAATGCTGATAAATGTCGAAACCATAACATTTGAATGCAGTGGGTAACTCCTGCCTGACACACACAGGGCTGGAGCAGAGCAAAGTTGATTGATTCAGCCAGCACAATGAGGGAGAAGCCTGACTCTGACACCACCATTAAACAGGAAAAATTTTGACAGGTAAGTCAAGCTATGCCATATGTTTTTTTCATCATTTTTGTACATTTCTGAGGAGCTGCTGCCCTGGTGCCTGCTCTGCAGAGGTGGTTCTGCAACATCAGGGGGCACCGTGATTTTCTCAGGCCTGCTCACAGAACCCTCTCCTCATCTCCAGTCTCTGTTTCTTGGACAACGGGCAGGAGACTCTGCAATAATAATGGCAAAGATGACTGTAGCCTGGATCCTGGGGGTCTGGGAGGTTCCCAGGCTTGGTTGCTGTTTCTCCCTTATTTTCTGATGGGAAATGAAATTTTCATTTCATTCTGTTGTCTGTTGTGTGTTGCTGTGCAATCCTAGGCTAGGATTGTCTACCCCAAGACATGAAATGGGGAGTGCCCCTCTCTCTCTCTTGTGTTCTTGCCTTACATTTTACCTCCTCCCACTCCCACCAACCCTTCACAGCTGTCCAGTCCCTATGCATGCCACGAATTTCAAAACCTGCCTGGACAACCCACGGAATCTCCATCACTGATGTAATAAGGCAATGTTGCTGTGTGGATACAGCTATTCCTACAGCATCTGTACAGAAACTGAGAGCCTTAAAGGCATCGTCTGAGACTTGTTCTGGTTCAAATGTGATCAAAATCTGACTCTGAGCCTCTGAAAGAGTAGCTGAGAGACTTTGCTCGCTGCTGTCTGCCAGCAGTGCTGCAGGCAGGAGGCCTCTCCCAGGCCCTTGGCAGCTGTGCAGCTCCTCAGAGAGTGAGGATGCTCTGCAGGAAAGTGGGAAAGCTTTTCCCACGTGGGGGGCACTTCCCTATCACCTCCCCAGCGGCTGTACCAGTCCAGTCCAATGGGCTCTCTCAGCAGTCTTGATTCTTTGAAGTCTTCCCCGTTTTGGTGTTTGTTTGGGTTGTTTCTCTCCAGTAAGAGCTGTTTCTTTCAACGGCTGCGTGAAGCTTTATCCACTCAGCAGGAGAATATCTTGAGCAATTCCTAAGTATCAATGTCTAGGTGTGGATGGCACTAAGGGAAGAATGCAGGTGTGCCAAGGAAGTTTGTGGATGGTGCCTTTTTTTGACCAGATCTCTTCTGTGTGGATTGATAAATAGCTTAGGCGTGCAAGGGAGTGTATAAATATAAATATAAATATAAATATAAATATAAATATAAATATAAATATAACTATAAATATAAATATAAATATAAATATAAATATAAATAGAAATAGAAATAGAAATAGAAATAGAAATAGAAATAGAAATAGAAACTGCAGAGTGTTGAGAAATATGATACATTCAGTGTTAGTGCCTGTGGAAAAACGAGGTGGAGCCCAGCTGTTCTGTAGTAATTCCCAAATATTGTATGCTGGGACTTCTGCTCTTTCAGTTTAAGAAGATTGCAAGGTCTAGCAAGGGGAAGGGAGAGCCCAGGGGAATGGACTTTGTTCAAATACTGGTACTTCAAATAGTCCCCTTCATCCCTCTGTGTGAGGCATGCATAGGTGTGAGCTGAGCTGCTGTAGATCAGGGACTGACCTGTGAATAGGAAATGCTGGATTTCACATCCAAAGGGAAAAAAATACCAAAGATAAGAAAATATGGTATTTGGTAATGGTAGGCAGGTAATGCAATATGCATGGCCTATGCAATTATAATCAAGAGACTGTTATGTCAAGTACTGAATAATCAAGTAATGAGAGACAATCCATCCTCCATAAACTTAAAGCATAAAAAGATAGAAGAATCATCTGAACTTTTTATAAGGATAAAAACCAAATGTTGGACAAATTACCTATTTGGTAGGGCTTGGGAGTTGTGTGTGTATTTTCGTAAGTTGAAAGTTCGGTTTCTTGAGTGGGAGAAACACTTTCTCTCTAAACAAAGTGGAACTTTAAAGCTGAAAACAAAGTAGTCTTAGAAGTCAGAGACAAGTGGAATTATGAGCTGAAGCAAGAAATCAAGTTTAATTGGTGTCATCTAGAGTGCCAAAAAGTGCATTTCATCTTCATCATCAATAGAGAATGAAAGAAAAGTAAAAGGCAGTCCAAACCTGTTTTAAATAAAATACTTGTTCGGGGTCTTTGCAAAGTGTGACTTCACTGGATTTGTTGTGTTCCCACACCTTGGCTTTCTGGGCTCTGAAATCTCAGTAATGATCTGTTTACTGACATTCTTTTCAATTAGACCACTTCTCCTTGAGTAGCAAATGTTATTCTGTTAAACTGATTTAGTTTCAGGACTGTTTTTCCCTCCTGACACAAGTCAGGTCTTTATAGGCAGGACTGAGAGCTCTAGCAAAAACCCCCATATCACTGCAGCTTGCAAAACAAGATTTTTTTTTTTTCTCTTTAAAAACAGGTGGGGAAAAAAGCCAAAATGGGATTGAAAGAAAATAGTCTGTGTTTCTAAAAGCCTTTTCCTGGGACTTTTTCATAATGTACCCTAAAGATCAGGGGAATACAGTAAATGTTGTGACTGGGATGTTTTACTGCATTTTGTGCTGACGGAGCAATCATCCTTGCTCTGCCTCCATTCTTTATCTATCCTTGCAGCTTGTCAGGAAAATCCAAGTTGGTTCAAAACAGCAAGATGCAAGTTCTTAGCTCAGTTACGTATTTTCTCTGGCAACCTATGTATTCTCTGGGCAAAATATGGAAAAAAACCAGTTTTATTGTAGACAAGCATGACTGTCTTAGAAATAATTTGGCCTTTTAACAGTTTGGATCCACAGATTAATTTCTGAATTTTCCTTCTTCCAGGGCCAGGTCTTTCCTTCCTCACCTTCAGGCTATTGTGGACTCTGCAAGCACAGGTAAGTGAGGATGAATCAGAAAATGATGATTCAGTTCCTGTGCTTGAGAACTTGAGCTTTCGTTCTTTATCTGTTTCTCAAGTTATAACATAAGCAAAAGGCCAAGAGCCTTAAAATCTGCTAAAACTAAAGTAGCTGGCTCCTTCCTATCTCTGTGGGATTAGGCATGTCATCTTAGTGTAACTCCCAGGGCTTTGGGGATAAGAGCATTTCCCTCATTTGTGGCGGATAAAGACTGAAGTGCTGAAGGTCCATTGAAGTAAATTGTCAAATTTAAGTCAAGTGAACATAAAACCAGATTTATCTCCCTGCCAAAAATAATCCCACCAGAGCCAACAGTAGGAATTTATCAGCCAGAAGGGCTGTTGCTCTTGTCCCCTGTTCCTCAGGCCGGTGGCACAGTGGTTTCTTGAGGTGAGAGGTTCTGTGCTGTCTGGACTTTCAGCCCAAAAATCTTCCTCCTCATGTCACCCTGCACGACTGGTCTCCAGACTGAGAGGAATTCTGCTGTAACAATAAAAGCTCTACTTTGACAAAAGTTAAAGCTCCCTCTTGAGTGGGAGCCCGCTGAAATTTACAGCCCTTCTGTGCTGAGGATGCTTTTATTCCTTGTTATCTGTTTTGAAATATCACATGTGAAGACCTAGAATGGGAAAGGACGCTGGCTGACATTGACACTACAAATTTAATTATTCTGGGATTTGCTGATGTTTCTCTTCTTCTAAATCACAGAGCTGTCATTGCTTGGCTGGGTGTAGTAAATACTGCTGTGGCTCTGCAGCTCCTGCAAGTCTGCTCTGACTCATAAATTGCAAAGGGAAAATTGAAATGGGTGAATATGTTTAAATATTCATTCATTAGAGCTGACTTCAAAAATTAGAATTTTTCTGAATAATCCCAGTAAGAGTATGAGTGTATGTGCATCGTGCTGGGTGTGTTGTTGAGGAGGCATTTAACTCCCACCAGGGATATTTTCCAAGTTGCATCTTCTATCGATGCATCGAGAGCTCAGGGGCTTGGAACAGCAGCCTCCCAAAACGTTGGTGCACTGGACATTAAACTGCTGTCTAAAACCTTGTGGGGTACAAAAGCAGCAAAACCTTTCATTGCATGAATATTCAAATTATTCTTTTTAACTGCAGCTGAACAAACCCTCTCAATTACTAAAATACAGTAAAAAAAACAATACCAAAGAGAAAATAATGGGAGAGGAGCTGGAATGAATGACAGGCTGTTAAAGAACGACTGAATAGCCAGAGTTGTTTTATAACAATGAAGTTTGTTTTCAAAGATATGGAGGGAAGATTGGGAAAACAATGAAAAATTTCTGGTAATGTTGATACAAGACCATGTAGACAAAAAACCAGGATTTAATGTGTACAGGTCAGCGTGCCATGGTCATTATAAACTGCTTTAATCTATGTAGTCCTCTTTTTCTTGTACTGCACTTTTATACAGGGGGTTTGAACAGCTCACTCATATTAAAATGTTATGGTATTCAGCAGTAGAAAGGTGAGGAGGGTGTTCCTTAAAGAGAATAAAAAGCAGTTATTGTCCTGAAAGGAGTGTCTCCCAAGAAAAAAATCCGAGAGGACCACACTTACACAATTTAAGTAATATTTAAGGAGAAATATAGTAATAGTCTGTAAAGATGACAAGGTTGCAAACATGAACAGGGGGAGACGATTTTATATGAAAGTCCAAGGGATGCCAATTACTACTTTAAAATTAAACAAGGGGAAATTAATCTAAGCAGCTGCATAATCATGCTCTGTGATAGATTAGAGAGTGAAAATTCTTTTTAATTAAAAGTGCTGGAAGGGGAAAGGTTTAGTTTGATTAATTTTCTAGTTTGGGTGAAGAAGTTAGAAACTGTTGAGTTGAAAATGACCTATGTTATGGCTTGCCATGATTTAAACTTAAAAATTTTAGCTATTTCTAGACTTCTAAAAAGTTTACCAAAAGGGATCTGAATTATTCACAATTATTGAGATTATATACCTTTTTTTTTAAGCTTAATTTAGAGTGAGGAAACATCTCAAAAATGCATTTTCTTTCCATGATTTCATAATAGCTTTGTGCTGTTATTCCTGGTGAATTGCATTCCATATCCCCAGTAGCACTTTGGTAGTCTTGTCTGTTTTGAGCTGTGATTCAATATGCCTCACTCTGATTTCTTTCAGCCCCTTTTGTTTTCCCCCTGATCAGTGTTCTGTGTCATCTACATTCTGCTTTTGGTTTTCATTCATTAAAATGACATTTTTCATCTTCAGCTTCACTGCACTCTTGGGGAAGGGACTTGCCACTTCTTTTACTCACCCTTTCTGCTCTTACTCACAGCAAATGAAATAATTAATCAAATCAAAATTCCTGCCATAGTTACCTACAAACCCTGCATACGGAATTTGATGTAGTTTTTATATCAGCATGGAGAAACCTCTGCATTCTTATAATGCTTAAGAAAAAATTGGACTTTTATGTCCTTGGGAAAAGGTATTTTATGGCAAATTCTCAGCCACTGGAGTGGAGGAGTCTGTGGCACTTTGGCTGAAGATTTCTTTTGCATTTCTGGAGACACCTGTCATTAAATGAACAGAAGAGTAAAGTTCATCAAATCACCTCTGCTTGAGTGAAAAAGGGAAGTCAGCTCTTTGAGAAGGATGTTTTAGATGCTGCTCTCTATCAGAAATGTCCTACAGAAGGTGAATGCTCTGGGGAATTTGGTGGCAGACAGATCTACTCCCCCTTCCATCTGGGTTAAAGCTGTTCTCTGCCTTTCTCTCTTTTTTAACAAGGTTCGATCCCCTAAAATCTCGGTGTCTCTAAGTCTGTACAAACAGACTGATGGCACTCTGCAGGCTCTTTTAAATATCTCAAATGACAAACTCCAAAACTCACCAGGATTTTTTTGGATTACTTTCTCCTGATGTGAAAAGTGAAGGCAAGCAAAAAATTAAGACACTAGTACAAAGAAAAATTTAAATCTATTGTGAAAACACCTATTATCATTCTGGTCTTATGCCTCAGATCTCTGTCTCAAGAAATCTAAACTGAATGCGACAAAATTAACCCCCAAATCCCAGGAATAAATCTTCATTGTAATCTTTCAAAGTTATTTTTGTTTGGAAAAATTAAACCAAACCATAGTAAATCTAAGAAAATGTTGGTGAATTATTAAAATTTTTCTCATGTTCATAGAAAATTAGCAAACTTACTGTCAGTTTATCTAATTAAGGAGAAATTTAAATCAACACATTAAAGCTGAAAAATTTTTGTAGCCATTTTGATGGATTCAGTTGAAATTAATTACAGGGTAATATATTGTTCTGTAACAGAATTCATTACAGAAGAATGTTACAAGGTTATAGGCTATTTTACAAAATATCCCAGTACTAATTGACTAAAAAGGCTGGTTTTAATCTATGTATTAGTGCACATAAACAGAGAAAAAGAGTCAAGTGAAGCATAGAAGCAGACTTTGAAACTGCAGTAGTATGAAAGAATATAATAGAACAGGATATTAAATAATCAGAGATATAATATCTAACAGAAAAGTAATTTTGTGTAATTGCCAAAATAGCACTTAAGGTCAAATAATGAACAATATTATAGAAGGATTAGTCTGACACTGTGTTCCAGTTCATAAATGAGACAATTTACTGTTCCGTAGCTGACATATTTTCTTAGGTGAGATAAAAGTTAATTTTCACCTCTTCCATACAAATCCTTATATTCATTGACCAGAGAAATGAATGCTTTGCCGTAGGGATTGTCTCAATTTTATACACCTGAATGAGTCAACAGCGAGGATTTTTTCACATCTGTTTTCCATCTTGGTGTTTCGAAGGGGAAATAACAACTCTGCTGGACCTCCAAGTCAATTTACTGCAGGTCACATCCTGCCACGAGAAGCTCTTGGCCTTGGAAACCTCACTGTGTGTGTTTATTGTCGACTTCATGGAATTATTTGCAGCCTGCCCAACCTCTCACACTCGTGTGAGCAAGTTTGGGAGCCTAAACCCACAAGGGCTGCGACAGCTCCTGTGCTGAAATGAGCACCCCTTTGGAGCTCTCTCCTGCCTCACCTGTGGGATATTATTTGCTATTTTTTCTCCACGGTGCTGCAACAGAGCCTGGAGGAACTGCAGGGACAGAACACCTGATCAAACACTTGCACACATCAATAATGGTCAAATTTTTATATTTTCCACGAAGAAAATGGAGAGCAATGCCAAATTGGCAATGGATATCCATGCCAAATGCGTTGGATCTGTGGCCTCATGATTGAAGATGCTTCTGTAGGAAATACAGTGGAAATTATGTGGAAAAAGCGGTTCTGTGGTCCTGGTTCATAGTTAGTTGCCAGGTAACTGCTTTCAGAGAATCAGCACAAAAATCAGCTATTGACTAGATCATTATTTTAGCTTTACAAGGAGCTAGTTTATATTTCCACAGTGATCTCACTGCCACATATTGCACTGAGCAAGGGCTTCCCCCATACATGAGCTGTCAAGAGTCAGTATTTTAAGTACAGGATATATGAACACGACTTAAAATAATTATTAAATATTTATTGCTGTATTCTACCTCTTACCAAGCAGGAATACTGAAGCCAGGAAGAAAATCCACAGGATTTCCCTTTCTCTACTTTTTGTTTTTCTCCTCCTCTCCTTTTGCTCTCTCCCTTTTCCTCCCATCCCAGTTGTACGCTCCAAAATGGTGAAGTGGTGAGGAACAGAAAAATCGATGGAGAAAATGCCAAAAGTACAGGTAAAAATACATTTTCTTGATCTCAGGGGTAAAGGCTACAGATGGCCAGACTTTCCTTAGGCTTTAGAAAAATCACTGTTAGAAATAACAAGTACGTATGAAGAAAAGGCAACTGTGGAATGTAACAGTCCTAAAGAGAGAAAAGATGATATCAAGTATGTGAGCAATAGAGGAGGAGCTTACATCACTGGTTTTCAAGTAGCTTTCTGTTTTCTTTCTGTGTGCAGAACCCTGTCTAGTGAACTCAGGACTGTGGATAAATATTTTTTTTTTCTTTTTTGCTTACTTTCAACAGGCTGCTGAGAAGTCATCCTCCCACACCCACAGGCCATGGGCTGTGGACCAGTTTTCTCTGGAGCTTACGGAGAAAAAGAGACTCCTTCAGAAACCAATCCAGTTCAGGAGCTTTAATCATAAACTTTTGCTGGACTAATGCCCCTCAGAGCAATTCCATGTTCTGTTGAATGAAGGGAAAAACGACCCCAAAATATATCCACTGGTGTCTTTTATTAAGTTATGCAAAATACAGTATTAATTATGACACTGCATGCATTTTAGACAATATAAATGCAAGCCTACAGAAAATGTGACAAAGAAACCCTCAATTACTTTTGAGGTAGTATACAAGGAAAAATAGGAAAGCAGAAACACAGTGGATTTTAAGAACAAAATAATAGTATCACTTTGTGCATACATTAGTCACTCATAAATACATTTGTATGAAATAAATTAAGATACAATTCCATTCTTGTTAAAAAATATACTTCTTCAAATTCACCGTTCTTGTTTGTTTTGACTTCACATGACATTTTATGGTATTTTATCAGGTGGGTTTATTTTTTTTGTCACTTGCCATCATGATTTTACCCTTTTTCTCCAAGAATTTAGGCACAGATGGCCTCATGCACAAAAATAAATAAGAAACCTGCTTGAAGGGAAAAGAATTCTGCTCAAATAGCTTAGGATAGTCTAATAAATACATTTTTGTTTATAAAAATATTTCAGGTTTATAAAAGAGGGGAGGGGACGGTCTCCCATGTGGAAAGGATGTCAAGTGAAAAGTGCTGCGTAACGTTTTTGAAGAGATTTTGTTTTAAACATATAGTACCATTATGAATATATACTTTATAATAATCCTGTTTCTTGGAACCTTATCGTTCACTAGAAGTATCAAACGCTCTTTTCTTCCTGTTGCTCGCTGCCTTATTGCCGTTTGGGGAGGTGCCTAGTTCAGAAGGGTTCCGTAGAGCTGTGCTTTTGTAAGGCTGTCCTTCCGACTCAGACCAGTGCTCCCAGTCCTCTGAAACTGCTGCTGTTTGCTGTGAACGCCCGGATGGCTGCCTGGCTCCATGGAAGACTGGTGGATTTCTGAAGCCTCCACTGAACTCTGGTTGAGTGACTCTGCTGAGCTGTTGGGGCTCACGTCCACGTACTCCCTTTTCAACACCGGGCTATTTTCCATGTTTTTGCTACCGCACAACTGGACAGCGATCCTTTCGTTTTTTTGGTCTCTCGGTTCTTTCGTTTTGTAAGCGGGCAGTTTGTCCTGCTTACAGCTTGTGCTGATGTCGATATTGAGGCCACTGTCTGTTCTCAGGAAGCAAGAATCCACCAGTCTGCTCTGGCAGATGTCGTCTCCCTCCGAGCAGCTGTCTGCTTTGTAGCTGGCGTAGATGGGGCTCGTCCGACTGTCCCCCTTCTTGATGGGGCTGCTGTAGTACTGCTCCGAGAAGCTGCAGGGCGACAGCCTGCCCGTGCTCCTGTAGGAGTAGGCCCCAATGTCCTCCACGCTCAGCTGCCTCCATCGCCCCGGCAAGTCCTCTTCCGAAAGGTGGGTGCTCCTGCACTCGTTCCTCATCTTCTGGCTGGCCAAAGCCTGCTGCGGCGCTATGGCTGAGAAGTGGAAAGGCTCATTCGCGTAGGGAGGCAGAGTCCTGGTGAAAGCGGGGGAGTTCTCGTTGTCGTCAGCCAGCTCCATGTGCTGGGCAGGCTTGGGCTTGGCAAACCTGGGGCTGCCCTGGTGCTCGTAGCCCGCGGGCGACTTCCTCTCAAAGAGCTCCTCGCGGTTGCTCATGTAGATGGCCTGCTGGGAGGCTGTCAGAGTGTTGGCCTGGGCGTTCTCCTTCTCCTCGGACGTGACGCTGAAGCTGGAGTAGGAGCTGGAGGTTGGCAGGGAGGTAATGTACTCTGGGAAGGCTTCGTGGGAGAAGCTGGAATGGAAGCCGTCCTCCTCGACGGTGCTGTCTGTGGAGTTTTGGGAGCGCAGGAACCCCGCGTCCTTCACCTGCGTGTCCACGCTCGGCCTCCTCTCCCTCCTCCTCTCCTCGGGGCAGTAAAGGGCCGTGTCACTGCAGTAGATGTCGGACTTGTACTGGGGTCTTTGTCCGACTTTTCCAGCAGAGTCCTGAAAATTGAGATCCCTCGCGGACGGGCTGGACAAGTGTGAGGACAAGCTGTTGGGGTCTGGTTTCTCCAGCACTTTGGCAATGACGCAGGTGGGAATGGTGTCGGCGTAGGAAGTGTGGCACAAGGGGACAGAAAGGCTGCACCCGTGTTTTTCCAGGTGGATGCTGACTCTTTCCTGGAAGTCTGTTGGCAACTGCAACAGAAAGGGATGGCAAGGAGAAAGGAGAAAAGGGTACATGTCAACAGAGGTGTCGGATGAGTGCTGTTTATGGCATTACACAGCTCTGCATGCATGGTTCTTTGGCTAATGTGATGGCCACAATCTTTGTGCATTTCTGGAAACAAATGTAATCAAATGACTTTTGTTTGTTTGCTTAACATTTGTACATCTTCATCTGCCTTCCCTCGCGGATAACGCTGTGAAACTGAAATGTTTCCTTCCAAATTAATTCAGGTTGGATAGGAATGGTAATAGAACTGCTCAGGTCAGAAAAGGCCTCTATGCTCACTGAGTCCAGCCATTAACCCAGCACTTCCAGGTTCACTTTCCTGATGTAAATAAAGAACGTAGTAAACAACAGCCTTAAAAAAGCAGGTAGGGAATTACAGCCTGCAGCAACACTTTGCAGCCTGGGTGCTTGGGTGTGATTTGCAGTTGGAGTGTGGGTGTGCAGAGGTCTCTGCGGGGTGAGGAAGGAGGAGGAAGAGATCAGATCTATTCTGTTCTTCTTTTTGCCTTTCCTTGAGCTCATCTTGCCTACAACTCCATGCCAAACTGGCTCCTGCCCTCCAGCACCACATTTGATAAACAATGCTGTTTGAAGATGCAGGAAAGCTGTCTGACACTTATACCAGTGGCACTGGCTGCTGTGACAGGATTATTCCTGTGCTGGGAAGAAGCAAATCGAGGTGGCTTCCTTGCCCCTTCAGTCAGACACTGCTTGTCAGAACAACCATCCACAAAAGCCTCAACATGTCCTTCCACACTGACAGAAATAAGCACTAAGACCTGAACTCACATTGTGAATCCTGTGACAGAATTAATCAATAAGTCTCTTATGCATCAGAAATCATATGGTTTTTTTTTTTTTTAGAAAGTCAGGATTAGGGCTGTGGATGGTGGTTTCACCTGCCATTCTGTCGTGGGGACCAGAAGAGAGAGAGAGATGATACTCCTTGGTGATGCAACCAAGCATGCTTTCCTGTCAAATTTTATCTGCCTTGCTCACTTCAGATCTCTATCACTGATCAGACAGCAATATGGGAGAGGTTGTCTCTCAGTATTTCCTGCTGGATATCAGAAGAACTCATGTTTGGAATAAGTTTTGAGTTTGTGGTTGTGATAGCTCCTTTGATATCCGTGTTGATTTATGCCGCTTGGGAATTTACCCCTTCAGTGCTTGGCTGAACTCTGATTTACTCAGCACTTTCTTTTTATAACTAGAAATCAAGTTCCTCTTTAAAAATAATCAGTGCTTAACCTAATGACCGTAGCAATCTCACTTCCTCCTTAAATTTGTTCCTCTAGAGGAGAGAACACTACAAATAACTGTAGTTTTTCCCCTCCCCTTTATTTTTGGCAAAGCAAATTTCAGGTGCCTGCACCTTGTCATGGTCTCACATTGTATAAGATATGGAGCTCCTCTTTTAGCTTCACTGGGAAGTTTTTAAAGCTGGTTTAATCCTCAAACCCCAGTGTGTTCAAAATAAGGCCTATAGTGAAATGGCATTCTTGTTATTTGTAGTAGGATGAGTGTTTTTTCAACCAACAGACCTTCCAGGATATTTTGGATTAATCATTATGTTGCTAATTAACTCATATGTCTTCCATTGGAAATAAATGATATTGCCAGTCAGCTGGCAGACAGCAACGTTAGTCATAGTAAGTACAGATGCAACAAAGATTGAATAAACAGGTTGTAAAATAGACCTGGTGTAAATTGCCATAGAAATGGGGAAAAGAAATACAGTTAATTTAATGTGAAAGTGCTGTATGGGGCAGCTCTTATTTTAGCATCGTGTAACACCACTGTTTGATCTATTTTATATACCTTATTAGTATTATGAAATGTGTTAAAAAGAATATTATTTTCTGGGCATTGCTCTGGAAACTGGATTTACTGAAATGATGCTCCTGTCACATTAATATACTGTACTATAGTTTAGGTTTCTGGATAACATTCAATAGTTTATCAGGCAATATTTGCATTTGTAAGGAATTTTTTGGCTGTGACAGCACATTCACACTTGCTAAATTAATAAATACTTGGAATTATGAGGAGACTGCCTATTTAATTGAGTATATGACAGCCTGGGAAATTGTGGGGAGATCTCACATTTGTGACACTTCTCTGCAAACGAACAACTAAGTGCTTTTAAAGTCCTTATTACAACAGGTAGGGTGCATTCAAGTGTGAGTAATGTAATGATAATTCCTGGATACAACTTGCTAAGGGAAGTCAGTTAACAGGAAAAAATAACAGGACCAAGGTAATGGTTAATTTGGAAGTTCTGTCTCTGTTCCAGAAAATCATTGCCTGTTTGACAGAAGACTCTTGTTCCATCTTTATTTAACAGGGTTGTTTAGTGCTCTGAAGCCATCTACTGACTTATAAATGGTTTGTACATTCCAGGTTTAATTTTGCAGTATTCCCTTGCAGAATTGCACAGGAGAGGCTGTTTGGGGGAAGTTGACCTGATGGGACTGATGAAGGAACAGCTATTCTCTGTAACCTTCACTGAAGCAATATATGTGAGGAACGTGCTATTGCTTTGTGCTGATCCCTAAAGCCTGTCTTGTTCACTAAAATAATATTTACCTCCCCTTTAAGGAGCCTATTTCTCAAGCCTCGTTTCCTTGGAAGCGAGGATTATTAATTAAAGTTTACACCTTGGAAATCAATCATTCGGTGCTCTGGTTTCTTTAGAAAAAGATATTTGTTCTGTCAGTCCATTTTAAAATTCAGGTTTGGAAACTAGCTGGACTGGAAAATAGCTTCAGGAGGAAAATTGATTATATCAGAATCTCTGACGCCTGTAGCTTGTCATTTCCCTGCTCTCACCCCACTGCCCCTGCCCAGCATTTTTCATTCTGGAGTTCCCAGCTCTTCAGTGCTGCTAAAACCTTTGTTTTACAGGCAATCAGTGCAGGCCCATTCTGCTGGACAGGGAGATTTTGGGGAAGAGAGAGCCTTCAAGTCCCACCACTTGATTTTGTCAGCAGCTCCCTCGACTGCTCAGAACAGCAGCAGGTGCCCAAGGCCTGCTGTGGCTCCAAGGAGGTGTTTGGGGGAATAAAAGCCTCGAGGGCAAACAAATTCTGCAATTTATACATGCAAAATACCCCGTTTTCCATACAATATTTATATCCTGGAACATTCAAGGAGTCTGGTCACGTTACCTCTGAAAGTTTATGTGCCCTGTCGTAGTTCTTGCTGCACTGGAGCAGCTGAGCAGCTAAATTGCAGTCCTTCCTGTAGAGCTCCTGGAAAAAAACCCAAAAAATAGCCTCTTCTTTAAAGACTGCAAAGTGGTTGTGGCTTTCAGCTTTTTCCCCGTGCCTGATCAATCTTTTCAAAATTCACTCTGGGGAGATTTGGAGCATATTTTAACTTCTAAACAAATTAAGATGCTGTGTTTCTTGCACAACCCAGAGATATTTCCCCCTTTGCTCTGTTTCCCCCTTTTTCTGATAAAATTACTAAGAATCCACTTCTGAGACCTGTTACAACAGAACAGTAATCTGCATTTCAGAAGATGCATACTTACCATTAAGAACTGAATTTTATACTGCTAACATGCATGGTACTGTGAAGGTTAAAATAACATGATCTTTTAAGCAAAAAAGAAAATTTTTACTGAGTATTATCCAGACCAGCACTAAAACACTACTTTAGAAAGTGCTAAAATAATCTTATGAGAACGTGGGAGAAATTCATTACAGAAATACACACTGTGTTGGTTTTTTAAAAAGGGAGACTCTTTCTCCTTTTGATATTTCTTGCTGGCTCCTTTAATGTCTTGCAGAATACAGCTATAGAAATATATTAAATCTCAGTGCAAATATTTGATGCTGCAGAACAGAATATTTTCACAGAGCAAGAAATTACCATGAGAATTCCACACAGGGAAGGAGAGAATTTAAGCAAGCCTCTTACACTATCTTCAAACTGAATGGCTCCCACAGCCTATTTAATGGGAAAATTCAGCACACAGATTTGCCCTTCACCTAAATTTAATTTAGCACACATGGCTGTGTAACTGTAGCCTTCAACCAGTATCTCTGGGTCCCTGAAGGTAAGAGTTGGATGTTGTTTTTCCTTTTCCTTATCTAGTTGCATTAAAACCAAGGCTGGCTTCAGAAGTTGACTTTGTAGGTGGGCAGAGATGAGAAATACAAAGCATAAAAGTGCTGTGGGCACTGGGCTGTGTTAATCTGTAAAAATTAGTATTTGTTTATAGACAAAAGGTGTGGAATACTGACATAATTTGGATTTTCTCTGATGTTAATGTTATAGTTTTATTGCATGCTGATTTTTATGGCTCCGTTTATTCTCTTGAAAACTGATAAAGAAATTCGCTGTGAAAAAGATAGTTTCTCTGTTTTAAAATACCATTTTAAGGTATTCTGTAATAAGAGATGCAACAAGATATTCTTGTGAGCCTTTGAGGGATGGAGATAGTTTTCCTCTGAACATTAGTTCATTTATCTTCATATTCAAGGACCTTTAGACACTTCAGTGATTTTTTCTGTGTCTTTGTGAGATTTTATCCATGCCACTTCTGCCTCAAATGTACTGGGGAGACATATTCATTTATGTGGGTCTCAAATTTTACACCAGGACACACTATTTTCATTCCTGGAAAATTAAGAACCCAAGAACTCCATTTAGAAGTAAAATCTGTTGCTCGTGGATGTGATTCTGGCATGAGGCATGCACTTTAAATCCATATTATATTGCTGCACAATGATAGCACAGACAGGTACCCCGAGTCCCATCTGGCATTTCCAAGCACACAAAAATCTTCTCTCTCCAGAATCCAATGCTTTCTTCAAAAGCTGTGTGCCTCTCTTTCTGCACAGTGGTTGTCATGGAGAGCACAAAAAGCGTTTCTGACACTTTATTTTTAGCAGCTTTAAAAATTACTACAGAAAAATTACATGTGAGCTACATGTGCCACGTGTACTTTGTTCCCAACCTGCTGGGAACATGTGACTGGAGTGACTTTTTCTCTTCTAATGTTTGCCTGAATGGAAACCAACCATATCTGTGGCAACCAGAATAATAAGTGGCAACTAATGCCAGAAGTGTTTCCCACAGTTTGAAATACGTTTTTGCATCAAAAACATCATTTTACATTTCTGTCAGAGGAGTCAGGGGAAATGTAATTGAAGAAGGAAATGTTGCTGAGACGAAAGCATTCTCCCCATGTAGGATTCTTCAGTTTATCACTTCTCTATTTATTAGGTATAATACCAGGGGTTTGTTTCATAATCCTTTATTTTAAAATTTGGAATATAGCCTTTACTTTTATTAGTAATACTACGCAGAATCGTTGATTATCCTGAGTTGGAAGGGACCCACGAGGTTCATCCTGCACAGGACAATCCCCAAGAGTCACACCAAGTCCCTGAGAGAATTGTCCAAAAAATTCCTGAGCTCTGTCAGGCTTGATGCCATGACCACTTCCCTGGGGAGCTGTTCCAGTGCCCAACCACCCTCTGGGGGAAGAACCTTTTCCTGATATCCAACCTAAACCTTCCCTGACTCAATTTCATGCAATTTTCTTGAATCCTGCGAGGGCAGAATTTTGTCTGTAAACCAACCTCAAGTCTGAAGAAGTGGTGCTGTTATTTGAGGCCTCTGGACCATATTCCAATGCTCAGAGTACCACTATGAATATTGAAAACACTTCAAATGTGGGTTCAAACCTGACTCTGTGAAGCATTGTAAATGCATGCACACTTAAAGGCAGAGTTCTGCAATTTTTTTCCACCTGTATTTTAAAGCAGAAATAACTCCACTGATTTCAGCTGAATTAGTCTGGAGGTTCTGTGTAGTTCTGGAGTAGACTGTGCTTCCAAAATCACTTAAAGCTGGTAGAGTTATGAAGTAACTCTTCTTTCAACTCAACTTCTATAAAAGTAAGGGGTCAGATTGGGAACTTCTTGTTTCTGTTGGGAAGCTCTTAATTGCACAGGCAGAGTTCACATCAGCAGGCATTTTAATGGGATCAAATGCTCCCAGCTATGATTAGGAGTTCATGTGAAATATGGGAAGATTGGATGTAAGATGCTGAAAAATAAGTGCTAACAGAAACATGTCTTCTGTAGATGAATTTTTTATTAAATGTGGAAGGAATGGCACAATAATGAACGAAATGCCTGCAATATTCCTCTCCTTGCTGTCTTTGTGGGTTTGTCTCAGGAAGGGTTTAATGAGCTTGTTGCCAGCTGCAGTACTCATCCATTTTTGGGCAGTGTTTAATGAGCTGCAGGGTGACAATCACCAGAGATGTTCCCTGTTTTGTCCCACACAGAGACGGGTGAATTGTTACACATGAGCACTTTCTGGGGAAAGCCTGCAGGAGTGATCTGAGTGACCAGGATGGGTCAACCCCACCTTCTGCCAGCAGACCTCACTTGTGCTGGGCTTTTTGGTGAGCAAAAGATCAAAGAATTGCAGGAAATGTAGGGCCCTACTCTGTGCCTAAAATCCTCCTGATGGGTCCTCACTCCACAGGTGTCCCTGCAGCAGCTCTGACCATGTGCTTGCACCAGTTTGCTGTACTGATGGCAAAATCGAGTGGGAATATAGCCATTTCTTAGAATATTTTTTCATCAGTTTCAGGCTTGACATAAGAAAAAAAATATCAATGAAAAGTCTCACCACAACCTCGTAGCATAAGGAGAGCTAGATTTACAAAATCATGGGAACAAACAAACAAACAAACACAAGTTTTAACTGTTGAGGTGACAAGTTACATTTTATACAAACATAAAAAATTATTCTGTAATTTCATGGGAAGTGCAAGACTTAATTTGTTTCTGAATATAATCTCAAAAAGAATACAGTCGCATAATTAAATACTTACATTGTCTTCTGACAACTTATCTATTGTCACCTTGGCTTCTATTAAGTGATTATTGAGTGCAATTATTTCATGGCTCAAAGCCCGTTTTTCCTCTTCGTAATGTTGACCCTGTGTAGAAAATGGAGTAGTCAGTGTTTTTACTGCTGTCAGAATATTTCAGATAAAGGCCCACAGGTTGATGTCATTCTCAAATCCAGAGAAAAGCACAACAGACCAACATTTCTTTTTTCTTTCTTCCCCCCTATTATTTATTTTCTCTGTTATTTTGCTATTTGTACTCAGCAGATGAGGTAAAGTCCTTTAGAAATGTGGAGGTCAGATTGAGCTCACATTGGGAACCTTCACAAAAGGCTTTAGTTGTATTGAGCATAATCAATACATCCCTTCTTAGTCACAGGACAGGGTTTCTGACACGGAAGGCACTGGAGCTGCTCTTTTACTACAAGAATGGTTCACTTATGCTATTATTTCCCATTCTCATAAGGAAGGGAGAACAATATTTAAAAAAAGAAAAGCAGTTGTGTTTGAGCCCATTTCATTTCAGCTGTTGCCTGTTCTGGCTGATTTAAAAGCCCTGATTAAGGTTGTTCATTTCTCAAGGTGAATGTTTACCTGATTGCAGGGTTAACACTCATTAGCAGCACACAGCCCACTGTGGCATATCAGGAAAACAGTCTGATTCAAATTTCTTTCTCTCCTCTAATTCAATCTTGTTACCAGTAGGCTGTAACTCTTTCTTACAAATGCAAAGAAATCAGTGGAAAGAATGAAATGCCCCTGGCCCTTCCCATATTTTGTCTCATTTTGATATGCAGTGTTTGTTGTACTGCCTCTTACATCAAAAATCATTGTGTACCAGTCTTTTATAACCCTGCCTCCAGCCTCACATTGCTGTTAAAAATTGGAATCTTCTGAATGCTCTGAGATCAAGGCATCTTCTCTGCACTCCGAGCTGCAACAAGGCCATGGTAAAGAGGAGGTTTGAAAATTACCTGCAGGGTCTTTTAGAAAGCTGTATTGTCATAAGAGCAGAAAGTAGGGTAAACCCCAATGTACAGCTGTTTTGTTTAGTGAACTCAATCCAGTGACAAATTCCCAATCTCAGTGGTGCTGAGCAATAGGACAAGAGGAAACTGGACCATGGGGAGTTCACCTGGAAATGAGGAAGGAATTCTGTGCTGTGAGGGTGGCTCAGCACTGCAGCAGGGTGCCCACAGAGGTTGAGGAGTCTTTTTCTGGAGGCATTAAAAATCTCTCTGGACACAATTCTGAGCGAAGTGTTCCAGAGGATCCTATTTGAGCAGGGAGATTGGACCAGATGACCTCCAGTGGTCCCTTCCAACCTCAGCTCTGTGATTCTGTGAATGTAACTTCCCATTCTAAAACTGTTAGCTGTGAAGGACTGAAATTTCCCAAATGCCATATTGCCAGGGTCACACCAAAGTCTTCTATCAACACACACTTGACATCATCAGCTAATTGACAGCAATGGGAACTGGGTGTTTTGAAGTCCGAATGAATATCAAGGTTAATTATCCAGCTGCAAAGCACCCGCCCGTATTAAAGGAGGGTGATTAAATTGCAAGTGGCAGCTCTCATCCTAAGCTGCTATTTAAAGAAAAACACCTTCTCAAATGGCCTAAGCAAACCCACAGCTTGCTTTAAACCGTGCAGATACGATTGAAGTGTCTCTGTGAAGGTCTGGGCTGGCCTATTTTAATGTCAGTTTTCTGTGGACTCTCTGTTCCCTGCTGTTCCCAAACCTCTGTCCTGGCAGCCCAGCTGTGCCTGGAGGCTGGCTCAGGTTTGACATCCCTCCCCTGCTCATTCCCATTGATCAGGCACTCCTGCCTGGGGTAGAGCTCATGGAAGGCCAAAGTGCAGCTTTGAGAGCTTGCAAGGCTCCAACCTCACTGATTTTAACCAGACACAGGGCTGTGGTTTTTAATTAGGCAGATCAACGTGGTTTTATATGAGACCCTTTACTCTCATTGATTTTATGGTGAACTAAACAACTAGGCACTTTGTAAACCTCCTGGCCATCTGTGCACCTCTAAAACTCTGTCTCCTTCGAGGCTGTGACTGAAGATTACATTTTCAGAGGTATTTAGCTGTGTAATGAGGTAGACAAGTGACTACCAAAGTACCCGCAAAAAATGTGTCCCCTCAATTTTCCAAGCAATTTCATGCTTTTGAAGGATCCAGGTCCACTGAGTACAGACTTAATCTTCCAAATAACCATTTGTATGGAAGATTGTATCAGCTCTTGTATGACAAGTTGTCATGCCAGGACAGCTGATTTGTAGAAATCTGTTGCTCTAAAACTCTCTGATCTCAGTAACTGTTGCTCTTGCCTGGCCAAATTGAACTTTGCTCATTCTATTTTGCAGTTCAGGAGAGAATATCTGATCAAGGATTTATTCAGGAGAGAAACTAATAAAAGGGCAGCAGATTCAGGCACTGGAAGCACTACTTTACACTGCATTTGAGTAATGCTGAATCTGGTTGAATTCTGACTTCATTTTATTTCACTTATGATAATATTTGGATGATGTTTCCCAGACTTTGTATCTGCTCAAGTGTGACTTTAAAAGATATTTTATATTTGTTGAACAGTAAAACTCGTTTCAGTTCAAATTTACAGTATACAAGTTAGCAGGTGGACACCAAAGTAAAAAACATCTCAGTAGAGCTGTGGAGAAGGGGGAATAAAAAGGAAAGGCCAGTCCCAGTCTTCTCCACCAGTATTAGTTCACATCTTTCTCTTGAAACCAGTGCTGTTGACATGAGCAGAATCTGTTCCAGTGCAGCAAAATGAGGCAGCCTAAGGGTGGGCAGGACGCTGAAATCCTTTGGCAGAGTGACCACACACTGTGTGTCCATTTTTGGAAGCTCAGGGCTTCGGTCAGGCAGAATTGTGGTGCAGTGGTGGCACCAGGAGGACAAAGGCTGAATCCTGCCACCGCCCGTGGGAGAGCAGTGCAGCTGGAAGAGACAGCAGGGTGGTGCTGGGTCACTGCACGAGAGGGATTGCTGGGCACTGGGGACTGCAACTTCGAGCTCTCTCCATCTTTGAGTTGCAGGTGAACAACCACATTTTCAGCCTCAGATTGTCAGAGAGGCACGGCAGGAGGATGGGAACCACAACATCAATGTTATCATCATGAGTTACAAATAAAAGTGCTTATTTTACTTGTAACCGCTTTTGGCAGATCCCTCTATTTTTGGTAGCTTATAGAAGGTTGCTCCTCCTACTCTTCCACAAGGCTGGTGACCCCTCCTCCCTCCTTTTGGCGCTGCTTTCTGCTCTGCAGGTGCCGACACCCTGTCTCTCAACACCCAGCAGTGAATTAAATCGGTGATATCGATACGCCAATGGCTTGCTGCTGGGCTGAGGGCTCCTCAAGTCCACTCCAAAACGCTGTGGCTGTAGACAGCAGCGGGCTGAGCTTGTTCCGAAATCTTTGCTGAGTCAGCTCCGCATCTTGTGCCCCCCTCGTCCCCTGGCACAGAGCCAGCACAGGAGAATGCAGCTCCGTGGAGTCTGACTGACACGAGAGAGACGAGAATGCAGCTCTGTGGAGTCTGACTGACACGAGAGAATTTCGGTCATGTGCCCACATCTGAGTCAGACCAAACCTCTGCTGCTGGGTGACTCCAGCAACCACAGCAGCGATGTTGAGGGCACCCTGCTCCTATCCTGGATTTAGCATGAGCCTCAGTCCTTCCTTGTCAGATCTGAGGAAGGAATTGAATATCTGTTCTTCACAAAGGAACCGAGTGATATAATGAAATATATAATCTCTGTCTGGAACCTTGGGGCCATTTTTATAACTAGTATCCATCACAGTGAAAACATCCCTCATATATTTACAGATCCATAGAAATAAAAGTTGATGCTTTCAAAAGTGTTCGGTGCCATCGTGTCCCTACATCTGAAATCTGTGATTTAAGTGGTGTGAAAAGAATTTTGGTAGGTTGATTCAGCATGAAACAATTAACAGATAAGAGTATTTTTAAAAGTAACAAAAGCTGGACGAGAAGACCTGCTTATCTTGCATATTAGTGGATCCACAAAGCTTCCTGCTCTAGTCCTTCAGCAGAAATGGGCAGGCTAAAAGTTCTCTCTCTCTTTCTGGTAATGTTTCAGTCTCCCTTCGTTGCTTTCCAGCAGCTGGAGGGTGTCCTACCATCAAGCAGTGTCAGCCTATTAGTCAAGGTTTGGCTGGTTCCTGTCCTCTCTGCTGTCCCGAGGGAGCTCTGATGTGTACAGACCTTTGGAAAGCAGCCTCAAATTTGCAAATGGAAAGTGCTGGCCTGTGGAAATGTCAGGCTTTTCAAACGTGGCAAAGTAAATCTGGTTTTTGATGTTCCTGTAAGGAAGATTTCTGTGGGTGCAATTTTGATGCTGCAGTGACAATAATGCAATGGTAGTACTGACCAGCAATTAGTGGCCAGCAGAATTCCTTTGGGAATAATTCTTAATAAGTAATGCCCAAATGACAGACAGAAAGAGAGAGAGAGACTTTTTCTGTTACAAATACCACCAGAGTGATACTGGTACCCCATCCTGAATGCCTTGCCAGAGGTGTACTACAACGTTTTTGGATGAGGAACACAGGCAGAACTTGGCTCCCTTTTTTCTTTACTGCTCCACTTGACCAGGATGAACACTACACGGTCAGATTTGACTTGGTGCATGTGAATGCATGTCTTCTGGAGTCAGTGATGCAACATCTCGTTATTACTGCTAATTACAGCAATCCTGGAGGACGTGAGTGTGTTATCTATCACAAAGAAAGGGCCCCCAGATGCCCTGTGCATTCTCAGTGATAGTTCAGTGACAGCACTTCAGTGATGAGTGAGGATGAATTTGTTTCATGGCATCTGTCAGTACATATCTCGTACCCTGGTGACAAATTAACAAAAACATCCATTCTTTGTGGAACTGAAGACTGGGAGATTATGCAATGGCCTCTCCCACCAGGTGTGGAAAATGTCACTGTTGCAGAGGGTACTAATGTGGATTATTTCAATTTTAAGTGCACTCTTCTTCCCATCCAGGTGTGTCATGGTCTCAGCTGAGCAAGGCACAGAGTTCAAACCAAGGGACCTTTCCTATTGTAAGCAGAGTCTTAAGTAGAGACTTTAAATAGTCTTAAACATGTGTGGTGGTGGGCATGGATAGACCAGGGTTACAGCCAACAAGGCAAAGAAAACAAGAATGAGAAATGTGGTGGAAATAAAACCTTTTTTCCTCCTGTAACTCTGAAAGTCAACAGCTGCTCTATTTGCAGCACTTCCCTGCAGACCATATGCATAAGTTGTTTCATCAACTGCCTCATAAAGAAGCAAAAGATTTGCAGGAATTACTGGGTATTCTCTGCAGTAATTCCTGATTTTAAGCTTGTTAACTTCTGCTCTGCAGATCTTCATGTTTTTATGACAGATGACATATTTGTCTTTGTGGCTGTTTATGGATGCTCTGTGTGAGTTTATCTGCAGTGAAGAGCAGTGGATATCCCCTACACAGACTCACTTGCACCCATGGGCAGAACTGTAATAAAAACAGGGAACTGACAAGATCAGGAGAGCAATAATAAGGAAAGACTTTTCAATGAATAATGAAACTGTATCAACTGTAACCAGTTCACGACATGATCCTTGGGGTGCAGGACTTGGTGCTGATCATTGCTGCATGAAAGCGACATTTAATACACATTAAATTTTTAGTTTTACTTCTTTGCATAACAATCTTATTTTGGTTAAAGACTAAAATGAGTATCCAAAGGAGCTGTTCACTTACAGATTCACTGAACCCACAAGTCTGCTTAAGAATGTGCATCTTTACAAGCAAAAGAGGAAAAGAGCCGAGTGTTTAGCAGATTTATGAGGTAATTCTTTATCGAGTTACAAACAAAGCTGCAGGAATGTGGAGGGATGTATGCAGAGGCTGTGGCAGCATCCTGATTGCACTTCATCATCTTCCACTGTCTCATCTTTGCTTCCCATTGCAGTAATCCCCAGGACACCCATCCTTGTCTCAATACCTCTTCAAAATGCTAATAGAGCCTGGTTTTCAGGAAGGCTGCTACATTATGGTAAGGAGCAATGACTAATTCATTATATTTATCCTACGGAATATTAGATATTTATTTAAAGTGATTTTCTGTTGCCAAGCTGCCAAGGTTGCAGGCAAGGCTGCATTCTTCAGAGACAAATGTATGGCACTAAGGATTTGAAAATACCCATTTTTCTGGGCAGGTCAGAGAAAATATGTTGTGGATGTGTCTTTTGCCTTAGGCTTTACCTCCTGCAAAAATCTATGTCATGTTGGAGTTCTTCCACATAAAGAAGGTAGTGGCAAGAACATTATTCCAATGTGACAGGGCTTTCTTATGATGAACACATGGGATAAAAGAAAGTGACAGATGTCTGACCCTTGGGTTGGCTCAGGAAGAGACTGGATTTTCTGTCCTTGCCCACAGCTTAATTAATTAATTTTTAAATTTTTTTTTCTTTTTACTCCTCCTAGGAGCTCAGCAAAATAATTTAGAAGAATTACACGGTCATAGTGAAATGAAAGGCATGGAGACTTCAGCTGAGTTAGTGGTAAGGAGTAAAACACTTTGCAAAAAGGAAAAGAAATTTTGTCCAGGGGTAGAAAAGGAGAAGTTCCACTCTGCAGGCCACACAAGGTAGGATCATCAGCTGTCACTCTGAGGGCTGATTGCCTGACACTCAAACTTTCTATCCAAAAAGGCTCCTCTGTGGAAATGAAGAAATTACTGGAGACTGGATAATTTCTCTGAGTAAAGAAGTAAAATGATCTAGGGAGAAAAATGTGGAATTCTGAACTTTGGTATATGAAATTCATTCATATTCATTGCAGATTATTTTAATATGCAAGTGAATTCTAATTAGAGTTGACTACCTAAACATGTCAATTTCCCAACCAAATAAAAAAAGTAAAGGCTGGATTATTTAGAGTACTTTGCTCTTTAATAATTCGTTCAGCTCCAGGAATTTTGAAATCCACATTTCCTGTCACCTTTTGACACTTTCTTTTAATAATTAGTTGTGTAGAAGAAAACTTAAAGTCCCTTCCTTTCCCCCTGTGACTAAAAGAACAATTTATCTAAATGCTCTCTCGGGAGCTTAAAGCATTTCCCTCTCACCAAAGTTTCTCTGATCTAGCACAGTCCTGTGGCAAGGCTGAATTTTCATCTCTGGGTTCATCCTTGCACTGGGGTGCACAAAATCCATTCTTGCACTGCCCCCAGAGCTTGTCCCAATGGCAAACCTGCTTTTAGGATTATTGCTGCATTATTGTTACCCCTTAGGCTTCCTCACTACTCCACATCTTGGGCTCTTCCTCCTGTGGAATTTGATCTTTTTAAATATGTCCATGTCCAATGTGTGCATGTCTTGATATTCTGCTCCCCTAATCTCTTATATCTGTTTAATATACATTGAAACATCAGCTGGGATATTGATTGGGAAGACTTGGTGAGCTGGCTGAAAAATTGTGAGTGTAGTACAGGGAATAAACATAATGTACTTGTGTCTTTTCTGTGTGAATTAGCCTCTCTGTTTTTTATTAAAATATATCTCTGATATTTACTTTGTAAAACCTCATGTTGGGTAAAGGTATTTAAGGTTTGATGTTTCCCCCCCCACCACAATCAACCCCAGATCCTTGAGAACATTGTGAGAAAATCCCTATAAGCTCTTTTCAAGGCAAAGCAAGGGAACTTCATTAAAATAAAAATACTCTGTTCAAATATCCAGCCCCTCAGACCCTGCTAAATAGTGTCTTTTTGGCAGCATCCCAATTCAAACTGCCATAACCAAGTATAATGTCTACATTAAATAACTATTGCAAAAAAATAAAAAAAAAAGTATAAAAAAGGAAACAGCCATTATGCAAATTTCTTGAATAAAGAATTTTGCTTCCAACCCTGCTAGTAGGTTACTCAAGATTTTGTCTCCTAACGCAGTTTGGGGGGGATTGTTGTTGAAGTTCTTTTTAATCCTGATTTAATTGTGACTTTGGAATCGCCGAGGAGCCCCGCAGGGAGGGAGAGGTGGGACCTCTCCGGGGTCTCTCCTGGAGATCTGGAGTGGTGTTTGCTGCAGGCTGAGCCCACGGGAGGGAGACTTTGCCAGACAAAGCCACATTTGATCCCCACGATGGGGACACTGCTTCTGCTCCCCAGTGCTCGAGGGGCAGAAACCCTCCTGGCACAAGGAAAGGCTGCAGGAGGGATTTCCTGATGGAACTGATGGAGTTTTACTACAGGGGAAGTGCAGCACTTCCTTCCCATCTGACTGCTGGGGTCAGATCCAAGGAAAATTACAGAGGGGTATATTTTTATGGACGAGCAGATAGGAGACTCACTGCTGGGTGCTTCTTGTGTTGCTGTTCAGGATGGGCATTTTAGCTGTTGCCCCCAGGGTTTGTGTAGACAGGAGAGACTTTACCTCTTGATCCAGAGAATTGTCACAACCTTTGTCCTGTGTCACCAGATCAACTGTCTTGAATCAGCACTGCTCTCCTCTGTGCCATTTCAGAGCTTTGCTGGAATTTCATTTGCCTCCCTAACTATCCTGAGTTATACTGTAACTCCATCATCCTTTTTTTTTTTTTTTTTTCAGTCGTGAATCTGGTTTAAAAGGCCTTTGCTGCCACATGACAGTTCACAGCCCCATCAGCTGTGCTGGCACAACTTTGTGGCCATCCTGCAAGCCAGACTGACCAAAAATAACCCTTCCAAATTGAAAAGCCCTTTGTTTGGGAAAGAGATATTTCAAACTACTTTTGCCATTACTCCTCATGGATACAACAGCCCCAGTATTTCTCCATGGCATTCAGAGATCTGGCTCACAGTTTAAATATTTTCCAATGCCATCCCAAGATGCAGTTTTCTTTTGCCCTGGAGCCTGGCAAAAATTTGAACACTGTGATTTCTTAATTCCATTTATTATAGCTATTCATATATTTCCTAATAATATTAAGTCTCTAAGGTATTCTTTTCACAGCCACTTAGAAATATTAATATCCTCTTGAGAAGAGGCTAAAGCAAACCTTCCCTTATTTATATGTCAGGGGTGTCATTGTCCAAGTCTAAGCCAGCCACCTTCCTGCCTTCCTTCAATCAGCACAGAGATTTCTTCAAAGCATGAAATTCCTCATTGTATGGTGATTTTTTTTTGGAGCAGCAGCTCTCCAGTGGTGCCTGCTTCTCTCCACTGGCTGATAAAGATGCCGAGGATAAAAATGCTTCAGAAATAAACCTGCTAAATAGACATCTAGCATTTAGATATCTAAAAGTAGGTAAAAGGAAGCTTACTTTGAGTAACTGGCTCAATGACACACAAATGATGTTTGGCAGAGGCAAGGACTGAATCCATATCTCCCAAGACATAAATCTTGTAATTCAGGGGACGCTTGCTTTTCTGGGTCTGGAAGTGTCCCCAGGGAAGAGCAGCATGAAGAGATTTTGCAACTGATGTGAATCTAGCTGGGACAGGCTTTCAGGAAGTTGATTGCAATGACCTGTTTGATGGGAAAACCTCAAGAAATGAAGAATATGCTATTTCCCTGGATACCAGGAGCTCTGTGCCTCTGCATGTGCGCACAGCTTTCCCCCTTTGAACAGGTCTGGGTCCTGAGTGCAGTCCTTGTTTTGCCTGATTAAAAAGCTCTCTGATATTTAACATTTTCTCTCTGTGAAGACATTTAAATGAGTCAGTTGTCTTTCTTCTCTGCACTAAACATGTGAGCTGCCCGAGTCTCTTGCTGAGGCAGCTACTTCACTTCTCAGTCTTTCCAATTTTCAGGCAACTTGAATGATTTTACAAACCCTCTAAAAAATTGTCACTATCAGAACTCCAGCCACTGTCTTCAAAATGGATTTTCTTTTGTCTGAAACGGTGGCAAAATTATCATTCTGCTCTCTTAACTTTTCTCCTGGTTATACAAATACTACTTTTGTCATTTTTGTCATGGCTTGCTGCTGGGGGCTCATCTGGAGTTGCTTAACCAGCCTGACCTTTCCTGAGTCCCTCCTTTCCTGAGTCACAACCCATTCAGTTCATTTCTTCCTTCCCATTTTTTGCAATAGGGTCTGCAAAGCACCCTCATAGATTTCATGCTTTTAAATGTCTGTGGAAAAACATATTTTGACCGAATGGGAACATCTTATGAAAGGCACTGGTCATTTGAATTGATTTACTTATCAACATTTAGCAACATTGCTAATCCTTTTTATCTCATTTTATCAGCAATAATTTTGTGTTTACTTTTAGGACACTGTTGAAAACATTGCTTTGTGCTGAGACCTGTACCAATCACTGAGCTGCCCTGACCCAGCCCTCTGAAGAGATGCTTTTAAATGGAAATACCACAGTGCCTGCTGCTTTTTGAGGTGACTTTTACTGCAGCCCTTCTGCTAACTGCTTTAGGTACTGTATCATCCTTATGTAGTAATCACAATCATAAGAAGTGGTACTTGTCAAGTCTTACTATCCAAATATATCTACTCAATTGCCCTTGCAAAAGAAATTGTGGCTTACTTAAATTTTTTTATAAAAATGTGTTGGTTTCCATTATTTATACGCCTCTGATTTAATTTTCCAGTAGCTGAACAACATAAACAATGACTTAGTGTTTTGAACAACCTCTATTTGCCCCATTCTATGCTTGACCTCTTGGATGCTGGTACAGCTGGTTCAGAATCATCTCTACATTCAGAGTTCTTACTTAAAATGAATATCAGCTTAACACATGAGAATGTATTTCTAATTTAGCTTGGAGTAGGAAGCTGGGAATCTGTTCAGCTGGTTCTTTTAGGAACCTTAGGTGGAAATTTATGTAGGCTCCTGTTTTTTTATAAGAAGGATTTTGCAAGTGTTCACTAAGACCCATCGCTCAACATTGTCTGCAGTTTTCATTGAATTGGGAAGTTGGGTTGCAATCAGTAGTAAAAAAATAAAATGTTTGGCCTTAAAGCAAAGAGTGGCACAAGAGCTCTGCCTGCCAAGTGAAGAGGGAAAGGTGATCATCTGTTTTCTGGCTCGTGTGGCAAGGCAAGGACTTGAAGTGCTGCAAAACGGCCCAGTTAGGTCAAATTGAGACATTTCCTTGCAAAGCTGGTGCAAGAAGCACATTAAAGATATTGTGTAGTCAGGAGGGAGCTGCTGTGCCTTTGGACTGTACAGATCCATAGGGAAAATATGGGGGAACTTTGCCCAGCACAATTGTCCCTGAGGTACCCCAACAGCAGAAGAATTTAGTAAATCTCTGGGTGTTACACAGAGAGATTTTAGAGCTCTCTTCTGGAAAATATCAGAGATTAAAAGTGTCCATAATAAACTCTCTACTCCAACTTTGGCACCCTTGATTTCTTTTTAAATGTGGTGTCTGTCAAAAGCCATTGATTTGAAAGTTAGTTACTGCTTAATAACTAATTCATTTCGTTTCAGAGACAGCTCTGAAACAGAAAAAAGCAAAACCCAAATCCAAAACCAAATGGAAAAAAAACCCCAAAAACTTCTTGGTAAACACACAATATTAAAATTAACGGTTTTCTCTATCTTTTGGTAATTTGGGTTTGTTTTCCACTTCTTTAGGGGATGGTCCTTCAACCATGGACACTGAAGACATTGACAGCTATTTCCTTCCTGCCAAGGGAATACAAAAAGCCCTGGGAGCCTGGTAGGTAAACTGTTCTCTGCCATTAAGAAAATGAGATTTAGATGCCATAACCGAGTCCTCTCTCCCTGTGAAGAGTACAACTTTACTGGTTTATGGAAAACATGAGTATTGGGCAGGATGTTAGGCCCCTGAACCTGTCAGAAGAGGAAGGAAGAAAAATAGATTCACACTTGAGAACAAACTGATTAATCCTTAGGGCTTTGATCTTAGGAAGGAACTTTAGAGAGACTCTTTTTAATCATAGTTGAGGATGAAATGAGAAATATTTGACAGAGAATAGACCCCAAAAAACTGAAGGTTAGAAGCCAGACCCAAAAGCACCACTCTACAAAAGTCCATATCCTTCTGGTCCTGTTGATTGCCTTCTGGTTCGTTCCATCTCACTGTGGTTCAAAAGTATTTCTAAAAATATGGTTTTATAGTCAGTGAAACTTTTAATCTAATTAGTCTGATTTTTGTCCTCAGCCTTTTGTTTATGACTTTTGTTTATGACTTGGTTTATTGGCTTTTGTTTTCCTTGTATTCCCACATTGTTCTGTTTGAATTTATCCTCCACACAATGTAGTACCTTGCAAGTACTTGTTGTCTTCAGAATTGACATCTAATTTACTGGTCCTTTTTTAATGCTTCCTGTCACAACATCTTATGCTTGAGGAGTGCAGATATAATTTGCTTTTCAGCTACTGAGGTTTATTTATTGAGAGAAATGTGCTAATGTGGATGGACACTGAAGAGCTGTGTTGATTCTCATTAGTGGTAAGACATTTGTGTCAAGGCTTCAGAAAAAAATCTCTGATTGTTAAGAGGGTTCTTTTATCCCACTTTTTAGCTCCAGCTTTGAATCTTAACAAATATCCTTTCTGTTCAGCCACTCCAAAATAAGAGAATGAATACTGTCCCTATCCAGGAGTATATTTTGGGTGAGTAAGAGGCCAAACTTCAGGCAAATTGAGAGCTAGAAAGTAATGTTGAATGCCTCTGCACTAGTCTCAAATTTCATCAGAAGTCATAGGAGTTCTTCCAAGAGATAAGGAGATCCAGTACATTCTGAGTAAAAACTTTAAAAAATCTCCTTCTGTAACCTGCTGTGATAAGGAAAATTCCTGGTGTGCTCCAGGATCTAGCTCCAGTAAATGCATAAAGTCATCAGCAAAACTACTGTTTGGATCTCTCTCAATTTATCTTTACCACTGTAGAAAAATATAACTTAATATAGATATTTTAAATTTGTTGAAGTATAATTTAATCCACATAGGTAGGAGGGAAAAAGCACTTTCATTGAAGGCAATGGAAGAGCTACACTATTTAAACCTCATCACAGCCCGTGCTAACTGCTTTTGGTGATAAAACCAGGCACCATTGGAAGGTACAGAAACACTTCCTACCGCTCTGGCATGATTTCAAAGTCCATGTTTTCCAGCAGATTAGATACAGAAGGTTGATTCTAAGCAATGTCTTAATTGCTGTTTGACAGCTAACAAAGATGCAGCTTAAGAGCTGGCAGGAGATGCCACGGAAGATTTTAGGTTCTCTAGATCTGCCTGTGAAGACCCAGGCATTCATAAATAATTTAGTCAACCCCGTCAGAACAACTTGTTTCTTTAACAGTTTTTCCCCACCAGCAAGAAGACCACTGAGATCACTCATCTGATCCATCTCGCTCATGCCATAAACATTTCAGTCAGCAACTCCTGCGCTTGGAGAACACAAATTTTGTTTTCTGTCGGTAAATAACTTCGAGAAGAACCTGCAGAACGCTGGCTGACCTTCAGGAGGTGATGTTTAGCTGGAGAGGGCTGAGTCTGACACGTCCTCTGCATGTCCTGGCTCAGTAAGAAGCACCCTGGGGGCATCTCAGTGGCTGAAGGTCGCCCCCAGAGCAGCTTGCCCAGTCCTGGGACTTGGCATCCTGTCAAACCTTTGAGCTGTGGTGCTCTGCTGTTGTCATGAGGGTGGATGGGAGTGTGAGGACTAGAGGAGAAATGAAAATGAAACCTGAGAGTCAAAGAGTGAGATTTTTAAACTGTGCAACGTGTCAGTTGTCACTGTTTGTCACTGTTAGGTGACCACGGACTTGTTAGAAGCTTAGAATGGAAAACCTTAATGTATTCTTTATAGGAACTAAAGCTCCTGAATTATGCAGCAGCCTAAAATGTTCCTACTACAGGTGACTCAGCTTCCAGATGCCTTATTTAAAGAGTCCTATGATATCAGTCTGCTGCTATGGAACTGCAATCTGTACCTCCCTTTTTCACTGGTGTGTCCTTACAAATCCTAATTCTAACTGCAATCACTGGAAACAGTCCTACTAAGAGACTTCTGCACTTTGCATCCATCTGCATCCACCTTTGCAGCTGCCTCCAGCAGTGCTTTAAATATACACTAGAACTGATGGTGACTCCTCATTTTGGAGAATGAAGGCTGGAATCATATTTGAATTTCTAGTCTATGAAAAGACATTTCAAGAACACCTAAACTCTGCTAAGGGGTTGTCTGGAATTTGTGGAGCAGCATCAGGACAGCAGTTTTAGATGCTCAAGTGCTCTGTGAATAGGAAGGAAGAGGTGGAAGCAGAACCTTGCAAGTTCAAACTATAAGCCAAGACAGAGCCCTGTACCTTGTCTGAGGTCAGGGTTTTAATGATTATGTGATGCAGATGAAGGAAAAAAAGCTTAAATTACGGTTTACCTTCAAGCTTCAATCAGTGAACCACTGAACAGAAGCTACACAACTCATATCACTTGAACAACTTCTACACATCTCATATCACTTGAACAACTTCTACACCTCTCACAGACGTGTAAAAATCAGCACAGAAATGCCTGGAAGGAACCTCAAAAATCACCTAGTGCAGATGTGTACTTCTTTTGTTGTTGTTGTAGTGTTGCTTAAAAAAAGTGGCCTGAACATTTTAAAATCTTAAGGGATTATCTCTAAGGCTCCTTTGACATTATTAATCTTTTACTATAAGGTTTTCTTCAAATTAACACTATAAAACTCTGATCTGTATTTCAAAATGCAATGGACAAATCAGTTTTAAAATAGAATTTGCTTTCCAGGCTTAGAACTGAAAAGCATTAGGCTGTGCTCATAACATGAATGAGATGCACCACATTTCTTTCAAGATAGGATTACAAATCAACAATCTCATTGGGATGTATTATGGTGCCAGAACAGAGCTGATGAGAGAACCATTTTATTATCATACCACTTGTTTTGAGGATGAACAGAAATTTCCAAATTAAAGAATGAAGTGAGTGCGTGAGAGCGTGTGTGAGTAAATCCCTCCAGCCTGAACCTTTTCACAACACTGATGTTAATTTCTCTCCTCTCTCCAATTTCATTTTTAAAGGCACTTTTCATGGCACTCCTGAAAGTGGGAAAAAATATGACTGGCTATTTCTATAGTGATTGCAGATGATGCCATCTCCTGACTACTGGGAAGAAGTGCTGGATAAGAGTCAGAACTGAAAAGTGAGTCAGAATGGAAAATGTATTCATTTTTCCTGCAACAGAACTTCTTGATGATATTTACTGCCAGGCCCCATCCTCCAAGTTGCTCTAAGTTACTCTGTATATTAACCTGAGCAGGATCCTAAAGCCATAGAGTTGCTCTGGTTTTTCTAACAATGGAAAACCAAGGGTTAAGAAGCACTGAATATAATTGGAAAATGAATGGCATGAGCGTGCAGAGGAGCTAATTAGTACTCCTACTTTTCAAATGCCTGTCGAGATCAGGACAAATAAAACGTATTTTGCCCTTTAAGACAAAGTTGAAAACAATGTCAATTATGACCATAATACTGGAAGAAAAAAAGCAGGTGCCATATGTTGTTATGGCACATACAAGGATGATCACTCTAAAATGAATAAAAATTTACTGATGGGATGTTACTGCATTCCCTAGTATTGCAGTAGTGCTTGGGAGTTTTATTCATGAATCAGGACCCCAGTAAAGAGAAAAATCCCATGCAGAGAAGAAAAATGAAGAGATCTCAGTGTCAATGGGGATCAGCCTGAGCCAAATCCCATGTTCCAGCAGAAAGGGGGCTGGTTTTGTTTCTTAGGAGAGCCCTTAAGTCTTTGTGCTTTTACATCTGCATCATTCTCTTGAATCCTTCCTCAAAACTTGACTCTTGCCAAAGACAGAGAATTCTCTGACCTCATCAGCTGCTGGAAAATCTGTCAGGTTTCTGATATGTCAGCTAATATAAACACATTTTGTAAGAACAGAGCTCAAGAGGAACAGGTAGGAAATGCTGCCTTGCATAGGAGATCTGTGCTGTCTCAGAGATGCTGATGCTTATCTAAAAGTGTGGTTACGTGGTGGCTCTCAAAAGAAGAAAAATTACTTTTTGTGTTCTGTTTCAGGCACCATTTCTCTGTCTTTGGATGTAGTAATTCTGTATCAGAACTGAGTGTGTTGGTAACTCTTGATATCTCCTCTTAGCCTTCCTATGTGCCTGGCTTTGGCCTCTGTCCCCCACTACCTCCTCTTTCCAAACAACCAGCCTTTGTCACTTTTGCCTTGGCCAGACTCAGCCTACAGCCAGCTGGCTTCCAGCTGCCCCCCTGACTTCTGTGAAATACTCTGTGAATTCCTCTACCCTGGATTATTTTTGTTGTATGCCCTCAGCAGGCCTTTATTTCCCCTTCTGGCACAGAACGTGGTCCCTGAAGAAGTACATGATGTAAAAGAAAAGCCATCATCTGCTGCCCAGCCAGCACACTCAAGTGTCTGAATGCAAGGACAGAAACCCAACGACTGCAGAACACTTCCCAAAATTTGGCCTCTGTCTCCGTGAGGCACGAAGGTCTTTGGAAGTCTGTCACTACACAAATAAAGGCATTGAATACAGAACAATGCTGAGAAAATGCTCAGCTCCCAAAGAGAAGTGGGGAAGGCCAAAGGAGCACTGGAATAGAGAGGAGCCCGTGAATTAATGACTCCCACTCCTTGCTGTTGCAGGCAGCTGGGCTGGAAACCCTGACCCTAAATGGATCACACTTTGGCACCAATGGGACTTATAAAAGTTGTTCTGGTCCTCTGGGGATTTGCAACCTTTGTCCAATATTCAGGCTAAATTTATTAAAGGCTAATGAGTAGCCATTTGTTATTGCAGCAGAAATGTCTTAGTTTAAACAGCTTTCAGCCTCTGCTAAGTTTACAGAAACTCAGACTGATGACTTTATAGAAAGCAGTCAGAATCCCCACAACCTTTATTCTCTTAGGCCACACAAGCCAGCGTGTTTTAATCTTATTTCAGAAGATAAATTCTTCATTTCCTTGATTATTGTAGTTCTGTTACAGACGAAATTAATCTTCCCTGCATCTGGATGCCTGAGACTGCATATTGTATTCCAGATGGCCTCATCATGGTCTTGTTCTCTAAAAATGCCTCACAAGGGACATCTGAAACCAAATGATTTTTCCAGCTATGACTGACTAATCAAGCCAGAATTTTACTGCTTTCTGGCACCTCCAGTGGGCAATCCCCAATTTACAGTATATTTTTTCATTAGTTCGAGGGCACAGTTTTGTCCTGCCTGTGGGTGGGCACATATCTGAGCAAACTGGGGAAGCAAAGTGCCTTTGCTGCTCCGTGAAGTGGCTGCAGTCAGTGGAGTGACAGAGCCAGTTTCCCCAAAACTTGTAGGTTCTGTCTGATGCTGGAAGTGCTAATCTATCCCTATCGACTACAGCAGGAAAAAGGGAATTTCATGTTCCTAAATTTGGTTACTAAACTTGGGTAGGTGGGGTGTTTCTGGCCAGTTTTCAGTACACACACACACACCTTGTAGTGTGCACTGCAAAATTCCATCCTGTTCCTGTGAGCCAGGGGTATCCATTCTCTCCTGGGCTTCCCAGTTCCCCCCACTGCAGCACAATTTATGGAACTGATGTAGGACTGATTTTATTTGGCCTTATTATATTTGCTTTCTCTGATCATAAAACTCGGTTCCCTAGAAGGACAGTGGTTCAGCTTTTCCCTTAGCATGATTATATCCTGCTTCCATGTGATAATGTTCCATTTTGTACCTTCTGTATGACTTTCTGTGCCACTTCTTTTTGGACTATCCTGAACATCATCTTCTTCACTCCCCTTTAAACAACTTCTTTTATTCTTGTGCTACTATTTACATAGACAAAGTTTATTTTTGCTACAGGTTTTAATTTCCGTTGTGTAGTCTATCATACCTTGAGTTTTGGCAATTTTATTTCTATGATTTATGACATACAAGTTTCTCCTTCTAAGCTTCTCAGATGATCTGTTTCTTCAAAATATTGCCTGCAAGGAAGTTTCTCATTCAGTGAATCTCAGAAATGCTCTATACAATTTTTCCTTCTAACCTGCAGTGCATAATCCTGTATCCTTGATTCCAAGAGCTTTCAGACCTTTTTCACATTCCAGATTCTTGAATTCTTTAGTCCAGTTAAACAGCCCTTTTAATCCCCCTGAATTCTATCAGTCCAGATAAATATTCCTCTTTGACATCCACTGTAAAGTCCAAAGTCAGACCTGCCCATACAAATCTGTTTACTTTGTTACTCTGTTTCTGAGGTCTCTCTCAAAAGAGAAAAGAGTGTTTTTCTAGACATGTTTTCCATTTGAGTGTTTCCACAAGCTGGTATTGGCTGAGATTCTCAAACTACCTTTCCTTGGGGTGGATCACGTCCCCCTTACAACTGCATGGACCTTCCCTGTGCCACTGCAGTGACCAAGAAACTTCCTTTAACTGCACTCTGTGCTCTCTGTGGGAAGCATCTTCGACAGAAATTCTGATAAAAATTAATAGCAAATACGGAATACAAGAAATGAACTTGCATCCTGCTGCACATCTAACTATGGCTGTAACTGTTCCCATGACAATCAGTGAAATAGTTTCAGTCTAACCAGTACCACACATTTCTATTTACTGGATTTTAGTTACTTCTATTTTATTGGGAGAATTGTGGAAGAAAACTCTTATACCACAGGAACTGTTCTTTCAGGCCGTTCACATCACTGTGAGGTGAACCATTTCCCAGTTCTTCTTCAAAGTTTATAAATACAGCTCAGACAAAGTTATATCTCTTGTTTTTGTGGGGAAAGAATGAAATAAAAGATAGGTATTTTTTACCCAGAACTCAGTCATCTAACTGTGTGACTTACAACTAGATTGAAGTAATTGCACTGACATTATGAGATGTGTAACAGCAAAAGGACTTGGAAAATTTAAGGATTCACTTTTTAGGTTTACAGTGATTATCCCAGCTCTGGTTTTTTTTTTCCTTACAATTTCTTACCCACTCCTTAGGCATATGTGTCAGCCCTAATAGACCAGAGACTGAGAGGAGGATCTTTAAAACTCAAGATTTGAGCTAAAAGTCATCCTGCATGGTTAAGGCTTGGAACAGACTTGTGTCTGCTGGTGATATAGAGCAGATGTATGTGCTCATTTAAAATAAACCATGGGCTGTGGACTTTGGTTGACAGCTTATTTGGTTGGCAGTTTAATTTCTCTGGTGTGTGTTCTCCTGTGTGCTCTTTGTCTCTCTCTCCTTCTCTTCTCCCTCACTCCCCTCCTCCTCTCCACTGAATTTAAAGGTAGGACCTTGGAGATCTGTATTTGATCATCCAGTCAAACCTCAGTGAGACGTGATTTCTTTCTCAGTTTGTGTCTTGGGATGTTGGGCTGAAGGTAATTTTATCTCCTTGAACCATGTTAAAGCAGGCTTGGGATTTCAGCTATGCCTGTAGGAACTAATTAATAGGTCATAAACACGTCACTGGAAGCAAATGTTTACCCTTAATTTTGAAAATAAGGTAAATTTGGAGATTTTTTCATCCTCACAGGAGGAAAAAAGCCCGCTACAACACCACTTGTATGTACCTTTTAATTAGGTTGTTTAATCAAGATGCTTTTGATTTGAACATTATTATTTTGTATTGCAGTCCAGAGGGACTGATCAGCCTGAGATTCAACTTCCCATGGATACCCAGCAACACTTGGCTGCAAAACAGGATGTAAACTACCTGGAAAATTCTCTTAAGGGCTGTCTCAGAACAGGGGGATTAATCTTGAATTTGTATTTCAGCTCCATTTCAATTCTTTAACTCTTTGCCCACTGGAAAAGAAAACAAAGCTTTACTGCTGTTCTGCTGTTCTATGCAGGCATCTGCGTATTTCAAGCACATAGGAATTTATGTAGAATACAAGCTGGTGATTTAAATTGGGTTGTGGGAATAGCACTGGGAAAGGCTGAACAAATAAAATGGAACTAGTTCATTCATCATTTTAATAGCATTTAGCTTGGCTCATAAAGAGAGTGGCAGCTTCTATTGCTCATACAAGGACTTATGCCACTATTAAAGAATGGTGCCTCAGCTCCTTCTGCTCTAAACTGCAGAGTATGACAAACCCCAGTGGACTGAATTCTTTTCAATACTTAGCACCTAAATGCTAACTAATAAAGCAAAGTGGAAGGGTAGTGCTTAGAAACAGCAATTGCAATATTTAAAACCTGATTTTAGGCAGAAGAATAATACCTCAGACAAAACCTTTGGCTCAGCATGTTAAAACGTTAGATATTTCCAGATTAAAATCTGTTAACTTTTACAAATTCCCGTTGCATTAAAACAAGAAGATGTAATAGTATTAAAACTTCATTGAAACACGACTTCTGCTCTAAAAACTTGGGTGATATGACTTAGTCACTGTGGAGAAATCTTGGTAGATACTCTCCTAAGTTTTCCTAAACTCGTCACTGACTTTCACCAGTCTCTGCACCCAAGATTTCAAAGAATACCCTGTCAGCACTGACAAATCATTTAGGCTAATTCAGGACTTCTGCTGCAAAAACGAAAGATGAGTGAGAGAGGTGAAGTCCCTGTTTTTGGTCACCGATGCCCTCTCAGAAGGGTTCCCTCCAGAGAACTGCAGTGCAGAGAGCTCCTGCCTGTTTCTCCTGTGTGAAATGGGGTCTGGGGCTGCTGATGGATCCTGGAGTCTGTTTTTGCTCTGAATCACTGTTGTACCTCGTGGGAGCTGTTGTTCATTCGGGGCAGATGGTGCAGAGAAGTCATCCAGACAAGGACCCAAATGGCAAATCCCTGAGACACTTTGGTGCTGTTTCTGACACAGAGTGTTCAGGTGAGTCTGCAGTTACAAACTGAACACCTCTCAACTACTTTCTAGATGAAAAGCTGAAGTTTTCCCTTAATAATCTGTCACTCTTTGAGAAAAAAATTCAACATCATCACTTGGGAGATCAAGCATCAGACTGGGTAATTTTCCACTGAAAAGTAGTTTAACCAAAGCCTTTCTACCAGTCTTATAAAAAGCCTTCTAGGCTTTTATTCTGTGTTCCCACTAAGTTACCCACTCCTGCATCTCTGCAGGTGACACTATAACAAAGTAGTAATTTCTTAGCACTTTCTTGATCCAGATGTGATTTTAATATTCAGAGTATCCTGGGGCAGAAAGATCTTTACCTAGGTGCTATGTGGGTAAATGCCTCCCCTGTTTTGTTTTGAATCTATCACTTGCCCCTGCCATTTGATGGCCTTTGGTTCTTTTATCGGTTATGATGAGAAATAATTTCAGTTTACTCGTTCCTTGCTTTTCTAGGCATTTAATATGTCTTTCCTGAGATCCTCCTCTCTCTGCCATTTCTTCAACAAGCTGGAGAGTCCTGTCTGGGTATCTGCATGGAACACGCTCCACAGTGTTCTCATCCTGTTGCTCTTCACTCTGTTTTTTCTATTTTATATGTTTTTTGAGATGGAGAACCTCAGTGGCATACAATCATCAGCTTATGGGTGCACCACTGACTTTTACTAAGGGGGCTTGATGAGCAAGATGGGGACAGACATTTTAGTAGCAACAGGACAAGGGGTGATGGTTTTAAACTAGAGAGGGTAGATTCAGACTAAAGATGTAAAGAAGAAAATTTTACTATGAGGGTGGTGAAACGTTGTCACAGGTTGCCCAGAGAGGTGGTGGATGCCCCACCCCTGGAATCAACCCTCCAGTCAAGGTCAGGTTGGATGGAGCCCTGAGCAACCTGATCTGGTTGCAGATGTCCCACTCATTGCAGGGGGCTTGGACTCGATGACTTTTAAAGGTCCCTTGCAAACCAAGCTGTTCTGGGATTCTATGATAACAGAGAGAACAACTTTAAGCTGGTGTTCTATTAGAAATATCTATTATAACTCAAACCCACGAGTGGTAACAGCGAGTTATGAATCTCTCAGGGCACGTGTGAGATTAGTGCTGGGTTTCTGACATGCTGTCAGTCACTGCTTGGAAACCCTTCTGTGGATTGTTGCCATCACCTTTTAGCCCCACGGCCCTGACTGTCTCACTGCTGTCATTGCACTGATCTATTAATTTCTACAGGTCATCTCTAAATCCACACAGACCTCAAATCAAAGCTCATTTTTCTTCACTGACAAAATGGACCACTTATACATTTCATTTCCGAGCTTTCAACATCTCTTAACAAGAGAAAAATACAATCTATAACCAGCATTGCTAATAATACCATAATTTAAATGTAAACACTTACATCTTCTGTACCTTTTCTACATGGAACATTTGTTTCAGGTACAGTGATTTTTTAACAATAACAAATTCAGTGCCTTTGTTCTGGTTGCCAGTGAGCTCTATAAGGGACATCACACATTTCTGGTGAGGACAATTAGAGATAATGAGTATGAAGATATGGATCTGGAGTCAGACAGTTTGCTGAGATGCATAATTGTGCCGTGTCTGTGCCATTCTGTGTCTAGTCCCTTCTTTTTTATTTTGGAGAAGTTTTGTCTTTAGCCATTGGAGACATTTCTCCTGGATCCAGCAGACTGCTTGATACCCTGTTCTGGTTAAGTACGTGCACTGCCAACTCAAGAGTTTAATTTCCCTGTTTTGCATAGTGTTTGGTTGGAGAAGAAGTAGGAATAATTGGGTGCAATGATGGTCTGTTCATGCCTGCAAAGTAAAATGAACACATTCACAGGCTCACTTCCTTCTGCTGTTGGTGCAGACTGTTCCACTCAGGCTGATTTGCAGTGGAAGCTTATCTCTAGGTTCTGGCTGTGAGTGGAAAAGTAAATAAGCCCAAGCAATTAGTGTAATGTTCATGCAGGTGCAAGGAGCCTGCATAAAGCCCTATTTACTCTTGCCTTCAAACCCCTTTAATCATCGTTGTGGAGCTTAAGTTGTACACAAGGCTTTTGTGTGGTGTATTTCCCAGACAGAAGATTTGAGTGCTTCTGTTTCACCACAGAAATCCTCAGCCCTAGAGACACATCTGGTGCCAAAATAACTCTGGACGTCTCAGTCCTTGATGGAATGAGCCACTTTAGTAATGAGTGGACAAGCTGTAGAGTCTCCAAAGTCATTTGAAAGTTTATAGTACTGCTTAGCAGCACTGTAAAAAATAATTCTGATATGTGTGATTCTACAAACAATAAATAAGCGTGACAAGCGTAAAGTGATGGGAATCAAAGGCTACTGAAAAATGTCCACACTACCATGGTAATTATCTGCACATCTAATGAAATGTGAACCTCTGTGCAAATCAATATACCAATGGGATTGTCTTTTCTGTAATTTAATATTTCTTATAAAATTTTTTTTCCCTAGTAATGGAATTTCCTTTTGTTTGCTTGCTCTAATAGTACTTTAAAATTGAGCAGTTAAAACATTGTTGAGAGGATTTCCCAAAAAAGCTTTATTCATGTTGCTGAAATTCACAATAACTCCTTATTTCTTTCTCATGTGGTGCATCCTAAAAGTGAGCGATTTATCTATTAGGTTTACATTAGTGGTGGCCTGAGGGGATGATTTCAGGCAAAAATTCTATAATATTTTCTGCAGCACAGCTCTTCCTTTAAGGACAGAAAGATCACAAGGCTATTGAACTGATGCTTGTATTCTCTGGTAAACTGCAACAACAAAAAAAAGGCAATTTTAGCCCATGTATTAAAAAAAGCTTTAGGTATAAGCAAATAGTTGAACAATGTGAACATTGCGTGCTTCATTTTTGGATGAAGGATTTGTAAAATTAACTGAGTCATAGATTTTAGGGTTCAAAGACAATGTTTAATCAGCTAACATAATCTCATCTATAAATTAGTTCATTGAATTCCAGTCTTGCAACTAAGACCAAAACATGTGTTAGCTGAGGAGCATCTGTAATGCAGGCAAGCTTAAGTTCTTGTGTGTGTTTCTCTTTTTTTTTTTTTTTTTTCCTCCTTAAGCATGATGTATTTCAGACACAGAACTTAAAGGCAGCTGAAAATTTTGGGCATTTATCATCATCCCTGGTCAGCCATCAAACTTTGACTCCATCTGCTACCACATGTCTCAATAGTGTACATGTTCTTCTCTTGGTGTCTCCTCCTCCTGGGCTGACAGAAAAACACATTTTTTCCTCCCAGACAGGGTATTTACAGGGAGGACAGAGAAAAATACTGTTAAAAGGGAGCTGGGGAAATAAGAGAGAAGAGCCCTCACCAAGCCAGCCTTCCATTCCCCATCCCATTGGGAATTTAAGGCCAGCCTCATATCTGAGTGTCAAAACTGGCCCAGACATCTCAGTTAGGTGGGTCATTTTGGGATTTTGGAGTTGTTATGATGGGGTAGAAACAGGCAGTCAGGTGTTCCAGGGGGATCTGCACAAGAGTCTCAGGCTTCTGCCCTCTCACTCCCCTTCCTCTGGAGTTCAGCACCTCATCCCTCCTCACTGCCATGGAGCTGACAATCCACAGAATTTCCTACAAGAGCCTCCTTGGCCTCCCTCCTTCCTCTCCAAATTCCTGGGAGTGCATGAGGAAGATGGAGGAGGTGAAGACCAGGGACTCCTAAGAGGGAAAAAAGACAAAGGGCAGGGAGGGGAGGAGAAAGGAAGCTGTGGAGGGTGCTGTGTGTAAGGCTTCCCCATCCTGATACTCCAGGTAGTAGCAGGGACATTTGGCTTCTTGAGAAGGGTAGTGACTGCTGTCCCACGTCCTCCATGGGCCACACCAAAAATGCCTGCCCTGCACAGCATCTTCTGTTCCCATGTTTGCACCCTGAGACAGATCCCGAGCCAGAAAACTTCAAATCCTTTCTAGACCGCAAGACTTCAGGTTTTGGTAATTCTGCTCTCAGTGGTATTATTTACCAGCAATGATGACTGTACCCTATGAAAACGGTAATTTTGATGATTTTTTGTATGTCATGCAGTCATTTTTTTTCCCCAATTACTTTTGCATCTACTGTTCCAAGTCTATCAAATTCCAAACACGCATTCTGTCCTTTTTCATGGGGAAGTGATACCTCATGTGCCTGGAATCCACGCGTATCTCAGACACATTTCTGGTGTGTAGCTGAATGTAACCAGATCCAGGTACAAGGAACATCAGCAAGAGCACCTCACTGGTGTCTGGTTCTACATTCAGGCCATGAGTAATATCTGAATCACTGCATAATTGCTTCAAAGAGATGCAGAAGCCAGCTGCTGCAGAAAATGGAGGATAGTAACTACTGGCCTTCTTGGTATTGTCTGTATTTCTCTACTCAATGTATAACTTAACAAGTGAAATGTAAGATTTCCTTGCCCTTTATTTTGGCTTTTGTACAAATATATTCAAATTATCCTCTTTTATTGATGGTGCAAATGTCAGGTGTGTTTTCAATTATCATGAAGAAATTAATCTTGTAGACACCTGATTGCTAAATCTTTTGAATTATTTGATTTGTACACTTGTTTAAAAAAAAAAAAAAATTAGGGCAGATGTAGTTGAAAAACAAATATAAGAGTTGTGGGGTTGACAAATGAAACTGTCCTTTTCCATCTTGGACATTTTTCATTCTTCGTTATGGCAAAACAGATGTCTGAGATTCAGCCCAAAACCGAGATGATTTCTGACAGTACACAGCCATTTACTCATGAGTAATCACTACTATGCTCAAGAAAAGGGTGGGGGTTTTGTCTGTAACACATTTAACAGAGGCTTAATACAGCACTGAGGAGCTGAAAAGCACTAAGTTGGAGTTTTCTTTGTGAGCATTCAGCAGCTGGAGAGATCTGTTGAGGGAAGGAAATTTGGTGGACAAGGGGAAAGGGGGAAGATGCCCAAGAGAAATAAATCTGGAGCCCATGGAGGTGATAGGACAACCCCACATGGGAACTGGAGGGTAAGGCTGGGGTTCTTCAGATCCAGTTAAGCAGCTTGCAACTCAACACCCACTCTTTGAAATAAAAGGAAGTGCTTTGCAAACGAGCATCTCCATAGGACAGATCCCTTCTGTGGAATGTATTTTTAGCCCTTTTTGGCAGCAAAATTGCTGGTGATGTCACAAAAGATAGCAGAAGTCTGAGGCTGGATTAAGGTGAAGTAAGACTAAAACCCTCATGAAGCGCAAATTGATTGGAATGAGTTTAATTGGGACCACCAGTTTATTGGGATATCTCCTGGGGAAGTGATTTAGTCTAATGAGAATGGATGGCAGTATCTACTGATTAACTGGGAGAGAGTTAGCATGTGTTGAGCTTAATGGGAAGGGCTCTGGCAAGTTTCAAAGTGTGCTCAAGGTTTTTCCTAGCTCAGAAGGATAAGGTCTGCTTTTAGTTACCATTGTCAGAAGAGATTTTATTGAGGAATGTATCCTATTCTCACTGTTTTGCATACAGATTCTTCCTTCCACCAGCAGATTACCCAATTGTGATATAATCAGGGAAACATATATTTTTGAAAAGTCAGACCATCTGTCTTCCTGCAGTAAATATAATTAGAGATAGATATAAGGTACCTTAGCAGGGAAAGGAAAAGCAATTCTGCTGTCAATGGGCACAGCAGACAAGGCAGGATTGACAGATGCTTGTGATATTTTAACAGCTATGTGCTTAGACTTTCTTCTCTGTCTGTATCCGTTGGGTGCTAAAAAATTATTCCTACTCTGATCACTTCAGGGACTTATTATATGCTTAAATTTATAGAATTATTGAAACCACAGCTAGATCATGTATAAAATTTTGCCTTCAAAAAGTTCCTTTGAGTGCCATATCTAAGATACATCTCCTGTCCTTGTTTGTACTGCCTTTTCATATCTTTTCCCTTTGAAACAATCTGTGATTGTCTAAAATTCTTGGCATCCCAATTCAATATAATTCAGAATTTCATATGCAGTGTATGATGTCATAAACTACAGCTTAATATCTACTGATGTTGCTCTTTGGTTATCCTTAATTGCTTGTATAAATTCACTTAGGTTAAGAGTTTTACTTTGAGTTAAAATCTCTCTCCTGGTAGCACAACGTCCTGCTGAGAAGGTTTTGATTTAAGATCTCCCTCTGTTTAACATGGCTCATGCTTAAATATTTGTACTGTTGAATTTTAATTCTTTTTACTGTTCCCGGGGATCCAGGGCAGAAAAGTTCGAGTGCAACAATAATATGAATGATTGGTACAGCCTCTATCAAAGTTGCCAACTTGCTAATCTCAACATTTGCAATGTTAATGTTTTCTACAAAATTTTCAGTTAACTTGTCTATTATGGTATTAAATAACCCTGGCTGCCAGAGCCAAGCTGTGCAGAAGTCAGGTACACAGTTATTAAACACATTAAAGAAGATATGAAAAAAGAGCCTTTTCCCTTCCTCCTGGCACCTTTCATTTGTTGCAGGTGTTTGATTGCATTTCAGGAGCTCTGGTAGAAAATCCATGTAAACAGGTTACTCTCCAAGGTCCTGTTTGACTGTAAAGACAGCAGTTTATACCACAATTCTGCTCCTTTTTCATTTCTACTGTCAATTCCTCTTACTTCTTTCCACTTCACAATCCAGTGCACTCTTCCAGTGTGAGACCAGACCTCCCCCTGACAAACTGTGGTCACAGAGAAGCCATTCCTGTTTTCTTCCTAGCTCTCATTTTCCAGACACCAGGCTGCTTCCATTAAGGCTGTCAATCATCTGAAGACTCCTTGGATTCACCCCCTCTATCTGGATTCAGAGCTTTTTCTTCCCTGTCAGTGATATCCTGCCCTCTCCTCAGCCCACTGTAAGCATGATTTCTTTACTTTTGTATTCACACTCTCCTCTGTAGGTCAAAAACTGGTCCTGTTTATAACTGGGCACCCACTGAGGGCATTTTTATTGTGCAGCTCATGCTCTGCCTTCCGTTTTCTTGCTCTACCTTCAGTTTTCTTGCTCACAGGTGACTCTGTGTGTTAGCAGGACAAATGTACAGCACACATCTCTAATCTGGGGGGAATGTGAAAATACAGCATTTCCTACTCCATAAGAAGTGGTGTAACTTCACAAGGATTTTCAGGCTTTTTCAGCATATATAAAGTGTATGCCACAAAAGAATAAAAAAAAGATGAAAGCAGCAACCCCCTGCAGTGAGCCATCCAACCTACTATTTCCTTCAACATCTATATGCTGATAAAAGCATTTCATATTCCTGAAGGAGAAATGTGGGGTAGAGCTTGTGATTTGAATAGAAAGTAGGGATCTCATTAAAAGGAGGAATTAATCTCATTACTGGGTGATTTTCAACATAAAAATGTTGCATCTGAAAGCTGACTTATGTGTCTATATCCATCCCCCAGAATTTTGCTATTTAATCCCATAGAATATGTTTAAAAATAACTATTGAATTTATAATACAGAACCTACATTGACACAATTAAACCTGATCATGTCACTCTTCTTCTTCAGGCAAATAATTGCTTGAAACTCACTTGATGGCAATTGACTTGGTAGTCAATCATTTAGAAGACAGTGTCAAGAATCTTGGTCCTTAGGCATGTTAGCAAATTTTGACATCACGAGTAAGAGCCTCCCATCCTGCAGAATCAGGGATCTCACAGAATTGTTTAGGGCATCTGTTGTTGATGCAGGAGGAGGTGATGGAGCCTGAGTAGGATGGGAAAAGATGTTTGGACACGCTGCAAACTCATCACACACCACAGGATGCAGCAACCCCCTTCAAAACCCAGCAAGCTGCCACAAAGCTGAGCTGGCTTTAGTGTATTTTGTAGAAGGAGGATTGCAAGCTAAGATGGAGAAAGTGGAGAGGCTTGGAAAATCAAGAGGACCTTTGTCGAGACGACCTTCCTCTGAGACTTTTCAGTAGTTGAGACTTTAGGAGAGGATAATCAAAGCCCTTAGAGCTCATCAGATTTTGATTAAAAACCCACAGGCTTTAGGATATAGAGACACACTTCTGTGGGTGTGGAAAGCCTTTCTTAACTCCAGGTTAAATCTGATCTCCACTTCATAATGAATCAAAGCTTTTATAACTGTCAGTCTTTGTAAAGGAACTGTTTTGTTTTAAAAAAACACTGTTGGAACTACAGGCAGAGCTAAACCAGGAATGAGCAAAATATAACTTTGTACCCTGCTAAATAAAATATGTTTAGGGATACTGCTGGTGCTGTCATCTATAAAACACAATGTCCCCAGCGTGTTACCAAGCACTTATTGACATTAAACTTGGAGAATCACACCTGGAGCATGACTATATTGTTTAGTAATCTATGTAAAAAGAAAACTCTCTTCATAAATGCCCTAGTGCTGGGCAGCTATCTGTTAATTCTGCAGTGCTTAGTAGAGCACAGTGAATATAAAAGCTCTATTTAGAAAAGGAAGTATCTTCACACCCTTGGGAAAAGCTCTGCATACTTAAGTAATGATTCTTGACTTGCTTTTAGTCATTGTGTGGCTGTTCTTCCCAGGTTGATGCACTGTTTTGAAGACAAAAAGATTTCATGGTATAACTTTTTAAAGTCTTTGACTATCTGCTCTACTTAAATTTTCGAAGTCTTTGTCTTTTGGTGGGGTCTTTTTGGTTTTTTTTTTTTAAGGATTCTTTTAAGTGTATTTCTCCTGCAGGACAAAAAGAAGAAATGCAGGTATCCAGGGGGAACCTACAGATTCATAGCTTTGAATCATGGAGTATCATCATGTCACAGGATCTGGGTATTCATCTCCCATAAGTCAAATTCATCTCACCATCTCCAAGATAGACACTGGATAAAACTGCTTGTCTAACCTCTAGTCAGTGGAAGAGAAGAGCCCAAAGGATGTTTCTGCCTGCGTTCTCAGACTCCAGTTTGAAGGTGGCAGTCACACTGTGGAGGTTTTTCTGTCTCTCATTGGAACAGAGGGGAGCCTGGGCACTAGCTGAGTCCTCATACTTAATTAATGAGCTAGAAGCAGGAGACATGAAGCACAAGTTTTGTCCTAAGTTCTGATTACTGCTTCCTTGTATTAATTTTCCCAAACCCAAAAAGCTCACTGACTTCAGTTCCATTAGAAAACTAAAGCCAATGCACACTCCTCCATGCCTTGCAGGTAAAATATCAAAGTTGTTGTTTAAATTTATTCTAGTTATATGGACTCCAGCTGCATTATTATACCTACCTAGTATCTTACAGGTTATTTTCCTGTCTCTTTTTTCTTACTTTACCTATTCTCAGTGTTTCAGACCTTATAGCTGGTATTGACTGCTATCAGTTCTTCTTTCTACTTGCTACTTGTACAGCTTCCATTTTATGCAGCAACTTTTCCTTCTTCTCCTAAAGTTTTTTTAATCATAGGTTTCTAGTCTTTTTTTTCCTAGATGTGAGATTTGTTTTTAGCAAAACAATGTGAACAGTGATTGATAAGTGTTTAAAATCTTTTCTCCCAGATGGCTTGGCTCAAAATAATTTGGAAGATTCACTCCTTTGCATTGAAAACAGATATCATTGGTTTGGACTTTATTCTGTGTACCAATACCAAATGTAACAAATTCGTGATCTCTTTTCCTTAAGCTACAACTCATTTTAGTTCAAAGACGAGTCCCTGCATTTATCATAATGAAGGCAAGGAGAGAATTCCTTCATGTTTAATGCAGCATTTTCATGATCAGAAGATTGTTACTGTAATTTTTTTAACCACTGGTAAGGAGCTCTGTAGTGGCTGTAAGTGACCATCAGCAAAGGTCATTAAAGTTAAAGATGACAGATTTTTTCCTCCTTTGTGTTAAAAACAGCTCTTAATAGAGATTCTGCACAATTCATTGCAGTGTTATTATGGTCTGTGGCAGGCAGAGACCAGCACGTGATCTACCTCTGCTGTCTATTAATAATTGAGCAATATTCAGGACTACTATTTTAGAGTACAATAAAGAGTGCTGTTCCCAAGCTCTGCAATCCACTTAGTCTATCCCAAACGAGCTAAGTTAACCATTTCAGTTGCACAAGTCTTTTCCATAAGCTGAAGTAATTTTCTGGCACCAATACATTGCTTCTAAATCTCCTAGTTTATTACTAGATTCTTAGTTCTGGCATACAGGCAGCTAAAGAGTCTCTTTTCATTCATCTTGGTGGCTGGATTGGTTTTATCCTTGACACCTTGATTGTATTGCAAAAGAGAATATTTCTTTTTCACCTTCCAATCCCCTTTTTTGTTATCTAGTACAGCTCATAAGTTGCACAGGCAGGACTTTTAATATTTATCTCTGGCTATTTAGCCAAAAGAAAAATTCCTGGAAGTTGAGCAACAGAAAGCTGAGCAAGACCATGTAGCGAGTGTTTATGAAAAATCTCATTGCAGCAGATAAAGCCAATTACACGTGTCACCAAGGAGTAAAATAAGCCTTGCTCAAATGAAATTTCTTCCCTTGATGTTATATTTACAGAGCTCTTGCGTCACTGTAACTGGGAACACTGAGATGAAGATACATTAATATAACAGCATGAAAATTCACAGAGGAGCAGAGCAGGTACTGGGGCATCATCCAGTGGGGAGATAATTCTCCAGTCACCCTGAGAAGGGAAGAGGGGACAGCTGCTTTCCCTGATGTCACACGGGACTGTCAGCATCTCTCCTGCCTGCAGACTGCTTCCCTCCTCAGGGTGCTCCAGGAAGAATTATCTAAAGGGAAGAAAATAAAGGGGTGTGTCCTGGGTTGCAGTGTATTCTATCACCATCTCCATGAGCTGTTGACACCAGGTGGGTGGTGTTGCCTCCTCCCTCCAGACTATCTTCTGTTAATGGGTTTTTCCACATGACTCACAGATAACCCATTCCGGATAATCTGTTAATGGTCCATCAAGGCCTTGCCACATGACTGACAAAACCACATCATCCCATTGTGGGATGCTCCGCCCAGAGGGAGGAGCCAACCATTCCATCCTGGATATAAACTGAGATTTCCAACACCAGAAGCAGCCTTTCCCACTGGATTCCCAGAGGATGAGAGCTACGCAGCCATTGCTGGACATTTTGAGACCAGACCCAGGATCACTGCTTTCAACAGGACTTCATTGGGACTGCTACCAACACCCTGCCCAACAGGGTGTCAGGTTGTATTCTGACTTTGTCAGTGGGTTTTTTTTTGTATTTTTGGCATTTTTGCATTTATTTTTACCTGTTTTTCCTTCTTCTTTTTAAATCATATTTTCTGACTTGGAGTCTCCTGCCAGTTTGTTTTCAAACCTTGACAGAGTGAACAAGCAGAGACATTCAGACTGAGGAGGAAAAGTTCTGTGCTCTCCAGCCGCTGGCAGGGGTCTCTCCTGGTTGCAGGGTTCCCAGGACTCCAGCCAAGGAGAGGGGGAACCACTGCCCCTGGGTGTCTCCAGAGGAGTTTGGTTTGCTCATCTTCCTCCTCATGTCACCCCAAAAAAGCCACATGGCTTGGGCTTTACCTGTCGGAAACCCGAGTGCAGCAGCTTGACACAACCATATTTTGAATTCTTTACATTTTCTTCCCAGGCTTACTTGGGGATCTAACAAAACTGACTTCCCCATTGAGACAACTTTCATTAGCATCTTGAGCTGGGTATTGAATGGCTGCACCCTGTTAGAAGAAGCTAAATCTATCTTAATAACATAGATTCAATAATTGGTAACTTAAACTCTAATTTGCTTTCCTGGCATCTTGTATAGAAATCATAATTTTACTTTACTAGGCATCTTTTGTCTATTTATTCACTGAAATCTTTGATATTTCTCTGTGTCCACACTGGAAATTTGAAAGAAAAATAGATAAAATATTTAAACAGGAATGTACCAGAAATTTTGATAGAAATCTTAAATTATCAGCTAATTCGACACAAAAACATGCTAATGTTGTACATGTTCACTTCAATTAGCCCCTTCATACAAAAGAACTAGGTTTTGGGATAAACCAGAATACATTGCTACTTTAACGTCACCCAATATTGGAACAAATTTCATTGAAATTACTACAGTTGGTGTATAAAGATCCATTCAGTAAATTGTGTTTTAAAAAATGCATTGAGAGACTTGGGATAATTTTATTAGAGGTTTTAATTCAGATTCTCTGTCTAGTAGTTCGGTAACTGTGAAAGAACTATTTATTAATTTAAAGCTCATACAGCTGATTGATGCATGCTAATGCATTTTAGATTTAATAATCACATCTTCCTTAATTGAATTGTATTTGCTCAGACAGAGCATATAATTAAATTAAGTCTTTTCTAATCCTTCTCATGCCAGATTATTCTATGGTACATTGGGGAAGAACAGTCAAAAGTGTGAATTTAGTTAATTTAAGCCCATTGAAAAAATCTGTAGTCATGTGAAAGTTTGGTATATCAATCATTTTCCAAAATAAAGAGATTTATTCTTCCATACAAATGTTCTGCAATGATTAAGAAGTGTATAGAGGCAACAAGACTTAAAATACAACTAGGAAGGAACCAGTTGTAAGAAAATACAGCAAATTTTTACAGCAGATAGAGAAATCTTCATACCACCTGACCAGCAAGTCACTTTAGACAATTGCTCTCAAATGCTGCTATGGAGAATGAAGATATAAGAGGGAAGACACAGAAAACAAAGCCAAGATGTGCCTAAGAAATCAAAGAAGAGAGGAATGAGGAAATGCTTTACTGGACACAATGTGCTTGTGTGTACATTGTCAGCTCTTTCCAAGATGCAGGCCCAGAGCCTAGGAAGGGTATTCCAAGACTGAAGGATAAAAAACCTGGTTTCAATGTGGGGGAAAAATCATTTAGAGTTGGGGATGGATTTCAAGAAGACATGCCAAGGGAAAGACAAAGTAATAAAGGTATTTTTCAGGAAAGAAATTTATCTGTCAGCTGAAGTTTTTATTATCTACTTTGCAGAGTTGTAAGAGGAGGAGGATAGAGTTTAGGCATACAGAGGTTTACTTATTGAATGCCTTTTTCTGATTGCTGTGGACCTTTTGATAGAATAAAACTACAGCAATATAATTCATAATGTGATCTTCAAGCGTGGCATTTTCTTCTTTTTATGATAGATCAGAGGAATTGAATAAATGGATGTGCTATCAATGTATCTTCTGTGCCCATAACATTTCAGATTATCTGTTCTGCAAAGCAGTGATATGGAAGTAAGCAGCATCTTTTCTCTGATAAATGAGGTGTTGTCTCAAGTCTGAATTACTGACCCGATCTAATTTGTCCATCAGAGTTAAATTATAGGATTTATCCTTTTTAGTAAACAACACTTGTTTATGATTAAATATAACCTGCAGCAGAATCTGATTTTTCTTCTTGATTTCCCAATACTATAATTTTGTTAAAGATAACATCATGGGGCTGCAGTGTTTTGTCTGAGGATTCTGGTATCATGCTCTCTGGCATTTCACTTGAAGAATGATTTACTCTTAATGTCATATTCAACCTTGTATTAGCAAAGGTCTTATAAAGATTTGTTTCCTTGACTACCCCATGTTACAGGCTTGAAATGTAATTCCATAGCAGTAAAAGGGAAAAAAAAAACTTTGACACTGGTGTATAATTAATAACGTACCAGAGAAAGAAATCTGTTCAGCAAAGTGCTGTCAAGGTTCTGCTTGTGAAGTAAAAACACGCTTTTCTTTCTGTGCAAGTGATTTGTAAAAGAAATGCAGGATGATTACTTTTTTTCCCCGGTACAACAAGTACTGGTGTTGATCTTTAATGTTTCTTCATGGGGGCAAGCCTGGCTTGACTGAGCGGGGTTTGTCACTTCACACAGCACCTCAGCCTAGCTCTGACAACTGTAGGGGTTTGCTCCCAAATTCAAATAGTGCCAACCTCCATGGCATCCACTTTGTAAAAGGACATTGCACCAAAATCTGTTTCCACCTGCACCTCCTGCTAAAGGTCTTCTTGTCACAGTGTCATCCTGAAATATCCCCGAGGTTTTCAGTTCAGTGCATGTCCTGTGCCTGACATGAGCTCATGAGCTCAAACTGCCACCACTTACTCAGCTTTTTTTTGAATGGAAATCCAAGATGCAAATTTAAATTATAAACAGGGGTACTTTATCTAAATTCAATGAATGCTAACAAAACTGGCCTTAGGCTGGGGAAGGGTCCTGCCATTCCTGGCCTGGGTTCTGCTTAGATGTGCTCTTTGATATAAAATATGGATGAACAGGGTATCACTACACAGGCTGATTGCTCCTCTAAGCAGGAATTAGCTGGCTGCTCATCTTTTCCAAGTGCTCAGGACTTTGCTCCAGGCACTAGATATCTTGTGACAAAAAGGCTTTTCCTAGTTTAGAACTGCTTTGTTTTGCTGACTTAGGACCAGTTCTTTGGGAAACCAGCAGCGCTGAGGATCTGTTGTTCACAAATGAACATTAATCAGTTCATTATCCAACCCCACTGACAGCAGGACAAACTTGTTGGAAGCCAGAGGGGGTCATTTTACTTGCCATCAACTTCCTTGGTCTCCTCCAGCGTTGCAATTGTGCTTGAAAAAGGTGTCTTTCCTATCAGCTCATTAGAAGCCTTTCTAAGCCTGTGCTTTCTCCTGGCACTCGAGATGAAGTTGACAAAATGTGCTCATAGTCTCTCCTTGTACCTATCATCTCCCACATTTCACATCAATGGCATGCCTTGCCAGGGAAGAGTCCTTCCTGGTAAGAAAATGCTAAATAAATTATAGCTGGAGGGAATAGGGATGGTGTTGACTGATGCTAATTCCCTGAAGTCAGTGTAATAGCATCTTCTGAGGCTGTGTTAGTGACAGGAGGCTGAAAGAAGAAATGTTTGTTTCTGGAGGAAAAAAGGAAAAGAAAGAAGTACAGGATTAAATATTACACCTCTAGTGAGCAAAGAGGATTCTGCTGGAGGTACATGCCACTTGTGATAATAAAGAAAAGGTCTTATGATGTTGATCATCCTTCATACCTTTACTACTGTGCTGTGAGCACAAAGTGTGCAGCCAGAAAATGTACTGATTGATCTTTCTCCATTCCTCTCTTGATTTTCACTTCACAAAAGTAATTTTCTTATCTCAATTAATTCTGTATTCTGTCCTGTATAAACTAAATGAAATGGTTTTGGATTCTACAGATGCAATACTATTTCCAAAAAGTACTTTACTTAGGAAAAAATGAATAGATTATGAAACAGATGATCTATAATGACCTGTACTAAATACTCTAAATACTATATACTGAGTACCAGTACTCTGCTTGCATATCTTTTCCTTTCTTTCTTTCTTCCTTTCTCATGTTCCTAAATTATCTCAGAGAATTCATTTATTTGACTGCAAAACTCGTGAATCTACTCAGTCTGAGCTTGTGTAGTTGCTACAAATGTTAATGTGTGTAGGTCCTGTTGCCTACTTGGCAATATTATTAAGCTGGAATATGATTGTGAAGAGTTAGTGAGAAATGGACATCTTTAGCACGCATAAAACCACGTAGCCTTAAGTCCTCCTAGAAATGCATTTTTTCCACTGCTATTTTTACAAATTACTTGTTTCTGTGGCATTTACGGTCATTTCCTTCCTTAGAAATGTTATTTTGCAGTTGTTTAGTCCACGAAGCACAAACCTTCTCTGGCTTCTGCCTTAACTAACCAACCAGTATAAATTTCTCTTGAAATTCACAGCTGTCTGCACTGAATGTGAGTAAATGAGGCTGTCAGGTTGAGCTGACTCTAAACTTTCTTGTCTTTGGGATGCAAATCCTTCTAAGTATATTTAGGTCATCTCTATTTGATTTTCATGGGACACGGGGAAGGAGGAGAAACTTCTTCTTCCATTAAAGGAAAGAAAATGAAAAAGATGGGCTTTAAATCACTCTGTACAAAGTCACTATCAAAGTCATCATGTTCCATTCAAGAACCTAAGGATGCTGGGCTTATATTTTCCTCACGTTTGTGTGAGAAAAAGGATTTCTCTCCATTGTTCCCATTTTTCACCTATGATTTAAACCATACTGGGGTTGTGACTGGTGGGTATCACAGGAGACTCAGGTGCAATCTAGTCACTGGTTCAAACTGCAAAGCCAAACTGCTGGTACTTAAATATTTTTAATGCCTGACTGAAATTGTTCATCAAATTCCTCACCACTTTCCATATTCTTTACCTTCCTGGCCTGGATACCCAGCAATCTGCTTCTGTTAAAGTAACATTTCCCTGACACAAGGTCTCAGAGCACCACTCAAAATTGCCCAGCTCATATTTAATTCATATTTGGATTTCCCCAGCTGGAGATGCTTAAGTATATATGATGGCCAGCAAACTGGAAAACCCCAGATATTCAAGCGCTGGATAAATAACTCTTAATAACACAGAATATAAAGTATTTGCTGTACCTCTTAGTCCTCCTGCAGCTCATAGGCAGAGCAGAAACAGGATAAAAATCAGTGCAGTGCTCAGAAAGTGCAGCATTTCAGACATGATCATCCTTAACACAAACCCCTCTTTACTGCTGGTTTATATAATAATTTCTTCCAACTTTATGGCAGAGTAGCACTCCCAGTCTGCCTTAATGTGAAGGAAAAATTAGAATTTGATGTGTAATATTGTAAAAATCCGATGGTAAAATTTAGCTGTAAACTTTGTACACTTTTATTGAAAAAATGTAAAAGTTTTCATCTTGACAGATGATAAAATGTATAAAGCACTGTGTGCAGAGGGCTGGTGCNTTAAAAATAATTTTAATTTTATTAAATTAATTATTTTTGTTTAAAAAATGCAAAAGTTTTCATCTTGAAAGATGATAAAATGTATAATGCACTGTGTGCAGAGGGCTGGTGCTGGCTTTGCAGAGGTGGGAACCAGAGCTGATACCAGCCAGCAGTCTGTCAAACTTTTTTAAAAAGACGTATTTTAGGGTGTTTCTGGATAATAAGGTCTCCTGAGCTCTTTGCAGCTGGATTTCTGTGATCATGTTTTCAAGAACATGCAAAATGCAGATGGGGGAGGAGAATTGGGTGTAATTTTCATTAGCAGTTGGGTTTATTAAGCAGCTATTATTAGGCTCCAGTTCTTCCCAAAAGAGGATACCATTAAAAATCTGGCTTAAGGTATTAAAGGTAAAACTACAGAACTAACTGCAGCCAAAAGCCTTAAAACTTCAAAAGCTTGTTAAAATACGTTGTTTAATTCCAGAGAGGATCATATGGAGAATAAACCTGGATTGAGATCATATAAAGGATTTCTTAACGTGGTTGAATACTTGAATAATCTACTTGTAGTTGTTGTTTGTGAGCAGCAGGACCATGGCAGAGCCTCCTCCAAAAACTCAAACAAGTGTAAAGGAAAGTGAAGATTACTGATGACAACTGGAACTAAGAATGATAAAAAGTTATTTGATTGAACAGTGCTGTGATGGGATTGCAGTGCAAAATGTGAGGACTCTGCCTAGTCTTTTCCCACATCTTAATGGAGAAAAGAGTTATAAAGATTAATTATTTAGGAAGACAGTCTGTATATTCCATCTCTTAACCAGTGCTTACAAGACCAAAGAAATCTTCTCCAGCTGAAGACATTTACTGTGGTAAGAACAGGAGTTTTATGAGGAGTGACAGCAGAATTTTAACTCTGTGCCACATTCCTCTACTGTTCCATGTGCTCAGTCTTGCCCAGTTTAATACAGCAAGCTCTCCCCTGATTTCAGGATTGCACTTTTTAGGTCTCAGCAAAATCAGACACCGTGGTTTATATTTTATATTTATACTTCAACTTCTGATGTGACAGAGGTTTCACTTGGATACCATTTGCTGTGATCAGAAGTGTGCTTTCAAATATTTTTAAATATTTTATAGATTAGCACCCAAAAGGAAGCAGAGCCCTGAAAAAAAGTAACTGCTACATCAGCTTCTTTTCTGTGACTGCTGATGAATTAATGATTATTCTTTTACATCTCTTATACCAACAGCAGGCATGAAAGGCTTTAACATTCAGGATACCCAAAAACGTTACGAGAGGGAGGCCAGAGTGAAGTCCTAGATAAGTTGTGATGAGAAGGACCAACCATTGGGAGAGGGGGAATTTTGGGTCACCTCTTAGGGCAGGGAAAACTCATCTCCTGGGAGCATCCCATGTTATCTGCAGGCAAGGGGAGCAAGGGACCCCTGCCTGGGGGTCTTTCTTTTCCTTCTCACTGAGTGTGAGCTCACCAAATAGTAAAAACGTGTAGGTGTGTGTGTTTATACACATGTGTGTACACAGGGATGGGGTAGGGAGAGAGGGAGAAAGTAAACACATGGTTTATATATTTGGATTTGTATAAGGGTCGAGAAATCAAAACAGTTGGATTTTAGACTGACAAACTAAACAAAACAAAACAAAAAATAAATACACACAGCTGTTCCTCCTAAGCAGGAAAGGGGGAGAAAGGTATCCAAGAGCCCAGTCCACCATGAGCTGGGGAATAACCAGACCAGCTGTTACTCAATTCAACTTTCTCTGAAGAACTGAGGGCTTTTGGAGCACCCTGAAAATCAAAAGGTTTGACTTATCTAAATCGGATATGGTGCTTTCTTCCTCACCTTTTTCCTTTTAATAGAGTTTCCATTTCACATTTGTTTTGTGTCTTCAGTTTCAATATTTCAGAAAGCAAAGCAGTCTGGAGTTAAGTGGTGTACAGAGGCTGATTGATCTTCTTCAAGCCTCTAAAGCCATCTTCAGTGACTGTCATATTAGTGGGACAAAGAAAGGCACAGTGCTCCAAGGGACTGGTTTTATGTCTTTCTGTTCTGTGCTCTGAAATAATTTCTCAAGGATTTAACTGGATGCTGAAACAGCAGTTTAAAAATTCTTTGCTTTGATCTGAAATACCTGATAAAAACTCATGGATTTCCTGGAGTCCTTCTTTCCATGTTTCTAATATTTTTATTTCATTTACCAGCCCGAATGACTCTACTTTATTTATCTTTTTTGGCACATGGGTAATAAATGTTGGGCTACAGATGAAGGCAAAATCCTGAAGTGATTTGGGCAAAGAGAAAAAGCAACAAAAGAAGAGTGGGGAAAAAAAAAAAGAAATAACCTGAGGCCAAATGTTATTTATGCTTTTACAGTGTTTATACACATAATGTTATTTATGCTTTTACAGTGTTTAAACATATATTTATGAACAAATGTCAGCTACAACCCAGCTGTAACTTTGCCCTGTTGTTAGCCAGTTGCAAAAGCTCAGTCCCCTATTCATTGTTAGCTATTGAAATAGGATTCTGAGATAAGAACAACGACATTTTCAAAAATTTGTTTATTAGTAAAGGCTGGTGCCTGTCCTTTGTGTTACTATAGCCTGTACTCACTCAAAATTCACAATAAACCATTCCCCACATTCCAAGCAATTGCTACCTGAGACCTTTGCAAATTCAAAACTCTCATTCTTTCCTCTCTAAACATTATCTTCACATTCCCTCATAATTTTACTCCTCCCAGTGAGCACAATGTCCCAGCAGCATGAGCAACAAGCCAGGGCAGCAATGGCTTTGCCATTTTTTTTTGACATCTTCAAGCTATTTTGGATCAGTGGTGTTGTGCTTTGCAATGTGGAGCCCACAAAGGCTCCAGTGTTTTCCTCTCTTGGTTATTAATTGGCCTCTCTCGGTTATTAATTGGTGACAGTGACATTGACATTGTGGTGGCAGACACATGCAGATTGGAAGTTAATACACTGGGATTGATAGTTACAGAAGAATTTAAAAGTCAGGCCATCCAAGCTCTATTAAATAACTTAACAAAAGCTGAGTGGAAGCATCTAAGAAGCAGGAGAAAAACCTTGTATTATCTTATTTAAATTTGATACTTAATGAAAACATAAGTATTTAAAACCCATGAAGTTATTAACTAAATTAACCAGAATTATTTTAAAGGTACAATTTACTCAGCTAGATCATCAGTCAAGGCAATCTCTATTTAAATTGATGGAGCTCTGTCATTGTACACAGCTTGAGCCCTTCATCATGATATCTTTTCTAAGCATAACCGCTTTTAGAGCTTGAGGGGTTTTTTTGTGACAGCTACATACATGTTTTCCCAATGACTTAAGAGCCATAAAACCACAATTAATATATTAAAAAAAAAAAAAAGCACTTATGATAACTTACCATTCTGTACAGTTTATCCTCCAGGTCCTGATTAATTCTTTGTAAGGCTAGGTAATTGTTTTGTATCCTAAAACAAAGATGATATCATGTAACTGAATGCATTGCTTTTCATGTTGTTTTTTACCTGTATTTTCACATCAGTACAAAACCTTGGCTTGCACTACTTGAATTCTATTTGCTTATCACTCTTGTTAGCAGGCAGTGGTTGCCTTTGAAATGCAATTACCACCTGCTTCCTAAGCAAACTTCTTTGTCATATTTGCTTACTACATCTAGCAGCAAATTCCAGCAGGAAGTGAAGACAGGTTGGTTGTTCTGCACTTGTGTGCAGACACACATTGCAGCCTAGGAACTTGCCCAAGGTAATTATAGTTTTACATCAGGCTCAAGAATAGTATCTTAGAGAGGAAGTTTGAGCTGTAGGCTTAGGGAGCACAAAAATAAAAGATTTATTGTGAAATTGCAGCAGAATCCTGATGACTGTAGCAACATGTGGGCATCAACATGTGACTTAGAAGAGAATATTTCTTCTTTCAACAAAAGTTCAAGGAGTTGCCTATTTTTTTCAGGAAGTATATTTAGATAGCTTAGCTGGGGAAAGATGGGTATTTATTTTTACCAGCACTTAGGGATTGAATGAGCTCACAAAATGAGGCTTCCCTTCTTATTCCAGAGCAACACGCCAAAGAAAATTTGAGCCTGCACATCTTTAGGTTACTTGGATGGTAACCTTGGTATTTTAATGAAAAAGCTGCACAGCCTGTGGGAAAGCCATTGGTATTTCAGCAGCAGCTGTGCTTTTCTCTTCACAGAACCCAAGGAGGACAGCTCCTTGTTCATTAGTACCCATCACCTCAGCACGATGTGTAACAAACCTAAAGCAAATGTTAGAAGCTCAGCTGTGAAAAGTTTGTCAGAATAAATCTGTATGTCTGTCCTGATCAATGGGCCAAATTATTTTCAGCAGTGAGGAGATTTTAGGTAATGCTCAAGTGTTTTCCCTGTAAGAGTGAACTCAGATGTAATACACATTTATACAGCAGAACACACTTCCTCTGAGAAGTCTGGATCTGGGTGTGGTTTCTGAGGTTATCAGGATGGGACTGGGATTAAAGAAGCCTCTTTGGTTTTTCATTTGGTTAGGAGTGCCTGTTGAAAGTGGCATGAAGATCTATGTCCCAAACATGCCATAGCTTCGAATCAAAGGGTCCAGCCCCCCCCTTCCTGGCAACACGATGCTTCTCCCAGATTCTGTTGCCATGGAGATTTTCCTTCCAGTTAAATGATCAGAATTCTCCACCCAGGGCAGGGCAGAGACTTGCACTGCCCCTCTTAAGGGATGCAGAGCTCCCAGCAATGCAATAACATCAGCTGCAAGGACCTGAGAGGGGACATCTGTGCCGAGGACATCTGCTCTGGGGATATAAATAATGACATTATTATTATGAACCTCTTCGGGGTACCAAGGGTCAGCCCAAAACCAGGGCAGCCATTTCCAACATGCATTGCAAGCCTGGGGGAAGTCTCAACGTTGCCTAAATTTCACAGAGCAGCTGAGCAGAGAATTCCTTCCTGTGAGGAGGATCTGTGGTAAAATGTTTGCTGAGGTGGCGACCCAAAAGGGCTGAAAATCTCTGAGATTTGTACGGTGAGTTTTGGTCAATACTCGCCAATTCTCAAAGTGCCATCGTGTTTGTGTCCTGGAGGTTTAAAGGATTGACTCAAGTTTACAATTCTGTGCATTGTCCGTGCTCCTCACAGCATTTACCACTAAGCCTCTCTATAGACATTGATTTGTGCAGCTCTAGGTTTGTTTGGGATTTTCCCAGCCATTTAGCTGACACAACAGGGACAAATCTCAGGGTGCTCTGTACCCAGTTTTCATGGCACAGGAGAAAGCAGAGATGATCTTGATACAAGGAGGGTTAAAATGGCTTTGCCTCAGCTACTCAGCATAAATATTTTGTTTTGCTGGTAAGGATGCACGCCACAGTGCAGGAAGAAAGGATTTTGAGAAATAAAATACTGCCTTTTGGCTGAGCCCAAAAGTGCCCCAGCATCTTCTCTGTCATGGTCTACATTTTTTGTCTAGTAAAGCAAAATAGTTAAACTTGCTTGGCACCCAGGAAGTTTGTGGTTCAAGTGGAGGTGGTGTAAAAACTGATTTAAACAGTTAGCACTGCAATGCCCTCAAAGTTTGCAGGGGTTCAAAAGCACTTGCATAACTTCCTGAAAGTAAAGGGAAGAAAAAATTTAGCTCAGGGCTTTTCTAGGTGTCCACAGGCTGTTCTACAGTGGTTACTGATGTGGACAGCTCAAGGGAGACCCTGAAGGTTCCCTTTCCATAATTTTGAGACCATGAATAAAACCAGCAGTAATTGCTGCTTGGATAGAAGAATTATCATGGTAACAGTGGGTTTGTTCCTCAGCTTCTGTTGTCACTTTTTATCTTGATAATGATGACTGAAAGGTTAATTGTCATTAATTGTTTTTCAATGACAACACTTCCATGCCATAGATGGTGGTAGAGTGTTTTGCAAGAGTTTTTCACAATCTCCTGCTCCCTTTGTAACTTCTTTTGCCTTTGCCCATCAAATTTTCACCTGTTGTATGTTTAGGAGAAAGCAGCTCACAAACTCCAGTTCTCTAACTCATTGATTTTACACTGAGAAAATGACCACCTCCCAGTCAAATCCAATCTAAAAAAAATCCCCAGTAAGTAGGAAGCTGAGCTTCAAAAAGTGTTTCTATTGAGAACAGTATGCAAAGGTAGTCAAAATAAGCACAAACACATACACACGTACACAAGCACATACACATGCACGTATCTGCATAAACCCCAAATTGGAAATTCGCTGTGCCAAAAGAAGTGTCAGCAAATGTAGGTGGCAAGGAGAGAAATGGACCCAGAAATACATGGAAGGAAGTGCTGGAGGGATAAAAGAGGAACAGAGGCAGATCAATCTTTGGGCAAAACTGTAAGATAAAGGGAAGGGGAAATTAAGAGTAGGGAAAATTCAATTTTCAAATTTGAAAATTATCAGATGAGCAAATGGTAACTTAACCTTGTTTGCAGAAAAAAATACACCCAGATAGCCTGAACATTGTGAAGTATGAAATATTTTAACCTTGTAAATCTAGCTTCTTTGAAAAGAAAATGAAGGGTAGGCTTCACTATCCTGCAAAGCTGCTATGAGGATAAACTCATGCGAATTGATAACCTAATATCATTTGTTGATGTATTTTTGTGTTGTTCATGTCGTTAGGAGATACTCATACGACTTCAGGTGCACATATGTGCATCCATTAAACAAATGTTTCGATTCTTGAACAAATTAGGGCTTAATGAAAAATATTCTGACCGTTCTGAATGTGTCAGGTGTCTGTGCTCCAACCCACCAGACAACACACCCCTCCCTAAGACTGCAGATCACCACTGAAGAGGAAGTCTGCAAAAATCTCTATTTCTCTGCTTCCACTCAATCTCAAGCCCTCTTAAGGCCTATAAATACATCTAAAATAAAACTTAGTCTTGGGCTGGCTTTCTTTAAAGAAGAGAATTTCTCCCAGAGTGCAGTTAGCTTTGAGAAGTGACTCTTGAAAGAGTAGCTTTTTGTTCAGAAAACTTTCCTCTCTCTGTTATCACAAGTTATACCAACATCCTTATGAAAACAATAGTTTTTCCTCCAGGATTCCTGTTCAGAACACCCCTTCAGTCTGTGAAATGCCTTGCTTTTAGTGAAACAATTATATGTGTGGGCTAATCTCAGTGCTAAATATATGCCTTTATGGGTTGACTTCTCATGCCTTAAAATAACTCTGCTTTCTTTAAAAGAGAGGATGGGGACCTCGCCAAGTTCTTACCCAGGGTAGAGCCTCAAGGAAGAAACCCAACATGAACTTTGGAGTTCAGATGTGGTTCCAAGTCTGGTTTTAGAATTTTTTTTTAGATTTTAACTTCTAAAAGCTATGCTGACCATGTCAGATAAAGGACCACTCTGAGTTATGTGAAATCCCCTATCTCTTCTCAGTCACTTTTCAATGCTGAACATATGCTTTACAGTTATTATTTTCAAATCTGGTCAGCACTGGTGTCCCACTGAGAAAAAAGAAAGAGGCCATCTCTAAATGTTTGTGGAGAGGTTGAAAATTTGACCATTGGGCCACACAAGTGACTCTTCTCTTGGGTAAAAGTGGGGAGGCCTAGCAACAACACAGGCAATTCTGGGTAAATTAAGACAAAGACTGTCAGAAAGGATTAGTCATTCAGCCTCTTGGAAAAAAAAATTGCACTTCACAGAAATGGAAATTTACCAACAGAAACGTTCTCCAGTGTAAAACTGGGATCTTATTACACAGGGCCTATTTATTTATGAGGGCTTGATTTTCTCTCCCTGTGCAGTGAATAAAGGAAGAGGCACATAAGTGAAACTAATTCTACTTCTTGGTTTTTCCCACATTGATTTTCCTCCGTGACATGTTGCTGACATGCTTTTGGATGACAGGTTTTTTCAGACATTATCCTTCTCCAGGTTGACAAATCTAGATGTTCAACTTGCAGGATGCCTTGCTATTCTCAATAGAAACATTTTTAAAGCTCACCTCGTAAAACATTTTTGGCTTCCATTATGATATGTCTTCAGGGGAGTAATCACCTGCCTGAAACATAATTTTTAATGTAAGTTTTCTTCATAATACGGTACAATGTTCCATCAGAATATTGGAAAGTCAGTTCTGCTAATGTGATGTTGTGGAATGAGTGCCAGACTTGGCTGTGAGCCCCTGGCCTGAGTTTCAAAGGGTACTTAACCCATTAGTGCCCAGTGAGGCTGATAAGAGGCTTTCTCCTGATTAGGAAGCCCCTCTGTTTTACCAGGGGTGGGATGGTCAGCCCCTCTGCTGCTTTAGGGCAGCCCAAATTCATCTTTCAAGAGGAAAGAGTACCAGTGTTGCCTGTCCTGGAATGTACTGAAGGAAAACTAAATCAAAAATAAAGTCACTTTCAGTGGCTCTGCTCTAAGTGAAAAAATAGGAAAAATATTGTTGACAAGAAAACTCTACAGAGAACCTCCAGACTGCTCTTGATAGATGTGTGTAGACCTCAAAATCACCACAACACCTGAATATTTTAGCTTCGTTTTGAGAAGCATCCCCAGTTAGAAAAGCATTTAAGTTATAAGACCACACTAGAATGTTTCCTAAATTGAGATCTTACAGACTCATTCTGTTTAAAATTTGCATAAAATGGTTTGGTTGACTCAGTTTATTGCTGGTTTTTGTCATTGTTTTGGTTTGGCTTTTGCCTTCTGCAAGGAATGAAAAATATTTCTTTGGGTATTGCCCTGGAATGATTTATTCTGAATTTCGTTTTGAGTCATCCAATGAATTAATCAAATAGTTCCATTAAGATATCAGTTTAGGAAAGTCTCACAAGACATGCAAATACATTCCTGCATAAGTGGATGATTCTAGTTTCAGAAGTTTTGAAAACAAATGAAAGAATGGATATTAAGAATCAATGATAAATTTTAGGCTAAGTCTACAGACCATTTTAATCAGAGCCAGGAATGTCAGGACTGCTTGCTTAACATAATCTATAATTAACATTACCTAGGTCCCCAATTTGCAACAGCACTGTACCACAGCTACAACACCTTTAAATAACAGATTTCAGCATCATTCCATTCTGCTTGAGACTAAAAAGGAATTTATTTACTATTCTATAATGCAAAATGCCTTAATATTGTTTGTATTGAACATAGTCTCAGCTTTGAGTGGTGGAGACCCAAATTCTGTTCTCTTGTATCAATGCAAAGAAGTCGAAACAAAGAAAATGTGCAAAGTCATTAAAAAAGATTTATCTGTATATATAGAGTATAAATTTTATATATATATATATATATGTAGTTTGTTTATAACCTTGGTATGTGCAATGCCATGTGGCACTACCCCACATGTGTGTTTATACATAAATAATGTCATATATGCACATATATAGGTGTATTTCTATTAGCATATTTGTTTTTGGTACAGAGACATTTTACATCCCACATATAAATAACTTCATGTGGCATGTAATATATATTCAGGTAAATGAAATCTATCTATAAAATATGAAATACAATGTGAAATCAATAATAAATTATGCTTTATTGTGACTATGTTTGTTTTCACTTACACATGTCTTTAATAGAGTCACTTAAAAAAATTCTAATAACTCTGCTTATTTCAAAAAGTTCATTACTAACCTTCTCAGTTTTTCAGTTACTTTTTCAAGTTCCTCCTGAGCACGTCTCAATTCTATTTCAAGATACTGACGTGTAGAATCAAACTCCGTTTCAAGCATTTCCAGCTTATGGGTAGTGTACGATAGGCGCTTTCGTAATTCCCCCTTCTGTTCTTGCAAAGTACTAGAAAAACAAAGACCACAGCTGTAGGATTTAGCTGCTCCCAAAAAGCTTTTCATGAGCCACTCTTTGACCAGCTCCCTGGAGTACAGCTTGGCCTCAAGCCAGAAAAGTGTGCTTAATAATTTGTTTACTGCACTTTGAAAATCTTCTGATTCAGACAGCTGACTATCTTCCATCTGTCCTTTCTGGTGCATTTATTGCTGCTATCTCATTATACAGAATGGAATATGTTGGGAAAGAATCTTCATTAAAATACAAAACACGCTCTAGGGTTTGGTATCACCCAGGACCTTCCATTTAGATTTGTCTTACCATATTATGACTGAAGTAGCAGGTCTCTGTAGAGCAGCAACTCTGAATAAATTATGCAAAAATATTTCCTTACCTAAAATCCAAATTACAATTCTGTGGGGGAAGAAGCTTTTGTCTTGTTTGATTCCATTTCCACCCCAATCCCTGCCACAGAGATGCTAGAGCTCCTATTGCCCAGCATTTCATTTGGAGAATGGTAATCAATTAATAATATCACAACTGTAAGGTTGTAGATCTTTCCCTTTCTTCCCCACTTATTTGGGAGCCAAGGCTTTCCAGACCCAGGTGTAACCCCTAATTTTTCACAGTTCTTTCACTAATGAACTTATGCCCTGATTGTAAACTATCTTCAGTTACAGTCTTAAACAAAAAAACCACGAGACTCAGGTGAGCCACTCTCTGTGTGCCTCAATTCTTATCTGCACAATGGAGATTTTTGTATCCTTGTCTATTTAGCAAGCTCCTCAGTCTTCTCATTTTTGCCAGCTGAGCAGCAGGATGGGATTCCTGCCAGAGCTGGGATCTCTGGAGATGAAAGTAACTTGGTTCAGACACTGCAACCTCAGAGCTGATCCCTTGGCTCCAGGTGGGACCCCTGAGGCACTGTGGCACTGGGGTCTGCCAAAACAAAATTCTACCAAAATTCTGCACAAAATTCTACCACGGCATGCACTGCCAATTGCCTTGCTTTTTTTTTTTTTTTTTAATCATATGGTAAAAATAGTTCTTCACAAATGAATGGCAAATCTCGATTCCCTTTGATGTCAAGTGAGTACTGCCATCAGCTGCAGCAGAATAATGTTTTGGGTCTTTAATTAGACAAGAGAGTTGGGAACAACATGTCAATCTTGAAGGAGCACTTATCTGAGCTGTCTACACGTGACTGGCTTCTCCCCTACAAGCTGTGAGAGGAGCTCAGTGAGTTAATGCAAAAACCTCACAATTGCTGCCTGCTTGATCCGTGCAGCTCTGAGCTGGAAGCAGCCTCAATGTTTTGCCAACACAGAGCTCTATTTCAATTGCACATATTGCGTGGTTACAGTTATACTTAGATTACCACTTGTGGTTATATTCTCTTAAAGCAATATATTCTAATTCAGCCATTTCATGCAGCTCCACTTAATACAACCGTTTAATTTTTACATTTCGCTCGGTGAATCGAGCTCTGAAGTTATCTAGGGAACTCAGAAGCCATGCTGCTCATTTCTAGGCGTCCTCACTGCTGATGTTACCACATCACACCACCTTTCACTTGCTCTGCTTCTGCCCTGGTCTTGCTGCTCGTCTGCTTATCCTGGGAAAGAAGAGTGGTCAGTTCTCCTTCCTGTAGCCTGGCAACTTGGATTTTCTTCTGTGAAGTGCCCGTTACAGTGTCAGAACTGCTTAGAGTGAAAAGAGATGTGATCTCAAGTCTTCTGCTGCTCTAAAAATCTAATCACTGGGATTTGTACAAAAAGTAGACAGTAGGTCCTCCAGCTATGATTTTGAATAAAAATGCCCAGGCTGAGGCTGCTGGACAAGTGCAGTTAATGCAAGTGAAGCCAGATCAGGGAAGGTTGGAGCATCCTGCTGCACTGGGAAGTTTTGGACACAGGGAGTGTAACATTTGGGAGGAAGAGGATAAAAATATATATATACAAATATAATGGTAATGCCAGGAATGCTTAAGTTCATAACAGCTGGAGACTCCTTAATAAAAGAGGAAAAAGGGGAAAATTAATTGCCTCCAATAACTTTGTTTTCTGTTTCCTCATGTAGGGAGTTCTTGCTTTGGCTCTCAGTTGTGAGAAGAACAAGCAGGAGCAAAACCCCTGACTCCTCAAATGAAGTTGCTTCTGCATAGACCTGTGTGCCTAGACCTGTCTCTGTGGGGAAATTTGGGGTTAAAAATCGGAGTTCTGTGTAAATTGATCCTGAGGTGGAAGGCAGTGCTGGTCTGAGATGCCAAAATGTGTTTTCAGATTCAGATCTGGACAGTTTGGTAGGTTTTGGCAGGCTGAAGCCTGTACTAGAAGGATAAACTCCCAGCTCACTTTCTCCCTTGATGTTCACTTTGAAGTATTTGTATTCTTGAATTCTTTGCTTTCAGAATGAGATTATTCAATCCATTAAAATAAAGACTACTCTAATGAGCTTTTCTGAAAAAGTCTACACACATGGACTCTTCCACGTGATGTTTTGGGTAGTAAACCATAGCTGCAACTTCGTTCAAAAAAAGAAAAAATCCCCACTGATTAAGGCAAAACTCAGGCAGCTTCAAAGATCAAAGTTATTCTCAACCAGCAAACCGTAATTCTGAAAAAGCTTTATTCATTTCCACCCAAGCTGGGAAGATGGGGTGACATTTTTAAACTCTCCCAAACCTAGGAGAACCCCTCCTCACTGTGTACTTTGAGTCATCTGATACATGTTAAAACATCTGATTGTTTTCAAGAGGACATACAGTTTTTAGATAAAAAAATCCAAATGATTTATGATGGGATTATTTAAGATACCACAATAGATGCACAACAGTGAGTCCTTACTAAAATACAAGTTATTAGATAGAAAGACAAAACTTTTAGAAGGAAAGAAATTATGTTCTGACAAGAATACGCTGAATGAAAAAAAAATTATAGTCACTTTTATGGAAGAAGAATAAAGAAAGAGAGGGAGAAAAGTCCACAGCTGGGAAAGTATTAAACCATCTGCTTTAATATCTGTCCTGAGTCAAGCAAGTTCTGGAAAGACAGCTAACTTTAAGCAATGGCATGATGAAACTCGTGCTCACGAATGGCACAATTGGGAAATTCTCCCAAATCTTAGACTGTAACCATTGAATGGGCACTAATGGCTCTAACACCGAGAGCAGATTTCCCAGGATTCCCAAGACGGCTTTGATTTCTGCATGATTTGAGCCTTATCTAGAGACATTACTGGTAGGAGGTAAACCCTGTTGTTTTCTCTTGATTTTGGTTCTAGATGAACAAGCATCTAAAGGAGCAAAGGCAAAGCGAGTGAGTGACACAGCAGAAAGAAGAAGAGGATGCAAAGTGTCAGATTTTGCATCTCTAATAACAGGATCAGAGCCACAATTTTTGTTTTGTACTAATGTAACGTATTTAATGATATTTTTGTTTGTTTTGTTGTGGTTTTTTTTTCATATCTCATGAAACAGATGTTCTTTCTCTAAAAACCTTCCCCTTACCATTATCTTCCTATGTTATCACATAATGACATGCTTGGATTCTCATTCCTTATGCTTTGTTGTGGTTTTTGTTCTAGAAATCTGAGGCTTTCATGAGGAGGGATTAATTTTGCTCTGCACCACTGTAGATTTGATAGCGGTAATTTAATCACAGTTGAAAAGAGGAAAAAGATAAAAAGTCACAAAGTCAACCATTTAGCATTTTCTCTTTTCCACAAACCAACTACTCCCTAAATTAGCTGCATTTTGTTTCTCCTTGTCACATACCAGTTAATTAGAAAAGTTCATTGCACAGGTTTTTTTAATGCTGGAAAATCACCATATTTTGATTCATAATTTATGTTCTATGGGCAGTTGATTCTCATGGTTCTTTAGTTTTATATATATGTAAAATTAAGAAAATAATTCAATGGAAAAACACAGCCAGGAGAAATGAGAGGACTTATTTGCAAATAAAATTCTGGTAGTGCTATGTCTTAGCAATCTGATAAGGCTATGTCTTAGAAAAGACAAATTCTATGGTCTTCCTGAAATTCTAACAGCTTCAAGGAGCATGGAATTACAGGGCAGGCTCAAAAGTCCTGTAGATTATTCCACCTTTAGCATAAGTGGTTGTCTATTTCTTTTAATGATCTCTAATGTTCTGCTCCTGTGACAATCAGTGGTTTGCAAGTCATTACCCACTTTGCTTCATTAAAATATTTCTTTAACAACAAGGACAGTAAATACAATATTAAATATTTAGACTGGTGAAAGAAAACCTCTCAAGGGAAGCTACTTTAAAGGTTATTAAAAACAGCTCTTTAAACTTTCCAAAGCAGTATTTTCACTGATTAGCTCTGTTTATACTCACAAAAAGTATAAAATAGAAGAAACATATATTTGCAGAGAAATTTGTGCCCACAAACACTATCTCAGCCTGCAGCTGTTGGCCAGGGTTAATGTGCAGTGCTGGCTGGAGAAGCTCCAGGTGAACACATTCCCACTGGATTTCAGACAAAGCTGAGATGCCACAGGATAAGGGCCTCTTCTGGGGAAGGTGTGCTGGAAAAAAAGCAGGTTTTCATTGTACATCTCTGATCTTCTGCCAGCTCATCTGCCTGGCAGATGGGCTGGTGACAAAGGAGTGCTGGCATGCAAACTTGGGGGTGCTCAGCTGTCTGGAGGCCGCAGCGTTTCCAGAGCCTTCTACCCCCGGGTGGCTGAAAAAGAGGGTGGGTTCAGGTTCTCCCTGAACCTTTATTCCATGAGAGTTGATGTCTGGGGGTCTGACCCATCAGTGGAGCATCCCAGCAACCCCACATCTCCCCCTCGCTGGTCAAACTGCTTTGGCAGCACTTTCCTCTCTGCCTGCCACCCCAGGGCTCTGGTTTTAGATGGTTCTGCAATGTTGTCTAAAACCAGAGCAAAGCCATTTTTTTTGAACTAGGGAAATTCTGCCTGAAAGGACTGATTACATTCCTTCACACTGCTCCTGAAGTGAGTGAAAAAAAAAATTGATTAATGGTATTAGGAGGAAAATTAGGAGTGAAAGGAATGCAAAACAAAGGCAAGATGGATGCCCATGCCAAATATACTGAAAAACACCCATATCAAAGGTTCTCATTTCTGGGTAGTGAAACAGACATTTTAATGCAGCTGTGCAACCCTAAGTAGAACTAATAGCATTTTGGGGGCAAAAGCCTGTCTCAGAAGAAAGAATGTGTTAAGAAGGAACTAACCTGGACTGGGGTTTGGTTCTCTGAGTTTTGAACCTGGCTTTGATAAAGGTTATATCACTCAAGAGAGCTAAGGCAAGACTGAGGGGCTGGTCAGCTCTGGCTCCTGTTCTTCGTCAAGAGCAGGCGCTCTCAGGATGGAATTAATCTGACCTATTTTAGAAGCCTACTTTTAGATGAGTTGACGCAAATCTGGAAGTATCCATTTCCGTTAATTACAAAGGGAATCTAGTCAAGTATCTCAGACGCAGACAATCGCATCTCATCAGATAACTCCCCCTCTTCCTGACTCAGTTCTGTGTGTATGAGATGAGGTAATAGCATTTCCTTTCTTGTTTGCTTGGATGGCGTGGGGGCCCACAAAAACGAACCACTAAACGCTTTTAAAGTGTTTATCAGATCTGCTTCATGTCTGCGATGTGTCACATTCTAAAAAAAAACCTTCATAGGATCAGGAATTTCGGAACTCTGAAGAAAAGTTTAAAAACGTGTTCCGAACAGAATTTCAAACATCGTGTTTTCTTCTGTTACCCTGTGGGGTTTTATCTAGGGAGGTAACAGTCAACCCCGTAGAGGTGCTTTCTGTGAAAGAGCAAAAGATCAGGAGAGGGTCTCCAGGAAAGGCCAAGGGAGAACCTGTTTATCCCATTGTGCCATCCCAGCTTTAACCACTTTAACCATGACAGACCTGGCAGCAGCCAGAGGGTTTGGGGCAGCTTTGAGCCCTTGCTTTCCTGGAAGCATTTTCCCAACACTGCAACTTTCCCAAGTCTGCTGAGGATCTCTGCAAACAGATGGGCTCTTTCCCTCAAGGAACACACCCATCCACACCCCTGGTTGTGTTTCTGAATTTTGGATGCAGCTGATGACCACAGAGATGAAGATCATCAGCCAGGCAAGAGGAGAGTCTCTGGGAGACACCTTCCTGACCTGTGGCTCACACCCCAGGGAGGAGAAGGTGGGGACAGAGACCTCTGGGATGTTCACAGCAGGCCCTCAGTGCTACTGCATCACTGCTCAGGGCAGCTGGACTGCAGTGTCCACTTGATCTTGAGACTGCCAAGGAATTTTGACTCCAGCAGCTCTTAATAACCCACATTTGGTGGTCTGGATTGCCCAGGACTTTTTATTCCAGCACATCTTTGCTGGACATGGCTCTGGAAAGGGCCTGCAGGCTGCCCAAGGTGGATGTGCTGCAAGAAAGGCACCCAAACCCCAGCTCAGAAGGAATGGCTTGGAGATGAGGGTTGTGACATTGAATCTGACCCCTCAACAACATTTTTTCAAGTTGTAGTTGTTGGGAAATGAGGCCCAAGCATTTTACAAGTGTTTTCTAGATTAATGAAAGATTTTTAATGAAGCAGTAATTGGATTTCTATGTTAATCAAGTTTTGATTATGTGTTACATGCTCAGGGTCACCGTTTCAAAAGGTTAATGCCAAATCTTCCTTGTCTGCAGTTTTTGTGTCTAACCTTGCTCTTGCTTATCTGATTAGGAGGCCGATGGGATCAAATTACAAAGTCAAGACCCAGAGCCTGAGAATCCAACTACAGACTTGAAGTTATAAATTTTATTGGGGAAAAAGATTATATGCTGCAGCTCAGAACCAGAGTCAAGTCCACAAATCCCAATTCTCTTGCACTCTTTATTCAGCAGCTTCATTTGTACTTAAAGAAATTTGCTTTGGCAAATGTGTATCCAAGTTCTACAATAGCCATTTTCCTATAAATTCAGGCTCACACAGACTTTGTTCAGCTTACCTATTTTTTATTTCAAATTTTTACCAAGGTGTGTCAGGGTTTTTTTTTTTTTCATTACAGCACATCCACCAAATTTATCCATTACTTTTGAAGAAGTTTGTTACATATTTGGAACTTTGGAGTATGAACAGTTTGCCTGTCAAATTGCATGCAGATCTCTCTTTCCTGCAGATATATATACAAACATATTTAGACAGATAGCTTTTGGAGGAGTTTTTTTGCAAGTATTAAACCATTTGAATTTTCTTTGCAGTATTTATTTTCAAAACAAACAACCTGAATCTGCGTTTGGATTATGAGAAGGAAGGCCTGTACATATGTTTCAGAACAAATGTGTGGGTGATCCAAATCTGGAGCTCAGATAGTTTCCAAATGACTGACGGGCCCATAAAACAAGAAACAGCATCCTTTCCTTGGGTTCCAGGCATTCTGGCAGAATTTAAACCAGAGAAGAGGGATCCTTTATCAGAAAAGTTAAAGGGAGTCATTTGGAAGGGAGGTGGGGAAAAGAAAGAGATGTTTAGCAGTTGAAGTGCCAAGTGCCGTGGGATAGATCCTTTGCATGAAAGTCTGTTTAAAGCACCTGTAGGGTTGATACAACCTCTTTAAAACAGATATATCACTGGATTATGGAAGGCAGCTTTTCTTTACTTTGGACATGAGTGCCTCACTCTTTCATAATTCACACAATCAAAAATTCAGACCTGACAAGATATCTCATATGGTAAATGTGTCTAAACTGTATTGGCCTTATTCATAAGAGGTCGAAAAGAGTGATCTCTCTTAAAAATAAAACCAAATTATGTTTTGGTTATAATGACCTGACAGTCTTTCTTTGCAGAAGGGTGACCTACAACAAATATCAGAAGCCCACAGACACATCTATCCACCAAGAGCATTCAGTATTAACAATAATATGAGGTGATTAAGATATGAAAATTCAGTTACGTGTTGACATGCAAAAAACCCGTAGAGGACCATCTGTCAGCACTGAGTTGTCTTAAGTGAATGCCATTATTGTCAGTGGAACGTGACAAGACTTTTAAAATAAACACATAATAAAGACATACAAGTTTTCCTCTATTTAAAGGTGCTATCCATAACCTAAGGCTCTGAACGGATTGAATAGAAATACCACGAATAAAGCTACAGCTTTCAAAAGCAGACACTAAAGGTGTTTTGATTATTTCAAATGAAGTTTCTTCAGCAGACCATTTTGATTCTCCCAGTGTAGCGAAAAATACAAAGGGCAAATGAAAATGAAGTGTGAGAATCCAGACCTGCGACCAGGGAAGTGTGTTATTGTGCAGAGCACTGAGCAGGGCACAGAGCAGCTCCTGGAGAAGGAAGAATGTGCCCTTCCAAACCAGGATGTGCCTCGTCACTGGGAACCCCTGGGAACCCCAGCCTGGTGCTCGGGGCAGGGCTGTGCAGAGACTGAAGGGCTGAGCCAGCTCTCTGAGGAATGATTTAATACTTCTGACTTGATTTGGAACTGGAATCTTCTTTCCTTTCTGTCTCCTATTAATGAGGTGACCATTTTTGCTTATGAGACACTTGTGAGGTTAAATACCTGAGTCTGTGAGAAATGAATGCAGTGCACAGTGAAACAGCAGGAGTCTCGTGCCCACATTCAAAGGTGAATAAAGCAGAGGGAAAGAGTGGAAGCAGCAGCAGTTGTTACTACAATCTCTGCCTTCCTCCAAGCTGCCTCCTAGTGCCTCTTTTAGGCTCTCCTTAAAGTGGCAACTAATTGTTTTCAGCTCTTAGTGGCTTAAATGCAAACCTTTAGACTCAATAAGTGATCCTACAGGAGTTTGAATAAGCACCGCTGCTGTTTGATTTGTTTCTCTGTATTGCTAGAAAATGAAGGGATGGAGAGCTGGAAAAGATGGTTCCAAGAGCAGAAAACCAGCATGTGATTCCAGGAGGAACACATGCTTTCTGGCTCATTCTTCAGAGGTAGGAAGCACATATTTATTTTCTTACCACAATGAAGGACTCTGTTCATGTTCATGCCCTATTTCATATTGTCTGCATTGGCCAGATGCTGCCTGGTGCTTGGAACACATCTGAAATGCTGAAACTGGGAGAGAAGGGAGGTAACTTGTGGCGTGACAAACTTCAGCATTTGTCCAAGAGAGCAGAGTCATAATTAATCATCATCATAATAATAATTAGTCATAATAATAATCCCTAGGGATTAAGGGACCCAGCACTTCTTGCTGCCCAGACCTTGCTCTTCACAGGACTCTGGAAGAAGCTTCACCTCTCTAAGAGCTGCTATTTCCTGGCTTCCCAGAGGCTGATAAATTTGCATAAAAGTTTTGGCTGGTAGAAATGGTGAGTTACAGTGCAAAGTTGCAGGGTTTGAAAGGATAAGAAAACCAGCAGCAAAAGCTGACTGCAACAAACATATTTGATATAACACAGGCCACTGGAGGGGGGTGCCTCAGACAGAAAGTTATTTGAAGTTGTTGAACAGTTGTTGTCTGCTTTTTAATGTCTGTCAGAACCCTACCCGTCTGCACTGCACCTCACTGGGGAATCCAGACTACCGAGAGGTGATAAGAAAGGGGAAAAAAGTAGTAAGGTATTGAAAAATTGAGGGAGCAAAATTAGAGGTAGACTTCAATATGCGATTAGAAAGCTGAAGAGAGCTCTCCAGGTGATTAAGCAGGCTGCCTCCAGTTGCAGCAGCTCTCCTCACAGCTTTGAGTGGCCAGCTCCTAGATTGCTTTGGTTTGCAGTCACGGATAAGCACTCCCTCTGGAAATTACTGAAAGCAGCCTGCCACATCAGCTCACAAGCTTATAAAGTTATATTTTAATTGTGTTATTAAACCTTCCTCACTTCTGTTTTTGTCTGTTTATTTCCCCGATTCATCTGGATCAAGCTGTGCTGGAACAGGAGTGTGGTTCCTCCTGAATTGTGCAGTTTATTTGTAATAGGAATGTAATGAGAATGGGTGAAGCCCACTGCCCAGGAGCAATCTGAAATTGATCTTACTCTTTCTATTAAAGGACTGAGGTTGGAACTGTGGTAGGGGAATACTAGAGAAATGTGCTTTAGCAGTAGGGATAGAATTTTGTTCCTATTTTTTTTGGTATAAAACATCAAGACATAGGTTAATGGACAGAAGTTATAATCTCTGTTCTCACCTTAACTATTTCCTTCCTTTCTGTATTCTTCCTTTCCCAATCCTTTTCTCTTTCCTCTGATTTGAAAATTCATCTCTGTCTGGCTCAAGGGACTCATTTAGGTGGGTTGGCTCAACACTTCCATCAGAAAGGTTATGCTAAGCTGCTGAAAAAATTAAATATACTCTTTTGGCTCTAGAACCAGCCAGACAGAATTACTACTGGGACTGGGGGTAGGGAAGGAACTGCAGAAGCTATTGTTTTTCTTCCATTATAAGCAGTGCATATTACATTATTTAAGCAAATTACTGGATTTTCCTTTTAACTGCACGTTACAGCTGCGTTCTGATCCTCTTTTTTGACAGAAGTCATACAAGACAGAAACACCTGTTATATCTCTAACTTGAATCCATAGGTTCTTGCCTTTAAAAAAGTGCCCATGGTTGCAGATATTACCCCTAAAGAGCAGAGGAGGAAATGCTGCTCTTTCCTGACCCTTCAGGCACCTCAGTGGTCATTGGTGCAGTCGGTTCCACTGCAGCCTCTGCTCTCCAGCATTTCCTTCCCCTCACACCCAGCTCTCTGACATGGCTCAAGTGGACACTTTTTGGAAGGCTTTCTGGCAGTAGAATAGACCACTGGTTTGTTAACACAAGCAAACCATTAAATTAAATAAATTAATAATTTGATGTAATAAATTGATTAAATAATACTCCTAAGCCTGGACACACCCAAATTCTTAGCTGTGCACATGTAATTCAGATTCTGAGGGAAGCTATTACTACACACAGACTCATGTATAAGCTGTTGAACAGGAACAATGAGAGCTCCTGGCTTGTACCTGAATGAACTTATTTTGCCTGAACATTTCAAGATATTTTTAGTTTTCCTACAATAACAAATGATCCGCAGCTCTTTGATCAACTTGATATTACAGCAAAAGAAAAGAAGGAAAAAAAGAGAAAGCAGTTGCCATCTGTCATCTGTGGGTAATTATTTCCAGCCCTACCTTGTTTTATACACTGCAGCACACTATTTTGGGACTTGTTAACTGAGAAGTCTTCTACTCTGCAAGAGTATAAATGAGTTCACCTCTAGCAAGTTCCCCACTGCTCAGCATGTTGTGCCATCATTTCACACAACCTTCCTCCCAGCTGAATGTCATAATTTATTAGTTCAGTATTTTATCCTGCTCCCCTGGCTGCGCTGGCTTTTCCCTGTAAGGTTCTGTTTTGTCACCTTTTTTTGTGGCTGTATGGGGAAGGAGAGGGAACAGGGCTGAATTCCTCCAAATGCTTGTTACCAGTCCTGCACCTTGACACTGGCTCTTGGGGAGTTTTTGGAGGGAGCCAGCAAATGAAGGAGCTCTCTGCAAGTGTGAACAAAAAAACCAAATCAGGCAGCAGGTGTTCATCTGAAGAGCTGCTCGCTATTTCACTATTCATTGTGAAAATCAGTGTACAAAGTGCTCCTTCAGAGACCCGGGAGCCCTCTGATCCCACCTTCCCTGTGGATGTAGCACCCCAAAAAACTGTACAGAGTGAGGGAGATTCATTATTCCACTTTCCCAAAAATTCCTCTTGTGCCTTGAGACGTGGATTACATCAACACAGGCCTTTTTTTTTTTTTTTTTTTTGATGCCTTATAACTGAACTACAGCATTCTGCATTAATCAAAACTTAGGTTTTTTACTTTAACTCTCTTGCTGATGCTGTTACTGTGTTCTCATTAGTTTTTAAAGGTTAAGGTGCATCAGGCTGGATAAAATAGAACCTATCCTCATTTTGTCAATGCTGACACTTGTCACACTCACTATCTTTCATTTTACCAAACAAATGTTTGGGTTTTTTATTAGTTCCTTCAGCAAGGTGGTATTTTTCAATATAAGTGGAAAGCAAGTTTCCAGATATATTTTTACAGCCGAGATATGCTGAAACAGTGTGTTTAAGATCTGAGCTAATCAAGAGGAAAGAAACAAGCCAGCCTTCAGCAAATACAAAAATTTTACTAAAAATTTAGATCCTTGTGAGTTTTCCAAAAAGCAGGTAGGAAAAGGAAAATTATCTTTCAAAGGCTGTTTATTTTTATTTTTTATGAAATGGCTAAATAGCCTGTGCTAAAATCCTGGATTTGTGCATTTGAAGTTGTAGTACACTTGGAGATAAACTGTGGTATTGTCCTCTACAAGAGTAAGCTTTTTTTTTTTTTTAAATTTTGTAAATAACAACTACAAGTAGACAGTGGTGGTAGGAAAAAAAGATATTTTTTTAGTGAGCTCTACAGAAAGATGACTAAATATCATCCCAAGACTCAGAACTTCCATGTGGACATCCATTTAAAAACAGAATGCAAGATCAAACTCAATGATTACACTGTGGATGTGTGACTTTGTTCTGATGTTAAAGGACTTGCAAATATTTCAACCAAGTTGGAATTAGGGTCACACATTTTGTAAAAGGGTTTTACACACCTGGATTATGTTTCACTTCACTGGTCATCTCCTGATTTTAGCAAGAACAAGCAGTAAAGCAAAGCTGTTTTTGCACCAAGCTCCAGGTAAGAGTGGAGCATACCTGCAGAATCCCAGGGGATTGAAAAGCAGGAATTCAAAGCACTTTTCCAAGATTGCTGGGTTTTTTCACTCCACAGAGTGTAGACCGTGGGAAAAAATACCAAAAAGGATCTCACTTCTGTCTTCCTTACACCAGCAGCACTCTTAAGATGAAAATTCTCACACATTATTCAGAGAAAATCAATAGACTGCGAGAACCAATCTGAAGCTTAGTCTGTCTTTATTTTTTAACCTAATTACTTTCTTACGTTGAAATATATTACAATGTTTCATATGTCACCTAAAGCTATAGGATTAGTGAATGATATTTCTTCTACACACCTGCCACTTGAAATAAAGTCAAGCAAAAAAGAATAGACAGTGCATTCAGGAGAAAAGTAGAAGAGAATTTAAGCAAAATACGGAGAACTGAGTCATTACTTAAACTTATACTACATGCTGCATAGAAATGTAAACCAGAATCAGTCATAACTCCCCCATCCTTTCAGTATTTTGTACCTATAGCATTGAAAAAATCCTTAGTTCAGGAGACCCAAGATTAATGTAAGCCTGACAAAGGAAAGAGAATATATATAAATACCAGCAATTAAGAAAGGTGGCTGAACTGCCCAGATAACTGTGGTATCAACAGTGAAATGCAATGCACCATCAGAAAAAGAGATTAACTGGTAGTAGGCAGCTGTGGATTTTGCAGTTTCTTCAACAACCTTCAGTTTTTAGGCATGTTAACAGCAATTATTCCAGGCTTGGCTGAGGCAAGCACGTGGAGCACTACAACAAACAGATCTGCTGTTACTCCCCTAGCCCAGAAAACACAGTGGAACTGAACAATGAGAGACCACACACTGACACGAAGAAATGAGACATTTTTACGGACATCAGAAAGTTCGAAAGAAAGCATAACTTCACAAAACATCACTTATTCGTTACCTGTCCCAGAGAGTAGGTGAAGATTTTGCGAGCCTGCCCTGGAGAATTCTAGGTTGCCATAGGCAGGTTGGCACCCAGGAATTTCGTACCCTGCAGCATGAATAGAGGATAAACCATGGCTAGGTGTGGCTCATAAGACATAAGAGTGATAACCTTGCTAGATTTGCTGCATATTAGAAGGCTATGGCATAATTTGGTACTAATTATTATTCAGGATATCTTACTTTAAAGCAGTATTAAAACTCCAAAACAGAGTGATGCTACAGCACAGACATTTAGAAACTTTCTTGTGTGACTGTTGTAGGTGAGAATAAACTCTTACAACTGACCTTGTGATGGCTCTAAATGGGTGCTACTCCATCTCCTTTACTGGAGAAGCTTTTAGTCTTAAGATTTGTGACTCAAGCCCTTATATTTTTGCATTGTAAAAACACCAGCTTAAACAAATTTATGCTTCATTGAAAGAGGGTCATCAAAATTCCTTCTGAGCACCACGGTGAGAACACGTTTAAGTGTTAATGGAATCTGGGCTGGGTTCAAGTCCAGGTTCTGTGCCCATCTCCCAGCAGCAGAACAAAAGCTGCAATGTGTTTGCTGGGAAAGAAAAGCACAAAGAGAAGCAATCATCTGAGCTGGGAATAGAAGGCATGAACAGCACACAGCAAAAGCAGATCCTGAGCCCAGAGAAGGACGAGGCAGGCAAATTAGCAGGGAGAGCTGTTGGCCAACATTAGCATCAGGCAATGCTGGTAAGATTCAAAACAGTCTGTGCAGTCTCCAGTCAAGCAAATCCTCACTGAAGTCAAAGGTGGTTTTTCCTGAGTAAGGTCTGAGTAAGGACTACAACACTTGGCCATGCAGAATACCTCATACAGTATTGCTTTGTACCTTTGCAATCTCAGAAATGCAACATAACATGCCTGGAAGGACAAACTCAATGAAAAAATCAGTTTTTCCTCACGCAAGCACATCCATATTTACGAACCAGAATTTTTGCATAAACTTTCCCTGTGGACAGTGATCACTACACATGCAGAAAATCCACCCATCAATTCCCAGCGGGTCCTGCAAAGTTGGGACCTTCTGGACCATGAACACATCTTGACATATTTCAGGAGTGCTACAGAGAGCAGCAAAAAATCTCAGTGTCTGTGGGAAAGGATAACCCTGCTGAGCTCTTGCCTCTGCTCTATGTCTGCTCAGGGTTTGGTTTCATGTCAAGGACAGCTGGCAGCAAGATCTTTGTCTTTGAGACACTGAGGAAAAGCCAGAAGTGAATTCCAGCATTTCACTTTAGTTACACCACTGAGTAACTTTCTAAGGAAAGAACATTTCTAAGTAAAGAACATTCTTTCTAAGGAAAGAACATTTAAGAATCTTAACTTCTTCCATGCTGGACTTGGATTATGCATGTGAAGACACCCAGGGAAAACTTAAAAAATGTGAGGGCCCAAGTGTTAAGTGTTGCCATCACATGAATTTACAGCAATATCAACTTTGAAATCAAACTGGGGGTGAGAATAAATCCCTGCAGTCTGACACCTCCTTGCTGTTGGTTCTTCGGTGAACTGTCAGGATTACTTTGGATTATGCATCTTTCACAGCTTTTTTGATGTTCTCGAACTGCAAATGTCATAATCAATAGGTGTGTGCATATTTAATACACACAGTTCTGTGGCACTTCACTCTGCCTTTTCATTCTCAGCTATGGATATCAGGAAAACAGTCAGTTGTAGGAAAACAGTTTTGGGAATGGTCTTTACCTGGCTCTCCATTTTGTATTTGCATACTTTTAGGTACAAAATTATAAAATGCTCCTAAAAATCATCCGAGAAATCTTAGTTTTGAAAAAAACCCCAACCAAACAAAACAGGGAATCTAGCCACAGGTTTTTCCAGAATGAGCAGAGGTTTTTCAAGCCAGTACATTTTTCATATTTCTCTGCACTTCACTGAGAAACCCTCTATAGGAGTGTTCTGATGAAATAACGAAACTTGAAAATCCTGACATGGCTTAAATGAAAACATTAGGCTTTTCAAGCCTGCAAAATTAATCACATTTGGGTTCTTGGTGCAAAGAAGCCATTTGAGCAATGAGAAACCTCTGCTGCCTTCAGATCCAGAACAAGTTCTCCTCCATGTAGTCTTAATCTAATCTATCTCATACCTTTTACTGATATATATCAAATGGCTTTGCCACAGGTAATCTTGACAAGATATTTTAAGGCTGTGAGGTTGTGAGATGTTTTGACAGAGATGGGAGTGTTGTAAGTTCCACTTTAGCTGTTTGTGCAGTGTTTTTTCTGACATGGTTTTTGTAGTAAGTCCCATGTAATTGCTCCATAAATGAGCTCATACAGAGAAAGGCTCTCTGCTCTGAATGTGTGGATCTTTCAAAAGCTCCCCAAAGGGATTTAATAACATCCTGTCTCATATAATCAGTGTCAGCTGTAGTCAGTCTAATCCTGTTCTCATATGCAAGGTCGAAAAATAATTAGTAATGGTAAGATTTATTTGCCTGATATTAAACCACAAAAATTAATTTGTCAGTCTCTGCAGTTTACATGGGATATTGTTTTAGCATTGGCAAAAAAGAAATCAGCAAAACAGACAAACATTTTTGTCTAAATCAACCGCAAATTTTAAAGGAAACAAAATGGAAAAAGCTTCCAGTTTTGTTACTGTGTTGTTTCCTTTCTGAAACAACAATTATAAGAAATTTTTAAGTATTTCAAATAAGAAGCCAGCCTATTTAAAAAAAAAATTGTATAGGCACTCCAGACAATTCTTAGTTTACTACAGGAAAAATATCAGTCCCAAAACCTGATGATAAAGTTTTTCAGATTATCAAATTTTAAAGCTACTTTTTATTATGCCAAAGCATGACAAAGCAACACATTTTCCTCTTCTTTCTCCAGAGCTTCCCTTATACTTCACTGATGTGATTGAGACTGACTCCAGTGTCAAGTGAGGTTGGAATTTGGACACACTGTTGTAATAGTCTGTGTTTCCTTGTCTTGTCCTAGAACATGCAGTATGTTACTTCAAATATTGTCTGTGGCTCATCTGGCAATAATCACAGAGGATACTTACAGACCTATAGCGAATTTGGGGAAAAAAAAAAAGATATGGATATCTCAGTGAAACATGATCAACACTGTCTGGAGAAGAACAGCTCACAATTCATCAGTTTGGTGCCAGAAGGTCACTAATCCACTGTGCCTGGAATAGACATTTACAGACTGCTATGCCTCTTTAAGAAATAATTTGATAAGAAAAGTAAATGCAATGCCCTGAATGCAATGCAATGCCCTCTCCATATTTTACAGCAGATGAATAAATTTTTTTTCAGTTCTGTCTGAAACTGTGGCTGAAGAAGGGAGTGAGAATCTGGGAGAGAAGCCATCCACAAGAGAGAAGCTGTCCACATTCACCAAGGCCAGTGCAGAAGGAGTGTCAGGAGGTGGAATATGGGCAGCTGGAATATGGGAATATGGTGAGAGAGCTGTGTCCCCACTGTGTCCCATGGCAGGGACTCCACACTGGAGTAGGGAGGGTGCAGAGTCGTCCCACTGAGGAGGAAGGAGTGGCAGAGATGAAGGATGAACCGACCACAGCCCCCATTCCCATCCTCCTGTGACACTTCAGGGGAGGAGACAGGGAGAGAGAAGTAGGGAGTGGGGGTGGGAAGGTGTTTTAAGATTTTAATTTCATTTTCCCATTATTTTTCCCTGATTTTATTGGTGATAAACTAATTTCCCCAAGTGGAGTCTGGCTTGTGATGTCAATTGGTGTGTGATCTCTCAGCACATGAGCCTTTCATAATATTTTCTCTCCAGCTGAGAAGGGAAGTGACAGGGCAGCTTTGCTGGGCACCTGCTGTGCAACAGGAGAATACACACGTCTATTTCACAAATGTCAAATGCAAATCTCAGCGATTTTTTCTGAAATAATGTGTTTTTCAGAAGTTGGAGAATTTTGTGGTTGCTCCACTTGTGAGTGGAAGACTTAGTGAGTAGATTTAAGGAGTCTTCAAGCAAAAGTCACCCCAAATCTCACACCTGTTAAAGGGAGAAGGATTTTCCGTAAAGCAGGAAGGAATGTATCCTGGTCTAAACTTTAGGTTAAAGTCAGTGATTTTTAAGACATGAAGGGGATTTGAAAGTCACCCTTAAACTGGGTTGTGCTATTACAATTCCCATACTTGCCCAATTTAGCCCTATTTTACCCCACTACGAACAACTCAAGCACAAGAACAGCTATTTTTTGCTTCTATTAACACCACAAAGCTATTTTAAGGGCCTGCTTTTATAAATACTAATAACCTGAGATGAAACACTGCCAGAGCAAGCTGGGAGAACCACAGGGACACCTTGGAACACTCTGTCACGACTCTGCCTCCTGTCCTCATTGAGAGGGCACGTGGCACTGATGCTGATTTAGCACCACAGACTTGCAAGATGCTGTCAGCTCTGCTTTCCTTCTACCTCCTTTCCTCCCAGTCCAGGTAACTGGCTGTCATCTCCATGAACAAAGGCTGGAGCTAACAAAAATGTCAAAGGATCCATTTTCTGCGAGGGGGTGGTACTTCTGTTCCTGGAGTTACCAGAACTATCCATGACCGCAGCATTAAATAGTGTAAAGCTGCTGCAGGGACTGCAACAATATATTTTAATGAGTATTTTGATTAGAACTCCCTAGCTGGAAAACAGGGTTCTATGGAACTGTGCATCCCACCAGTTGGGATAATCTGCTGGGTCTGGACCAACAGCTCTGCAGTGCAGACACAGATGCTGACAGAGTGTGTGAGAGTGAAAGGAGGCTGGGAATGTCCATGAAACAGGAAAGGGAGGAAGATGAGGACACCCGTAATCAGCAAAGTTAATACCTCTTTTATGACAGTATGGGAATACAGAGATGTTGCTCTGCCAGCTCAGTTGAACACATTTTAGGAGAGGGTGTTTCCCTGAACAAGGCCTGCAGGCTTCCCCATCTCTCAGTACCTTTCTGACCGCTCAAAACCCCCCACTTTTTTTCCTCAACATATTTCTTGTCCTTTTTTTGCCTCACTCTTCTAACAAGCTCCTGCTATGGCTTCTCTTCATCTCCAGCTTTGTCCATCGGTTCAGTTCCCAAATCAGATGTTTTTTGTATGGTCACTGGCTCCTCTTGGTTCATCATCTGCTGCACTTGGTGAGAGAACATCCCTGTGCCCTCTTAGGAAGCCAGACATTACAAAAACCTCACCTGCCATACAGAGTTAGGGAGGAATCCTTAGTCTTGAAACTCTGGGATCAAGAACACTTGACTGAGATTGAACCTATGTGAGATCTAGTTAGAAACTAACGATTTTGAAGTGCACAGCTTCAAAAGTTTATAAAAATCATAGAAACACAGAACGGTTTTGGTTAAAAGGGAGCTTAAAGATGATTTACTTTCAACTCCCCTGCCATGGTCTGGGACACCTTCCACGAGACAAGGTTGCTCAAAGGCCCATCCAGCCTGGCCTGAGCGATTCCAGGGATAAGACATCCATAACTTCTTTGGACAACCTCACAGCAAAGAATTTATTCATAACATTTAATCTAAATTGATGCTTTTCCAGTTTAAAGCCATTCTTCCTGTCCTATCATGCCCCTCTCAGGTGCTCCTCTCCTGTAAGCCCACTTTAGATACTGGAAGTCCCTCAGGTCCCTTTCCTCAGGGCTCTTCTCAAGCCCTTCTCTGCCCTGTATTTGTGCTTGGGATTGCCCTCACCCACAGGCAGGACCTTGCTCCTGGCCTTGCTGTATTTCATGAGGTTTTCACGAGCCCACCTCCCACCTCTCAAGCCCATCCAGGTCCCTCTGGATGGCATCCAGCCTCTCAAAACTCCACCACACAGCTTGGTGTTGTCAGCAAATTGCAAAAATCCCACTGTCCACGTTGATGGCAAAGATGTAAAATAGTATTTTATTAATTCCTCACAGACACGTTTAAGCTGTCCCCCTGTTAAAGCCAAACTGCTGGCTGGAGGTTCTGGAATTCCTTTGTGCTGCTTTGCAGGTGACCTCCTACTTTCCCTCTTCAGGCTCTGTTAAAGGCACTGCCATCAAACTGGTGTGACTGGGATGGACTGGGATTCCTGTCCCCTCACAACTTCACTTTAAAGCCCTTTTCACAAACTTGGCAAGCCCATGCTAATTATAACACAAATTCTTGACACTCTGGAAAGCTCCTTGGAATATTTCAGGTCCCAGATGCAAAGCAGGCTGATTGAGGTCTTCTTAATTAAAAAAAGTAACTGGCTACTTTTTTTTTTTTGCTACGAGTAAACCCACTTTGTTTTCCTTAGTTATATTTTCTGAAATAGCTGAGGCATTTTAACACAAAAATGTGGCATGCAACATTCCAATTGATGCAGTCCAAATTTTGCAAAGCATTAAGAAATCTGTCAGTGGAAAATTTTGGGTAGCCTCAGTGGTCAGTAATGCTGCTGGGTCATCACATCTCCTTTATTTATCCACCTACATTTATCAAACCATGGCCTTTTGTGATGAATCTGCATACACATGTGTGTGTATATGCATGGACATACTTTAAATCCACTATTTTCAGGAAATATATGAGGCAAATAGTACATAAAGGCTTTAAACTGCCATTCTTAAGCTATAAATACGTGAATGAATAATTATCACTCTATTAGACGGGTTGACAGAGTAGTTGTGGCAGAATTGGAGCTATTTGCAATGTTTGATTTTGTTTGTTAACGCCTTCAAATAATTGTGTTGCCAAAATACAAATTACGTTTCATTCAGACTCAAGGCAGTCAGTTCAATAGAGGTGTATGAACAAAATATAGGGATTTATGACTAATGAATTAATGAACTTTCTGTTCTCAAAATGCTAAGCTGCCTTATTCTCTGTGAGATAACATGAGCTAATCAGTTTTCCATAAATTTCTGATATTTAACAAGATATTTAAGCTCTCAAAAGAATCTGTGGAAACAGATCACATTTTTCCAAACTTTGGCTTTATTGCATTAATGGGGTACTCTAGTTTGTATACGAATATCCAATATTGGCTTTAATCTAGTGGGTTATTGCAACAAAATCCAAGATTTTGAAGCTTTGCATGCTTGGTGATCACTTTTCTTGGTATCACTGTGGCATTATGTTGTGGCTACATGAATTCACATTTTGTCAGTCTTTAAATGCATGAAATATACTAACAGATCTGAAATTTAATAGCTGGCTGAGTACAATTTTACTGATTATTAGATTTGCAGGAGAAAAAGAGAAACAGGTGCAGAAACACTCCCTCCTGCAACTGCAGAAAGATATGATAGGAATTAGTCATTCAGTATCTGCATGGAAATAATCATAAATTGTTAATAATATTTCATTTTGAATCTCCTGCTAGAGAAGCTGATCATCTGCATATTGTGAAAAACACCAGCTAGCTTTTCTGTCTCACAACTTACAATCTATTGCTTTAAAATAAAAACAGTCACTCTTCTAAGGGTTAGAGATCACCCTTGCCATATAATTCAATAACAGCTGATCGTTTATATACTGCTTAAACACATTTTGTTCTTTCCAGTGGGAAGCAATAGCCATAAATGCATTATATAGGTGCCAAAATAGACCTGTTTGTGGATATTTCCCATTGGAACTGTACCTGCTAGAGTGTTTTATATGTCTCCTGAAGGGTCAGTGTCAGCAGTGGCTTTCCAGTGCTGCCAAAATAACACACAACAGCTTCTCTGAGGCATTTATTTTTGTGATGAGGTTTTTGCATAATGGCAGAAAACAGTTTTCATGAGGAATAGTTTTCCACATGCAGGAAAACAAATATCAGATTGACCTAAGGGCTGTTCTTTCCTCCATTTCCGTTGTTTTTTTCTTCAACTAGCCAAAAAATTGTTGTTTCTAATGTAATTAGGCCATCACGAATCATTGCCCCCCTATTTTCCTCTATCATAAATGCTTTGTTCCAGTGTCCCAGCAGCAGATCCATATTTTTTCCATCCTTTTCTATGGCTTTACTTCAGGCAATCTTTACAACACTCCAGCTGCCCACTCTGAGTGCACTTAAAGCTTTGTTTCAATGTGGAGAATATTATGGGGTAGCTGTCAGCAAGCATCAGCTTGAGAAGACTTCTCTGTCTACAGGCTAATTTTTATCAATTTTAAGGAGTCAAATTTGGAAAGATATTTTGGTATCCTAGTTTGGAATATAAAGATGCTTCAGGTATCAGCTGCATAAATTAGTAACATATTAAAAGCTACCTTCTACCTCCTCTATTGCCAATGTAATTTTCCCTTTCAGCAGGCTGCCTTGGAGCCTCTAAGTTTGGGAGCTTTAGATAATCACTGACTCATTTTGTCATCTAGGAATGCACTGTGTAAGAGGTCTTTTCTAAATATATGGATGTATTTACTGCATACATCAACTGTGCTTGTATTTATATTTCATACCTTTCCCAAAATCTGCTGTGATGATTTTAAGTAGGGGGATGTGAATGTGTGAATAAAATCATACTGAATACCGAGTAGGATTATCTTTACTGAGAATAGCAGCTCTTTTGTGCAAGGACTGCTCTGTGCTTTCAGAGTTCCAGCAATCCATGCATGGTGCCTCCAGAGAATCTAATAATTACAAGGCATCCCTTTAAAATCACTCAGGTTTTACATGGTAAGTAGAATAAGTCTAACACTTAAGACTGAAACACACTCCTTTAACCATAATAAAGAGGTATCCTAGATTATATCTGGTGCTTCAGTAGCTCTCATTTAGTCACTGAATGCAGCTAAAAAAGCTTTTAGGCTGAAGATCTGTTTTCTAAGCAGCTCCAGCAAACTTTGGTGTGAGGTGTTTCAGCAAGAGAAGGAATGTTGGCAGGCTGGGAAAAGGGCAGTGAGGTCTCTGGGAACATTACTCAGGATCTCAGCCACCCTTTTTCCAGAGAGGGATTCAGTCTGGAAGAGATGCACAGAAAAGGGTTTTTCTGAGACCTGAGGCATCTTGGGAAACAAATGGGCGTGGTGCTTGTGCTAGATCCATCCAAATGAACAACTGAGTGGGGATATGGCTGATATTGTAAACGTAGCAGGGAGGGGCAAAAATCATTTCCTCTAAAGAAAAGCGATGGTTTTAGAAGAAACTGATCATGATTACATTTTCTACTGGAATTTAGAAGATTTCTAATGACAGAACATGATTCTGAAACAGCCTTTCAATAAGAGTAGCAGATAGAGAACCTCTTAGAAGATGGAGCATCTGGATACCTGTAAATGCAGTTCACTGTCCCCAAATATCCAGGTTCCTAAACGTCTTTTTTTCCTAACCTGCTTTTCCACAAAAAGACTATTGTCAATAGATATTTTCTAACAATGGATCTCAGCCCTCCAAGATGTCACTCCCTTCAGTAATTGGTATTTGTGGGAGAACAGAACCAGGCACCATTTCAGTACTGCCAATGACTGGAGTCAGAAATGGAAGAAATGTCACTGAAAAAACCAGTCCTACCTTTCAGAACCTGCTGCAGCTAATAAATTTGTCATCTGGTCTCTGCTAGCAATGCATTTATCAGTTCAACACTTTTATGTGTTTACAATACGAATGCTCTGCTACAGACCAGTTGAATTTACAATTGAGAATACGATGATTACAGAGATAATATCTAGAGAAACATTCCCAGGAGATGCTTCCAGGCAGCTTAAAATCAATAGACATGATGAGTATTTTACATCTGCTCAGATTTTGCTTCTGGTTTGACTATTACAACCCTTATCTTTTACCCCTGAAGAGCACGGGTGCTTCCACTGTGGATAGATTTCTGTGTTCCTTTTGCTGAGAAAATTAAGCAGTGAGTGATCTGCTTCAGAAATCTGCTCACTGGAGAATTGGTAAATATGCATGTAAACAACTGCCCTAGAGTATAATCTGAGCTATTTTTATGTTACAGTTTGGTAGGTTAGAAGAAGGAATTAATTAAAACAAGAGAGACTAGACTTCAGAAATTGTTTTTCTGTCTCCTCAGAAACCCAGTCGAGGCCTCCTCTTCTTCTTGCCACCACAGATTTAGATTATTTTTGCTAAATTCTGATTTTATTGAAGAATGTATTCAGCAATGACTGTACCTCTGGTGAAATGATTCAGTGAAATTGCCTGGGCTAGCTGGCATGAAGTTTGTCCCTTGTATACCCGTGCAGGTTGTCTCAGTCCATCTTGTACTCTGTGGGGCTATTTGAATTGATTCTTTCTCGTTTTACGTGCCTTCCATTATAGAGGAGAGATTTGCTGTTGTTTTAGGGTATGCTACACTCATTTTGCAGGCACTTCTCTATGCCAGGCACTGTTATATTGGACTCCTGGGTATGTCAAATAAACGATATGGCTCCCAATATAGAGACAATCAGCTCACTTTTTTTGTTGCTTGACTTGCTCTCCTACCCTTTTCCTTCTTCTCCATTTAAAGTTTATCAAGGGAGAAGAAATATCTTAGGACTGTGGGAGAACAACACACAGTACTATGAATCCTTATCTCAGAATGGGACCTCAAGTGCAAAGAGAAAAACTGAAAGGAAGATTCTGGTGGGGTGACTTGAGTGGAGGACCTTTTGAGAAAACAAGACTAAAAAAGCATCTGAGGGATGGCAGCCTTAAGATGTATTAAAAACGTCCCAACACTCTCAGATCTGTTCAGGGTTGTGTTTCAGAATAGCTAACGGGAAGATTTCAAACTTATTTCATTATCCTGCATGCTAATTTAAACCAGACAAATATCAATGAAACATCTGAATCCAGAAAAATGCAGGAAACAGAGCTGACTCAGAGGCAAAGAAAACGCAGAATTTCACTACCCCGGGGATGAACGCTGCCAAGGGAGATGGCAGGGCTGTGGAGAAGTGGGCGTGGTGCTTGTGCCAGAACAAAGGGCCATGACCACTGCTTCTTGCAAGAAGGATGAGCAAGAGTTTTTAGTCTACTCAGAGCATCCTTTCCTTTGGCAGGAGCAGTGGCAGGTCTCTGGCAGAGGCAAAGCAGGCAGCTGCCCCAGCAACTGCATTTTTTGTCTATGTCTAAAGCTGGCTCTGCAAATCCCATTCCATTTATTTCAGGGCTTCAAACATGTACTGCACCTGGTGCAAGGTCCATCCCATGCTTTGAAAGTGCTTTGGGGAGAAAAAAACATGCCTCAAAACAAAATTGCCAGGTGTGAGCAATCAGAGCACAATTAAATCTATCATGAATGGAATGAATTATCTCCTTAAAAAAAACCCCAAACTTACTGTTGTGGAACATGTCTCATTTAGCAATTAACAGATGTATATGCTCGGGTGAGCCTTATTACTGCCTGGCTAACTCCTGTCATGTGATTCTTCAGAATTTCTCTTGCCAGAACGGGCTGTGTGGCAGAAAACAGTCTCAGTTTTCATCCAGGTGTACAACACTGAGTCACGGGCATGAGACTTTGTTCAGTGTAGACAATGTCTAACCAGGGTAACAGCTAACTAATGGATACTGTTAAAACTAGAGAAAAAGAAATGCAGAAGGTGTAAAAGTGAGAATCTGAGCGCATGGGAGACACCTCTCCAAGAGGGGACATCGAGCATTAAAGGTGGGGACAGGCTCAGAAGCAATACTTGGCTCAAGTGCAGGTCCTGTTTTCACGGCATGAATGCAGAAAAACTATTCTCCCAGGCTCACAGACATGCAGAATTTGGGGTTCTGGAGTGCCCTGGGAGGTTTGCAGACACTGATCTGCCTGAGGACAAGTGGCCAGGCTCCCCAGCACTGCTGGGACTCCTCTGGTGCTTCAAATCCCCCTGCCCCACAGGGACGGGCAGTACAGAGCTAGCACGGAGCTCAGCAGCTGTGATCTCTTTTTTTAAAAACCCAGTGGTAGTGGTATACATCCCACACTTTCAGAGATCTGAGCAGGAAGCGAATTTGTTTTATTTCAAATTGAAGACCTCAGTCTTGTTTCTACTTTTTCCTTGCTAGGTGGCTACCAGCACAGATTTCCATGCCTTCCACCAAGACTTGGTTCTGGATAACCAAGAATACAAAGCCATGAAGCCAGCAAGAAAAAAAGCAAGCAAAAAAATAGAACAAAATAAAAATCTATACCTCTCCTTTCCATAACTATACTGTATTTCTCTCTTCAGGTGTTGAAGGACTCAGGGTTGCTTTTCCAAGAGGTCTGAAAGTCCCCTCTGGACCCAGGGATCAGTTTTAGAAGCAGTGCCTGTATTTTGTGCCCAGAATATGGCTTGGCTCAGGCAGCAGAAAATGCAAGCAAGTGCACTTTAGGTGCAGTGCACCAATGCTAACTAGGCTGTGCAAGCAATTTAAATTTTAGCACATTCCAATTGCAACTGATGGTTAATTGTGCCTGAGGTTTGCAACAGTGTTAATTTGTTGTGGTACAGACATGGAAACCAGGTCTGATCTGGGAGCTGGTCCCCTCAAACAAGAAAACCCAACATACACAGGAAGCCAGGAAAACACAATTTCCAGCTGGGTGGTGGGGCCAAGACAGAGAATTCTGGTTCCTGCTTGTGCAAGCCTGACTGGTCAGAAGCAATTAGAATCAAATTAGCAGTTCAGTCAAAGTGTAGCATTCTAATACCTCCCTAAAGGATACTGAAACTCTGGGCCACTCCTCAAGGAGTTGGAAGATTTTCATGTGGCCTGTACAGCCAAATCTTTTAGGGCTGCAGATGTCAAGTGAGACTGTAAATAGCAGATTGTACTTGCTTCACTCTCATGTAAATTTGGAGTCTGTAACTCTCCCCTGGTCCCTGCTAAAAGGTATCATCGTCTCCTCTGCCAGAAATGTGCTGCTGCTTAGTAGCTGAGTGATGGGGTTTGTCTCTGCAAAATAACAGCTCGAGGGTTCTGCCAGCTCCAGAGCAGAGCTGCAGCTCTTGGCTCCCGCAGCAGAAGTTATTGCATTAAAGCAGGGTAGATTAAGGGATTGTCTCTTGCTTGACTTTTCAATTGGGGAAAGCATCAAGCCCGATAAACAGACACCACAGCTGAGCTCAGGCAAGTGCCAGGAGCTGGGTAGCACTTGGTGGTGAGGGGAGCATCCTCCCCAGCCCCCGTCTGCTGGGTGGGATTTGTAGGAGCTGGTGACTGCTTAATAATGTGAGAGTCTGCAAGGGGCCTCTGGGAATGTGAGAGGAGAGAGGAAGTGTTTGTGGGAGAAAGAAGCACTAAATAAAGATAGCTCATGTGAGAAAACAGCAAGTCCTCAGTTATCAAGACAGTTTATTCAGAACAGTTTGTGTTTTCTTTTTGATCTGACATGTTCTCCTTGCTTTATAGAGAGAGAATTTTGGGAGCTGAAGGGCTACCTCCCCTCAGCTTCACTGGTCTTGCTTGTACACTGCTCACTCCTAACATCCCTTTGATATCTGCATAATCAGAACTGAGAGTATAAAATTAAGAGGTTTAACTTTCTCAGGTCCTTATATCGCACTTATGCAGAAGATCACAGAAAGGACTGGAATTTCTGTGCTGCCTGAGCAGTAGCTCTTCTGGAGGAAGGCTGGCAACCTTGACCATCAGCAGAGTCTGCTCTTACTCACTGCTAACCACTGCACGCTTGCAACTACTGAACATCTGAGCTCTCGGTATTAAACTTCAGAAATTCTTTACAATGTATTTTTTTCTGTTTCTTTGCCTCCGAGCATAGATAAACAGCGTGTTTTGTTACTTATTTCAGCACCTGCTAGTCGCTTTCTCTCAATCTATTGCTACTGGAAGACTTAGGCTTGATCCTGGCAGCTGCATTACACTTTTAGATGAGCAATCTTCTTAAATACTTACAGGAATATCCAATTATAGCTCATTCTAACAGAATCTTTCTTTTCTCTCGCTCCTTCTCCTTTGCAAAGTGCATTTTGGCACCATCTCTGAACTTCCTACTGGCAATACCTCTTTGCTGAGAAGTGACATCCTTTCATGGTCTAATGCCCAGTATCTTGTTCCTGTCTTGTTTACATGTAATCTACTTTTAACAGCTCCAGACATCTTGGCAGGAGGGCCAAAGCACACCCACTAGCTGTGTTTCTTGGCCTTTTTCTGATGAGATTTAGACTTGTTCTGTTCCCCATGGACCCTGGGATGAGCATGGAAGGGGAATTCAAAATCTTGTTCTTTTTCTTCCTTGCTGTGTTCCAGGACAACAGGAATGGCAGTTCCTGCACTCTGGGGAATGCAGACAAGCTGAATCTTTGGATAGAAAGAGGGTGGAAGGGTATGGGGCCAGCAGTGTCCTGTCTGCATTACTGGCTGACATCTGGGAGTTCTGCACGAATCTGGCAATAAAACTCCACAATTTCTCTTTCACAGGCTTTGTCTTACAGGCACATTTTGATTCCTTAGGGATAGCTTTTGCCCTGGTGTATTTAATATTGAAGAGCCAATGGGAATTTGGGATTGAGTTTCTGCTTTGATTTCATGTGAATTCCCTGGCCAAACCTGTGTCCAAAGTTAACCTTTAATAGTCATATCTCATGATATGACAGGATTTTTATGCTTTTAGATTATTGCTTACTAATTGATCATGTATTTATAACCTGGCAGAGCCACGATCTGCTGCCTTCTGACTCCTGAAGACTAATCCAGGCAGATGATCAGCTCTATCACCTCATTAATCAGGCCTGAGTTAGCAAATCACCCTCACATATTAGAAAGTTCTGACAGTGGCCCCTTTTGATTGTTTTTCTCTCTCAGCATATTTCAGAACCACTGCAACCAACCATTTGTCTTGGATAATTAGACCAAGATAAGGCTATAGAAATGGGAAACTGAGGAAGAAAAAGAAAAAAATTTAAGGTTAGCTAGTGGTGTGTTCAGCTAGCTGTGCATATTTCTGGTTTATAGTAAGAGTTATAAAAGCTTAGTACAGTGAGTATCAGTAGTAAATGTGGGAATAGGTCACTAAAAAAAATGTGAGTTCTGTGCACTTTGTAGAAAGCTGTGTGACCACCTTAAACTTTGCTAGATACTTCACTAAGTGTTATGGAAAATAAAATAAACAAATGATTTCCATTTGTAAGGGTTTTACATCCTGGTGTGAAAAGGACTTTTATTTCAGTCAAGTCTTGCTTTCTGATTAACTCCCATGGGTAGTTTAAAAGTATTAATAGATTTTTTTATCCTCACCTTACTGATGTTCAATCACAATTTTTTTTTCCAACTCTGCACTTTTTTAGAGGACAGTGATTTGCTGAAAGCATTCTTAGCAGGTTGGTGTCAATCTGATTACAATTAACAATACATTCCATTTCCATTTCCCACTTTCAGATGAAGCTGAATGATGGCAGTACCAGTTAGATAAAGGAGTTAAAATAAGCTGAGGTCTCTCCAGATTTCTATGAATACAAGGTTCATTCTTTTATGGTAGGCAGCAATTTTTTGTCTGTATCCCAACACTTTTCTGTTCATTTGGACCTGACAAGGTAAATGAGTAATAAAAGCGAAAAAGGAAAAGTAGATGCAAAAAAATGCAGTTGTCTGGATTTATGGAGCCCAGTTGATGGTGTTGAAATTATTTTTCCTTATTTTTATGGTCGTTCATTTTGTTCAGACCTGCTGGTGTATGTCAAACACAACACAGATGAATAAAGAAACAAACCTTTCTTATTCATAAATGAATAAAGGGATAAGCCTTATGTGTCAATAAAAACTATGTACTCTAAAATTTGTGTCTACTGCAGCTCAGAATAATAAATAGAGAACAACTTGTTCCCTTTTGTGTAAATTGAATTTAATTTTTATCAATAAGAAATATAGCAGCTTTTACTTAAAATGAACAGTCCTACTAATTTAGATGATGGAAAAACATGGGTAGCCTCAGGAAAGACAAGTAAGGAGCTGGCAGGTGAAGCACCCTGAGGTTTGGGGAGGTGGGACACAGTCCAAATGTTCTTTTTGGGGTCCCAGCAGCACAAGTGGCAACCAAATCCACAGACTCTGATGGTGGCAATGGGCCATGGGAGTGCTTTTTTTGGAGGCTTTGACTTGCAGGTGACCTGGTGCACATGGGTTGTGGGGAATGACCCCAAGGGAAGGAAAATCACTCCCAGCATGGACTCCCCGCAGCATTTCCCGGGGCCTGTCTGAAAAGCTCTTGAGAGGCACCATTAGGATTTCAAAAGGCTGCAGGAGGAGGTGCCTGAGAGAGCTCCTGGGCGATTTCTTGGCAGCCTGTGCTGCTCCAGAGGAACTGGCACAGGAAAGGTCGGAGGAATCCCCATTTTCAGAGCCTGGACTGAGGCAGGAAGGTTAAGGGGTGGGAGACAGGATACAGAGAGAGAAACAGAACACACGCTCCTTTCTCCACCAGTTTGAAAGGTACTCGTGCCCCCTTGGACATCACAGCCGAGATGTTCCTTGCCTGGGGCAGTTGTATCCCCACCTTTCATTTGCAGCCTGGGGAAGGAGCAGTGAATGAGCTCTGTCAGTCACTTTATCCCCCCTAAAGCAGAGACCTGTACCCCTGCTGAGCCCGACAGAGCCAGTAAAACCCAAGGTTGCCTGAACAGAAACTTCAGCAGGAACCCTCAATGCACCGATTAACATCACTGACATCAGTGACTTGCACCAGGAGTCTTTTGGCTAGTGGCATTTCATACTGTCTTTAGCGTTGTGTTATGAATTTAGATTTTTTCTCTTTAGTCCCTTTATTTAGCGTGACTGGAAGTACTGAGAAAAATCTGAGAAAGAGGTATTTTAAGTATCTGCAGGCTTGGAACAATAACTCCACAGTGAAGCATGGCTGGTGTGAAATACTCCAGTATGCTAATTCAGATGCAAAGCTGTGTCAGAACTTGGGTGCTTAAGGTTAGGGTGATGTGCAGAACCTTGGGTAAAAATCTGTGGGTTTGATACTGAAGTATTGGTGTCAGACTGAAAATACTTCTCTCGTGGTACATGCCAGACATGAAGGTTTTAATTAAGTAATGTACTTTGGACCTTTTATTTTTCCACTTTATGTGCTTTTTTTACTCCACTTGGAAACTAAGCTTGTGTCACACTGTTGGCGAGGAAACCTCTGTATTTAACAAGATTGATGCAGTGTTGCTGGTTCTCTCCTGGGGCCCTGAAGCACTTTGGGTGTTTGTAAATGCCAAATGAGCCACATGAAACACTTTCAGATACGTGCTGTGGTGAACAGGCTGCAAACACCATCTTTGGGCCAAATTAGCACTGCCGTGCTGGCCAGTGAACGAGTACATTGCTGCTATTAAAAACAAATGCAGTACAGTGTGTCTACCTATTTTTCAACCATAGGAGTATCTTGTATTCCCTGAGGAACAGATTATGGCCACATCTATATAATAATTTATAGACGAAATATAAATTTCTGCCATAAGCAGGATACACCTCATTCTAATACTTTGCAAATGAGATACACTGTCACAGAAAATATTTGCAGAATGCAAGAGGGGTGCTTAATTTTTCCAATCTCTACCATCTTTGACGTTTCAGAAGCAAAGCAAGGAAGGCAAATATTCGGACCCTAAATTATGAGCAGCTTCTGACCTGCTTTTTTACAGAAATGAGGCACAGCAACGAAGGTGTAATGGATACTCAGTGAATTATTTAGGCACTGCTGTCAGTGCTAAAGGTAAATGGCTTATTGCCTTCATCTCCCTTTTTCTTATTGTTCAGGAGTAAAGAATCATCATGTTTGAAGGTGAATCAGATCTGCCTTTCATGGTGCAGTGTGAATAGGCTGTGGGCTATACATTTTATCTCCCTCTGGGCTCGATTTCTGCCCTCCAATGCTGTTGGGCACTGCCCTTTATCTGCCTGTTTCTCTTCCTTCAGCTTCTCACCTAATCAAATCTCTCAGACAATCCAAACAGCAAACAAGGCACAAAGAAACAGTTAAAGAAGGTATCACAAAATTTACAGTAATGCAAGACTGAAATAACTATTTTGGGCCACAGGGATGTGCTCCCTATTGTGTTCTATATTTCATTTAATCAACTGATGGGTATTTTTCTTAAAATAATTTAGTTTTAGTCTTTCGGCCCATTTTTATGCTTACAAATGTCTTTCAACTGCAAGACTAAATGTATTCCTGTTCAGTTTGTGCTCATTTGTTTTTATACCTGTGATGCCCTGTAGCTTAAATTTATCTACCTCTCTGCTCACTGTAACTTTTGTCTACTTATAAAGAACAAGATGGGGGTGGGGGGAGAGGAGTAGTCAGAAAATTTCCTCGTGAATAACTGAGGTTTAAGAAGGAATGTCTTTGTAATTGAGATGTTTGGTGAGTTTGAAGATTGACCTTTTCTTCTCCTTTGTCCTCCCTGTTGGCTTAAGTCTGTTACCTCTACTGATTTGTGAGATTTGGCTCCAAAGAAAAGAAATTGCATAAATCCAACCGAGGGAAACATAAGGACAACCTGCAAGAGCACCCTGATACCTCAGGAGTGAGCTTGGAGGGGACTGAGGATGTCAGGACAAGTCTGGGCAGAAGGGCCTGACCAATTTGAGATGAAGAACAATTTCTCTCTGTTCCTATCTCAAGGACTGATCTCATCTACTTGAACTCTGTTTTTGCTCTTGCCACTAAAGCAGTTTCATATTTCCAGTAAAGATTGGATGGTTATTTTGGTAGTTTTTTGAACAGGGCTTGCTGATAGCTGCTGTTGGCACCCTGCTCCCTGTGTTCTCCAAAGAACGGTGTGTTTGTTTGCTGTTCCTGACTCCAGAGCACTTTTATCACCACCCTAACAATGCAGTGAGGTTTTTAATGCTTCCCTTCTCCCAGTAAAGATGAAAGCACTGAGCCAGAGACGTGCAGGCTCAAAGTCCAGTGGCAGAGCTAAGATTTTCCTGCCCCTGAATTCTCTGTGCAGTGGTGGTGTGCCCCTTGCAATGGTTGTGCCAGGCTGTGCAGGCAAGGCCTGGGGAGGGGGCTGTGAAATTAAAAAGGTTTCAGCAGAAATGATTTTTCTGAAACATGTTTCCTGCACAAATGTCTGCATGCTCCCCAAGAGGAGAAGGATCCATCCCTTGACTTAAGCTAAAGTGGTTCCAAGGAAAAAGCCTGCTCTTGTAGCAGAAACATGTGTGTTGGAAATGTCAAATCACTGCAAGATTTGTATTTTGATGTTGTTTGTAGCACAGGCTACAACTATTTTTCATTCTTCTAATACCTCTTGGCTGGGAAGCTGATAAGGAGTCTCTGAGATTTAGTTTTCTTTTTTTTTTTCCTACCTTGCAGATACTTTCTGTGCGACTTAATCCCTTCCAGTTCTAAGGACAAGCTTTGATCTTCTCATGTATTCTCATGAGCTGCACAAAATAATCTCAAATAGATTTTTGGTGTTGTGACCTTTGCTAGTGTTAAGTTCCCTGGTTCTGCTGGTCAAGTAAAGGCCTCCAGGGCAGGTTCAAACTTTTGACAGTGGAGGGCTGTGCCTCTTTGCTCTGGGTCACACAACCCTCCTTCCCACAACTCAATCACACAAATCTCCTTCCTATTTGTGCCACTGATTTTTTTTCACGGTTGCTCTCTGATGTTCATTAAGTTTTGTTTTTAATAGCCCACTTGGTCCTCTGGCAGGTGTTTTTTATAGTGCTAAAGCCAAGTAACCTTCTTTCCTCTTGTAGGCTGAGCCCAGTAATGAGATCTTCACAGACTGAAAATGTTTAATTTTGCATATTGGGGAAACAGCATTTTTGTGAGGTCAAAAAGTGGAAAAGAATCTTCATTAAACAAAATTCAAACTAAGGACCTACATCCTCCAAATCAGCCTGAAATATGCTGCCTGGGCTCATGGGATCTTGAACAGGGATTTTTAAGATTTCCTTACAATACTGAATGAGTATGGGTTACTGTAAGGTCTTTTTAGGAAGAGTTTAAAGCCTCTGGCTTTCCAAATAGGTACTTCTTATAAACTGAAATTCATATGAAAAACTTATAGTGAGAAGAGGGTAAGAAGGCACAGTGATGGACAGGCTGATTACACTGTGCTGGCAGACCTATTGATTGGGGAGTGCATGCAGTTCAGTATTTTTAATCATTTTCCACTTTGCACAGGCTGCTTTATTGCCCTGAGCTGGCACAGTCCTTGCCTGTGCATCAGGGTGATGGAATACAGGCAAAGGGTTCTGAGTGATTCTTGAACTTGAAGAAACAACGTGTACTACAAGTAATAATCTGTTCTGTACTGGGTCGGTGTGTACAGCTTGGTAGTGTTGGTTTTGTTTCTTTGTTTGCTTGGTTTTAATTGTTATTTGATTTTTCAGCATCAGACACTCAAACACTGTGCCTGAAACCATACTGTTCACATCCTTTTATAAAACATGACTGTCATCTATTCACTACTGGTAATGGCAGTGCCTCAGCAGTGCTAGCAGAGATGATTGGAAAAGGTGTCTGTGTTAATATGATAAATGCCACTGTTCAATTTCAAGCAAAAAACAATTTTACACAACAGCGTGTCACACATCAATTAATTTTCTCCCTTGCTCCGAGCTGTAGCTCATCTATGTATTTGCAGCACACCTATTACTGCACCATTTAGACATTTTGAGATTTGGTGTTTAGAAGTGTTTGATGTTTATTTAACTACTTGGGGAAAATAAAGACTATCCAGTTTCATAAACAAAAGAACAAAAATGAATTGAGGAGTAACCATGTTATTCCGAAGTCCTAGATGACCTAAGTTAAAATGGAGTTCTACACAAACATTAATTATGCTCTGTGCTTCCTGCTGAGTAACTGTGTTCAAGAAAAACTGTTCCCTCCAAGTCAGTGCAAGCTGTCATTTCATGAGAATGGAGTGGTTTGTAATGGGCTGGATTGTGCACCCTGATGTTTTACACAAGTGACTTCCACAACTCTGTTCCAATCAGGCCCTGAGAAAAGTCTCCTGTATGTTCACAGGACATGGGCCCTGGCTTCCCTGGCTCTTTGGAAACAGCAGTGATGCTTTACTTGCAGATGGAAAATCATTTTTCCCTGGGCAGTTGCTCTCAAAGATTTTTTTTTCTCCCATGTGAATGCACACCCTATTTAATGCATGAACATGAAGAAATCTAACACTGGTGTGTGCAGACATGGAATCACCCAGCTGACCATGGCTACAAGCAAAATTGTGATATTTACACAGCAGCAGTGAGGTTTTGTGTATGTTCATGTCTGTCTGCCTCTGCCCACAGCTTAAAATTCCTAACGGAAAATAAGGAACTTGCCCCAGTCATTTTGTCATTTCTGTACAAAACACTTTTCCTGGTAAATGCATTTCTTTAAATGAATTAGTGTTACAGACCCATATAATTATAACTGATTGAGCTCGATGTTTTTCAGAAATTATTCTGCTGGATGGCATCTGTCACAGGGGTGAAAAAGTAAATACTTCTGTCCTTAAACTGAACCACATAAAACAAAAAACATACTGAAATGAAATACATCTGCAGTAAATAGAGATGTTGTCCTTTAAATTCCCATTCCCTCCAATGGGAATCCCAATGTATAAAGGACCTAGACTGGGAGTCTGCAGAATCATAGAAAAAATTAGTTTGGAATGTGCTTCTGAAGGTCATGTGGTCAAACCTCTTGTTCAAAGCAGATTCAGTCAGACCAGGATGCTTAAGGCCTTGCCCAGTCAAATTCTGAATATCTTCAAGGATGGACATCTCATAACCTCTCTAAGCATCCTACATCACCCTTCCCCTCTCCTATTGCCTGTTCTCAGGCCACTGCTAAAACCAGACTTAAATCTGACCAAAATGCACACCAAGAAAAAGATTCCATTTAGAGAAAACCAATGGCACCAGTGGTACCACAAAATTTTCATCTGTTAGGAAAATCATTAATGAAAACTGGTGAAGGGAGGAGAGGATTTGATAGCAAAGCACTGTTAGAGAATTTCACACTGTCAGGGCTGCCTTGCAATTTTTAGTGGAAATTCAGTGGAGTAATTCTTGCTTAGCCTTTCATGTAGACATAGAATCTCAGAAAAGTTTGGTTGGGAAGGGACCTTTAAAGGTCATTTAGTCAACCAATGCTCCAGCAATGGGCAGGAACATCTTCAACTACATCAGTTTGTTCAGAGCCCTGCCCAACCTGGCCTTGAATGTTTCCAGGGATGGGATATCCACCAACTCTCTGGGCAACCCCTGCCAATGTTTCACCAATCTCCTTGTATAAAAAAGATATAAAAATTTTCCTTTAAGGAACGATTTAAGTTTTTTTAGCCCAAATATACCCTCTTTTAGATTAAAACCACTTCTCCTTGTCTTCTCACAAGTCTTAACAAACAGTGTGTCCCTTTCTTTCTTAGAAACCCCCTTTATTTACAGGAAGGCTGCAATAGTGTCTCCCTGGAGCCTTCTCTTTTCCAGCTTGAACAACCCCAGCTCTCTCATCCTTTTCCTCTCCAAGAGGACGTCCTCAGCCTAGGACTGATTGAGCAAATTCAGCCTTCCAGAAGAGTTTATCTGGTGTTTAGCTTGCTTCTTGTTTTCTCCACTGACATTATTAATAGTTTTTGCCTGGCTTATAGCTCTTTTTTTGTACTGAAGGACGGGGGGCAACTCTCTTGTTGTGGGACCTTGGTGCAGTTGTCCCTCCCATTGCATGACAGAGGTGATTGCAGGGATCTGGCTATGCAGACATTGATGGTGGCACTGCTGGAATGGGAATCAGAAAAAAAAAAAAATCACTGTATGCTTGCCCTCTCAGTGCCTTCAATAGCTGCTGCACAGTGAAAGGTTGGACATCCTTACTTTTTCCATTAATGTAAAATTTCTTCCCTGAACTCTATGTAACCACACAGGATTAAAGAGGAGGCATATCTGTAGCATGCAGTAGACAATCCAGTTTAGTTCTTGTGCTTCAGTGCCATCACTGCTGTACTGCAGGAATGGTCAGAAGACAATTATTCTTCCACCTGAGTGTTTTATAGGTCTTCCCAGTGCAGCTGCAGTGTTTATTCATTCTCATTCCAGTCTTGTCTCCTTCAACATCCTTTTAATTTGATGCATGGCGCCTCCTCTGCTAAAGCAAAATGCCACAAGCAGGCAAGGTGCTCACTTCTGAGGAAAAGCAGCCTGATCTGCAAGTCACTTTTTTCAACCCCACGCTTTTTTTTGTAATTTTTTCCCCTCTCAGTTGGAAAGGCAAAGCTTACTTCTAGTATTGCGGAGTTTAAGCAGCTCTACTTAAAATTAATTTTAGGGAGAACTTTTCGAAGTGAATTTTAAAAAGACTCTGCAGCTGGAAATGGATGTGTCTATAAGCACACGGACAAATGTACAATGTGCCCAAGCCTGACACTCGAACAGAGGCAGTGCTGGTACAGTTTTTCTCTTGGAAGCCAGAAGAAGCTGGGGTTGTCTGTCTGGGAGCCTCAGATGAAGACGGAAGGAAGGAGAATGCCTTAGCTGGAACCTGCAGCCACAGGAAGGGGCTCTGGGGTGCAGGATTCCTCTGCAGAACCCCAGGACCTGGTGGTCCTGTGCTGCTTGATGGTTTTGGGCTTGGAACACTCTCCACAGGCTTTTTAGGGCTCTTAGACACTGGGCTAGGGGTGCTGCAGTTGCTGAGCTTGTTCATGTAAGTGCCGAATGTTTTGTTTCAAATTACATGCTGAAAATGCCCATTTGTTCCCATTTGAATATACTCCATTCAAACTTGCCAAGATTTATGTTCTAAAATGGGAACTGATGTCCCATTCTTTACAATCACTGTATTAGCACTCAAATAGTCTTGCTACCCAGCTGGAGAGTCCTTTGAACAATCAGAGCACCTAAATATGGGAGATCCATATCGAGAATGCAGTTTACAATGCAGAACTGAGAGTCCAAAGAGGACTGCTGAGAATGGGAGCAAAAGATGCAAGGGTCAGAAAAAATAAAATGCACTGTTTCTTTCCAAGTCAAAGCAAAGAGCACAACTTCAGCTGTGAGGAACTACACAGAAACTGCTGCAATGCCTTATTTATCTAATGAAGACTGAAATAACTCACGAGCTTTTAATGACGTAGAATCAAATAGCAAATATTAACTCTTATGCAATGAGTCAGCTGCAGATCTGACTCTTCCTCTGGTGTCCTACTAATCAATAAACGCTCTTGTCCTACCTGCACCTGGTGTATTTGAATTAGAGAACCACTTGATGGAGGTGCCTCATAGCTTTCTATATCCTTACTTCATATTGTCCTTTTAGTCTTGAAAAGAGCTCTCCAGCATTTCCCTTTTACAGATGAAAACGGAGCCCTGAAAATGTTAAAGGTGAGATCCATACAATATTTGTAATTCTAAATCGCCTCTGAGATATTTGCAGTATCTCTTTGCATTTTTATTTTTTGCTTTTCAGTAATGAAGTATTTTTCTTAAACTTGTCTGCCTCAAAAATTTCCCTGCAAACAGCTTCCAGCTTGGGTTCAACGTTCCCTCTTACTAAACAACCTCTTGATTTCTTTAGCTGCTGCCTTTCAGACCTGTGAGGAGTGTGTGTGGTGCATCCCGTGGCACCTCCAGGTTTCTGCCAACATCCACTTCTGTTTTCCTGCCCCTCCTGCCTGGGTGCAGGATGCATTTCCCTCAGTGGCCAGGCAGCAAAAGTGCCTCGAGTTTTCTCTTTGCTTTGTTACACCCCTCTAAATGCCTACTTTAGTGGTCTCTGCAAAAAGAAAAGGGTCTGAAAGTCTCTTTGATTGATATCTCAATCTGTCTTTTCATTTCTCCTGGTGCCTGTTTCACCTAGATCCTGTCACCGATAATTTGCTTTTAAATGTAATGGATAAGCTTCCAAACCATCCATCTCCTCTTTTAACCACAACTTCTTTCAGTGCATTAATGACTGAAAAGCTACATTTTCATTTAAAGTGAATTTGCAAAGCAACCTTTAGATAATAGGCAGTTCTAATATTCTGACATGGCTGAAACTATTAGAAGAATAAATCAAAAGAAAATTCTCCTACTGCCTGCACAAAATGGGGGGAAGGACAGAGCAGAGGCCCCAATATTGTGACGCTACACAACAGCAATTACCATAAACTGAAAAGGGCATAGAAATGGTAGCTAAAATTGGGCTTATCTCCCTGAAGTTGAAAGGTGTCAGGAAGAGTGTGGGGAAACTCCACGACTGAAATTGAAGTCGTGGTAATTGCCTTCATCTCACACTGTTCTTTATTTCTTATTGGATGACCTTTTTTAATGCACAGAAAAACACTGGAATAAATCATTCTGAAGATTACCTGTAGAAGCTGCAGTGACTATTTTGATCTGAATGCAGCTGAATCTGCTCACACTGGTGGTGGATTTAGCCCTTAAATATCCTGCTAGCCGTACTTTTCTTGCAGGAATATATGCAATGATGCTTATCCAGTACCTCTAAGTGATGTTAGGAGCCTGCAATGAGTAGCACTGATTTTGTGGGGATTATTTGTACTTGGGGTCAAGTTAAGAATAAGTCTTTGTGTCTTCATCCTTCCTCACAAGCATTCTCTGCTGTGGAGAGGAAATGAGAAGAAAACCAGTCACAAATGAAGTTTTGAATTAATTTGTGAGTCAGGGAAGAAGTATGCAGTTCCATGAGCATTTTGATTTGGCTGAGGGATGTTCTGCTTTGGAACTCATCCCTACTCCTTGGCGGATCGAAACTACTCTTTTCGGAAACAGTTATTCTGCTCCTGCAGCAAGAGCTTTGTTTTCTTGTTCTGTGTTCTCTGTCCTCTTCATCTTATTACAAAAAAAAACCAAAAAAACCAAAAACCCTGCATGTGGTCTCTTGGCTTTGACAGAAGCCCCTCAAAGAACTTGGAGAAGTCACTTAGCTGTTCTCAGCTTTACTGGCAATACTTCTCAGCAGTACTTGCAGGAGCCACAGAGGGTTCCTGGGACAGGGCTGACATCTGGAAGTGCAAAAGTTCCTTTGTTGGTCAAACAAACACAGTGAAAGCAATGATTTCAGATTTCTCTCTCTCGCTGTTGAGCTTGTCCTCTTTGTTCAGGGAAGAGTAGGCAAAGCTTTTATTTCCTTTACATTACAACTCCAATACAACATTTACAATGTGAATGCTTTGCATGCTGGTTTAGAGGGTTTTTTTTTTAATGTGACTGATGTTCAAGTACTCTAATGATCACTCACATCATTCTTATTATTCAGGTAAACAGCGTGTCTACCTTTACAGGGCCAAAAATGCTGTAAAGCTGATGAGAGCTATTAGTAATTTGACCTTCCTGCCTGATTTGTACTTATGCATCTAATAATAAATAATCACATGTGGAAGAGTCAATAGAGAAATAATGTAACACACTCCTTTCAGTACCCTAATTCAGCAAAATAAACCATGAGAAGCATTTCAGTAATTTACTATAGTAAGTGCTCTCAGCAGCTTCTGTATTTCAGCTGTTTGGTGCTCCAGCATGAAGAAAATTATCTTGGTAATTAGTTATATTGTTATTTAATAGTCCCCAGACAATATTCTATTTTTTTCAAGGAACAGGCCTTTCCTTCTCTGTCTTCCTTCCCCATCACAAAAAAATGTTTATCTATGAATATTTCCCCTTGCCAAATCACCTTTTGTTTTTTTTCTGTTTACTACTTTCTCCAAAAAGTTCCCAGTTATTGAAAAAGAGCTTCTGCTTAGCAGCTGCATCGATGGAGTTGCAGGAGAATTCCTCTTCTTGCATCTCTCTGAGAAAAGCACTGGAACCATTCCTGGGCTCTGCAAACAGAGACTTCAGAACTGTCCTATGAAACCTGGGTTTCTCCTCACCTGGGCCTCAAGGCAAATAGGAAAAGTGAAAAGGCTAATGAAACAGACTGGCAGTAAAGCAGAATAATAAACCTCACTCTCTGAAGTTAGACGAAAAATAATCTTTGTTAAAGTTGCATGTCCTTAGGCATGGAGTCTTCAGCTGTTTTTGGAGTAATGTGGTGAAAAGTAAAAGTTGAGGGCTGAAACCAGGATGAGAAGGAACAAACTACTTTCTGGAAGTACTCAAGCTTAGGTGACTTAAATAAGAGATTAATGTCTTAAAAACTGCTGAGGTGGGAAAGATCAGGAGCTGATATTATGCAGACCTAACTCAACACTTGGGGATGGAAAGGGTGAAGCTGTTGATGAAGCAGGAGGAGAATCCCTCCAGAAGGCAAATGGGTGGGAAACACATGAGAAAAACACACAAGACTAGGGAGAGGTGGGGAGAAAGGCTGGAGACTTCTGCATTTGAGTGTAGGTGGTTATGACCTCAATAAAAAAGACACTTCCCCCAGTGTCACCCTCGCTCTCAAAGTGATTTTTATTCCTCCTGTTCCAGAGGAACAGACTGTCATCACTCTTTTTTTCTGTCTCACATCACTCCCTCTGTGGTACTATTTCTTACAGCCTTAGCAGGAAGCATCTTGTTTGCATATACCTCTTATAATAAACAACATAGCTTCTAGTTTATTTAATGCCTCCAGATTTTGTGCTTTCTTAGTACTGGCCTTGTTGCAGTTATCCTTTCAAAGTACTCCCGTTAGAAGAAACCAAGCTTTTGTCTCTAACTTTTTTGACTGTAGAGAGGTTTTGGGTTTTTTTAAATTTCCTTAGTGACTCAAGCTCCACGAAGTACCATTCTCACTTCTCACCAGCTGGTGGTCCATATGCCACTGCATCTCTGCTCTTGTAAATACACTTTTGAAGTCATGCTCATAGATCAGACTTTTGGTGGTTAATATGGCAATATGTTAAAATGTCAAGCAATGCAGAATGAGTGAGTCAGGGGAAAAAAAAATAGAAGCAGTATTCTGCACATTAATAAAATTTTCCTTCTAAAGGGCTCCCAGTGGTCTGCAGACATCAGGGGATTTCTGCCAGTCTGACAGGGTCAGCACAGGGCTGGGATTTGGGATCCACAGCATCTTGATAGAAGCATCTGTGAGAGGCAGTGGCTCCCAGCTTCTCAATGTTGTCTACCAACATGTTTAAACTAAATTAGGAACAAAAAATACAGTCTGACACATTGCCCGTGAAAGATTGCCAGCTTCTAGCTGCAATCTTCATTACTCTGGAAAGAGTGGTGAGTGTTCTGTGAGGAGATGGTAATTTGTGACTTAGTGCTCAAAAAATGAAAAGAAAAGAGAAAAAGAAAGGAAATCCTTTGAACTTTGACAGTGCTTCAGGGAGCATCCTAATGACTGTGGCTGCAACCTGTGTCTGCAGAGCAGGACCAGCAGAGGTTTCAGATCTTTGGACCTCAGTCCATATTTCCAACTCAGCCATGGCAGCACCTTCACCACCTGCCTTTCACACAGATGTTCAATCTCTGACCTCTCGTACTTCCTCTTTTCATTGCATAATTGCCCTTAAATTTGGCAATGACTCTGCAAGCCAATGCCCTAATTTCTAGTGCTGAAGAAAGTAGCCAGGGTAAGAATAGAAAATGCAGCTACGAGCTTTCTGCAGAAGAGCTGCCACTAGTAAAGGGAGAAGAGTTTTAGTTTATTTTTCTGATTCTTCTGTTAATAACAATGACTTCTGTCATCGTGAAAGTTGTAGTTAACCAGTCTCCAATTCAGTGACTCACAACAAAGGTGTAAGGAAACAATTTGTGCCATGAATCCATGCTGTGGCTGAATGCCAACTATGGGTGCATGAATGCAGACTTATAGCTGGAGAAATTCTGGATATGAATGACAGCATCGTGTGAGTGCTTCGTTGTTTATATGGATGTAAAAAAGTATAAATAGCATTGCCTTTTAGAGAAAAGAATATGTTGTTTTCTTGAGTCTCTCTCTCCAATTAAATTAATCTCTCTGAAAAACTGCAGTGAACTCTTTTCAGCTTCTGTGTGGTCTGTGCAAACCAATATATGATGTAACTAATCTATGCCTAATGAGGTAGATAACACTCAAAAAGGAGTTGCAGTTCTGGGAAAAAATTGGAGTCCTCCAAGGATGCACAAATGGATTCATTCAGTTACTTAGAATTCAGCATGCAACCATATCCATGCCTATTTATATCTTAAGATGTTTCCCAATATTGTGCCTATAGAGATGATGAATAAGGAGATGGGATGGTCTACAAATCCAGGCTGGCAATTTAATCAGAACTGTCTGCTCTGCCTGCCATGGTAATTAGTAGTTCAGTTCTATAGGAACCTTGAGATGAAAATCCTGGTAGACTTTGTTTTTACTGTGCAGTGGGATTTGGAGTTCTCTTTGGAGATGAGAATGCAAAGTATCTGCAAAGCCACAGTAGAGAAGTCCAGTCCACATTGTGTTACTGAAAAGCATTCATTAAAATTTTACTATGGAAACTGTAACTCAAACCTTCCCTGTTCATCGAGTCCAAGTAAAATGATGCTTATTTGCTACACATTCTCAGGTTATAATAAAATTTGTTTTCTAAAGTGGATCATGGGAGGGTTATCACTGCATTAAAAAAATAATGTTTTTAGATGAAAATAAATGTTCTTAAAAGCAAAGCATATTGAGCCAAACTGGCTAGATTAACACTGTTTTTCTCAAGCAGCTCCAAGTCACCGTGTGCTGGAATTAATGGGACATCTCTCTTGGAGACTGTGTTTTTTACATTTAGATGATATTCAGTTCTAGTTTGTAAAGAAAATCCTCCAGAAGCTCACAGCATGTGAAGCCCATCAGTTCTAGTAACTGAATCTGCTGAGGCTTTATCAATTTTAAAAGCATAACACAGTTATAGGAAAGCAAGTTGAAGTCTACAGTTACTGTAAAACTCTGCATCAGCAGCTTTGTCAAGGTGAAGAAAAAAAATGTTCTTGTTTTCAGAAGTTACCATTATCTGGAACTTTTTGCATCATATGCAGCAGACAAGACAGCTTTAGTCCTCTGAACTGACATTTGTTAGCAGAGGACCTGTTTAGTGCTGTGATTTAATGTATTTTTAATTTTTCAGAAAAAAAAAATCATGACTTTTACGTACCATTTCTCTTGTAGATTGAGAAGGAGGGAAGTGGGGCGGGGAGGGAGCGAAGTTGCTTTTTTACTAAACACTACAGGTCAGCTAAATTTGGCCCAAAGAAACTCACGTCAGTCTCCTTTACTGTGACTCATTTCTTCCCTCTCCTCTCATATGGTCTGTTGCCAGAGCTACCCCTTGAGTGGTACAAAGGCCTAATTAACCTTCTTCATGGAAAAGCCAAGACTCTTGAATTTGGTCCTTCCTTCACACAGAACTGCAGACTGCTGTTTATCTCCTTTATCTCCTGGAGGCTTCCTGCTCTTGATCCCTTCAGGGGTGAAAGAGTTTAATAAAGAACTTTTGATGGAAAGACAAAACGCTCTCAGCATCTCGTGAAGGAATAAAGCAGGACCAAAGAAACATGAAAACGCTTCAGGAGACTGCACTGCTGGGAATGTCACTCTAGCAAGGGGGCTGCAGCACTCTCACAGCAGTTCCAGCTGCAGAACATGGGTGCTGTTTTTCTAGCAGCAGGTGAGAAAGCAGAAAATTCCATCCTTCACAGTCCCTTCATCAGCCCTGTTGACCTCTGTCAGATATCTGGGGGCTCCAGAGCGAAGACTGGCATTAACTGGGCTATTCTAGACTACATTTTGAAGTGTGAGCTGAAAATCTACCCAAAAACCTGCCCCTCATGCTCATCCCACTTGGTGGCATTGGTACAGTAAGGACAGGGATAAGCAAGGAAAAGTTTTTCTTTTCCAAAAGGCTTGTGAAGGCTCAGGACTGAAGTCCTGAGGTTCAGACTTGCCAGGGTCACGCTGCTGATGTGGCTTGAGCCACCAGGAGTTTTCTTCTCCTCGTGGCTCTGCCCAGCACTGTGTTTGCAGGCTGCAAGGAGGTGGCAAAGTGGGATTTAAGGGCCAGCTACTGTGCAGATTTGGACAAAAATAACCCAGGCCAGTCATGCACCCCTTTTAGCAACAGCCTGTCTCGAATTCAGCACTGAAAGGAGTAGGACAGAGGAGCGTTTGGGCTTGTGTAAAAACTTCCTGGCCAGTTTTGTGACTGGAGCAATCAAATTTTTCTGTGTGTTGAGCTGTGCTTTCCAAGTAATTACTTAAATATTATTGCTGCTCTGTCTTTTGTCACTCTACTTGCATTGCTTTGGGCTAGTTTGCTGTGTTTCTAATTTTTACCCAGTCTTCAGAGTATTTGACTCAATTTTTCCTTCTTTATTTGTTGGTCTCTTATAAATATAAATCAGAATGCAAATACAAATAAAAGCATCATTTTTATTCATAAGCTGAGAGTCAAAAATAAATGTAAAGTTTATTTTGAATTCGAACAGAACTGTTTCAGTGCTATAGATTGTTTGTATGTAGTCTCAAAAAAATCTCTATTTCCCTATAGAAAGCAGCTCTTGCCTCATCATTAAGATGAGTTTCTGTCCATGAATGTACCTTGTTACTGTTTCACACTGAATTGTTAAGAATATTGGGCAGAGCTGCAAAATATTTCTTTTTCAGCCACTCACGGATCTGCTTTAAATCTTGGAAAGTACTTGGCACACCTTGTTCTGGACTGTTTCTGGAAATACTAACTCCTTGGAAATTCTTCCTCGTTACAGGTCAGAGATAGGATTCATAACATGAGGAAATCATATCTCAAAGGGCAAGTGACCCAACAGTTACAAACTTAGTTAAATAAGTGTGTGCAAAGTCATGTGCCACACATTTAGTGCTACTTAAATGTCATTTCAAACTCCTACATCTGTAGATCTTGGCACTAAGACCAATTATACAGATATATAGGCAAGTTCCTTTTTTATCTGTAGACTACTCTGTCCAGGTGAAGCATTGAATACTGTATTAATTGGTGCAATACCTTGGTTAAGCCTACATCTCTGAGTTAAATCGCAGCAGAAAGACTTAATGCTTTTTAAACTGCAAAGCACAGAAAAGAGGAGTGCTGATTGCTTATCTCTTCAAATTGCCTGCTGCAAGAATGAGCTCTTGGGCGATGCCAAGGGAAAAGATTAAGTAGCCATTCACTGCTGGGAACTCCAGTATAGTTCTTGGAATGCCTTAAAAATAGAGCAGTTTCTTAAGCTGATCCTTTTGTCTAAGTGGCAGTTACAGAAACATAAAATGAGCTCATTTGCTTGACCTGATTTGTATGGAAGCTTCAGAGTTAAGGCCCTTTGCTCTGCCATGGTCTTGAACAGAAGGCAGCAGTTTGGAGCTGCTGAGTCACGAGAGTTTCTTGTGAACATGAGGGTCTTTGTACAGCAGCAGAGACTCCCTGACGAGCTCAGTGGTTTCCAAAAAAGTTTGAAGCTCTTCTTTTCTTCTAGGACACCCTCCTCCTCCTTCTCCTCCTTCTTCTGAAAACGGGAAAAATCAAGGCATGATGGTAAAAGTTTGCATTTTGCTCTGAACAGCTGAAATGGCATTTGTGCAGTCGTGATGCCCTAGTAAGGCAATCAACCACTGCTTTGCCAACAGCCTTCTGCTCAAATCCTGTTTGCCCTCTTAGAGGCAAGTCTGCTGCTTGAGTTGTGTGTGCTCGCTTGAATGCGACTTCTCAGTTACAGTTTTGCTGACACAGTGACAGCTGGGCTAATTCAGGATGACAATTTGATTTTTCAATGATTTTCAGAGCTTAACAAATGCATGAATGAAGAAAGTCGTGCTTTAAGGAACGATATAACTCCGTGTGACATGGAGGACTTGACTTTTATCCCAGTACAAACATTACTACAAACCCAGAAATGAGCAGTGACTGTTCAGTGAGGGGGATCTTGTTGCTCCTGGAAGAGTTGAATGACAGCAGTTGTGCAGTTCACATCAGCAGTAGGATGGTCACACACACGAGAGAAATCCTTCAAGGAGCTGCAGGCACTTACAATCCTGCTATTCTGCTGGAGGCTCTGGATATTGTACAACCCTCACATTCATGAATTCCAAAAAGCATGATCACACCTCACTATCTACTGCCTGGTTTTCAGCACATTGTACTTCATGCTAAGCTGCCTTTGGGTCATCACTAAAACATAAAGACAATTCAGTCTTTTCAGATTTTTAATGTGAAAAGCTTAATAGTTTTGATATACTTCAGATGCTTTTGATTTTTAAAGAACGCTGAATCAAATGTGGTGATACAGTTTTTATTTGAAAGCATTCTAAAGTCACTTGTGTGTAAATCAAGAATTGATTGGTAAATTAAATTGCCTAAGCCATGCCAGCAGCAACAGAGCTGGAAATTGCAAAAAGCCTGTAATAAAGTGTTGCAGACAAGTTATCTCCTTCCTTTCATCAGTCTGTGAGCTGTAGCAGCAGCAAGCATTCAAAATCGGGGGGCTTTCACCACAGAGCACACTCAAGTGTGGTTCACAAACTGTACTGTCCTTGTTCATGGTGAGAAACCTCTTATATTCTTCAGCTTATGAGAGTGTTTTGTTACTGCTGCAGTGGCTGCCACTGTTTGCTTTGCAAGCTGCTGCTTTCAGTGTTCAGCACATACCCCCCAGTAGCTTTGGTCAAAGTGCTTACATGAACTGAAGCCTATTAGCAATAAAGGGGATGCATCCAATTTTCCCACCTTTGAATTTCTTAGAATCGTGGGTAATTGTGTCTTTGGAGCTTGAAGGGGCAGAATCCAACAACAAAAAATAAACTGTAAGTTCTTCTTCCTATGGTACAAAGTTCTGAACTAATCACAAGCACTACACAAAATGGAGTTTTCTTTCTATTTTCTTAACTATTTGTCCAACATGCCTCCTTTTATTTATTTTTCTTTTCTGAGAAGCTGATGGCATTGCTCAGCGATGCATTTTGCCTTGCAAGGAAGGGGTAGGCAGAACATTATTTGTAAGCTAGGCATCTCTTAGGTCCAGCCTCTTCCCCATGACTCACTGCAGCTCCTGGCTGATGGCATGGCTCATCTACTCCTACCCACTTCCTTGGTCCCTTCAGATGTTTGCTCATCTCCCACTTGTCCCTGCAGGCCACTTTACACAGCTCTACCTGGTTTCATTCAACCCGAATCTGTTCTGCCCTCTGTTTCTGTCATGTTTCTTGTTTGGTGGATGCTTCTGCTCCGCTCAGTGTTTATCTAGAACTGAAGGATGCTCTAACACCACTCTTGCTACATCAGCTGATGGAGCTGGGGATGCTGCCCTGCCTGCTGACATCACTGCCTTTTAGATCATTCTTCCAGCAGGAGATGGAAGCTGGGGGCCCAGGATTGCAGGACAGCACAGCAGCAACCCCCTTCCTCAGCTGAAGTCGCGCTGGTTTGCCTGCCTAGCAGAGGGAATAGCAACAGTGGAAATTAGGTGAGATAAGCTGCAGGAGCATACTGTGCCTCTGACAGCACTACCGAAATCCTCAGAGGTGCTGGAGGAGGTAGATCAGCAAGGCTCTGTGCCTCAGCCAATCCCAGTTCCCGGGATGTGGTTCCCGGGGGGCTGTGGATGTGTCTGCGTGTGTCCATGCTCCCATGGCTGTGCTCGACAAGCACCAAACTCAAAGCTGAGCGTGTTCTCGGGGGCAGAGAGAGAGACTCGTGCTTCAGCTGCAGTCACACCTCGGGTGGCAGCAGGAACGAACCAGATGTGCTGAAAACAGCACTGCAGGGCTGCCACTGCTGCTGGGACTGCCTGGCAGATAACAACAGCTTGCAAGACAGAGGAAAAATGAAAACACGTGTTACCTGTTTGAATACCTATTAGGCAGCTTTTTTATCCTTTCCCTTTTCTTCTCCGTCTTTCAAAATGGACCCAGAATCCACCCAGCTTGGTGACTTTTTTACCATCACCTCTAACGACCCCAAACTCTTTCATGCTGGCATCTCCCTATGCTCTATTTCTTCCGAGCTTGCCCTGTTCCATCTCTTTGCCTGTGTCCACAGCTGGGGTTTCACATCCCAGCATCAGCCAGAGCCTGAAGACACTGCTGAGCAGATGGTGGAGCTGCTTCTTGCACAGCCCTGCTGCTGTCCTGTGGCATTTTGCTTCTGTACAAGGCAGTGGCTCCCAGCATATCAGCTGTGGATGTGAAGAACAGACCTAGGGTAAAGTAAACCATGTTTGTTGGTTAACTTTCTGGAAAAAAAAAAAATCCTCCCCTTGTGGTAAAATTAATGTAGATACAGGCTGAGAGAGGGATAAGGACAAGGTGGGGATGGCAGGAAATTGCAGTGTGCTCATTAGCATATGAAGAGGGCTATATTTATACCAAGTGCAAGGAAGGCAGCACGATCAGGTGGGCATTTAGGAAAGTATTTACATTTCCAGCAAAGCATGGCAGAGGCTTTCCCCTAGAACTGCATGTGCCTCTGATGTTCCTTTTGAAGAAACCCATATTCCTTCCTTACCACAGATGAACTCAAACATGCTTGAGAAAAGTCCAAATCTAAAAATTCAAGAGACTTGGATCAAGCTGCTGACTTACTACCAGCTGTGTGTGCAAAACAAACCACTTTGCTTTCATATGTTCTGAAACAAGGACTACACTAAATGAAGATGTTACCTCTCGGGTTCCTTGAGACATGGGTGACTTTTATCAGAGATCCCTGGGTAATTAGTGAAGTTCCCCTACTGATGCCACCAAAATAAAGTAATCCTCGGCTGAGAAATACCATGATTATATTGTAAAGTAGAAACTCAGCTTCCTTAGAAGCACTGTGAGCCTGGCAGCTGGTGATGGTGATAATGTGTCCTGTTTTGTGTACTTTTAGATATGCAGTTCAGCCTGTTGTGGATCTTGAAAGCTTAAAACTAAGAATATTGATTTATAGAGTTTCTGAATTTTCACTGAAATTTTAGGAGTGTATTGAAAAAAAAAAAAAGCCAGGAAGCCTTTATTGAACAATATCTGTCTCTTTTAGTGACATTTCCTGTGGAGTCAGATACCCTTCAGTGTAGGGAACCTTGAGAATCTGGTCAATATTTGTGTATAAAGTATTTCTAGAATTCTGTTTTGCCAAACCTTACATCACCCTCACTAGAAAGTTTGAATATTACAACCTGTACTTCAAGCAGGATGAAATGGAAGCAAAGAAAAAGCTGCCAGGAGTCTGTACTGGAGTTGCAGTGGAACTGTTCTTTCATTTGCACATCTATGCATTCTATGGGTTCAATCTGACTTAAAGGAGTAGTTTGCAGTGTACTGGCAATTTTGTGTGCCAGCCACCACGGATCTACAAGGCCTCACACTTGGAAGGCTTCTCTTGCACATATGCAGCAAAGATAGCACACTGCTGAGTCAAAATAAGGTAGTATAGGTATATCTGAAACTCACTTTAATTAACTAAGATTTCCAGTCCTTGTTTATAGACACGGAAAAGAATCAGATCCAAAAAACTGTATTTAGAAGGTTGGAGTCAGAAGTAATTAATGCTTAAAGTGACTCTATAACCGTACACAGCCAACCTACATAAGTGCAGGTCCTCAGGAGGTTTGTGATTAGTAGTTAGCCTTACTTCTGGCTAATATATTGGTACCTTGAGATGTAATAAACACTGTACTGCTGAGAATCACTCACAGTGAGAAGACTTCATTGCAAAACCTGATTCTTTTCAGTCAAAGTTTTAGCACAAAATTGCATGTTTCCACTTCTAGAGGAAGGTGTCCCGTGTCAGGCTAAATACTGACAACCTCCCACCTCTGCTTCCTCCTGCTCCTTCCACACATAACTCTGTCACAGCAAGCCCCTGCTTGTGACACTGCAGGTCACTGCAGCTCCTTGGGCTGCAAAGGGAATTATTTCTGCATTATGTGAGACGAATTGCATCGCTCTGGACAGATTCTCACAGAAGGACCATAACAAAGAACTTGTATCAGCCTCCTGCACTACTGCTTGTGCTGGCTCAATGAATTTTAGGGCTGAATAAAGCACGGGCCATCAGTGGATCAGTTTTTGCAGGGTCCTGCATTCACTCCTCTTTCTGAATGGGCCTGGCTACCCCAGTCCCTGGGGATGCCCCACATGGATCCCCACTCTCCTGGGCTGGAGAATGTGCAGAGCTCACCCAATGAATTACAGAGCTGCCTTCTTAAAATGTTTGGCTCTGTGAGCTCCCAAGGACTGTCACCTGTTCTTATTTAAAAGACTCTTCTCTTGAAGAGCACCGTGGAACGCAAACCTCTATTTCTCTAACCCTGAGGGTTTTCAGCCTGGCTTCACTGTCCTGTGGTTATGCACCTTTCTCCTCTTGCCCTGTTTCTCTAACACGATTTGTTTCCTTTTTGCTGATTACAGAGCCCCTTTCTCCTCTCTCTGTTGCAGGACCCTTGTACCTTCTGTGCACCCCACAGCTGCCGTGGGCTCACCTCCAGTCCTTGGGCCAACACCATCCCAGGTGATGTGGGATGGCATTTCCTCAACTGGTAACAAAAAAAGAGTTGGGAAGGAGCTGGACACGGGAGATAGGGCAGAACACAATGGACTCTCATGTGGGAATGGCTTTTCCATGTTACACTGGTTTCTAGGTGTAACAAAAAATACCTCTTTCCTGCCAGCCTGCCATTTTCCTCTTGTTTCTTTCTTTCTTCTCCTAGCTTCAGGTTATCTCTCTTCATGACCTCCCTGAAGCCACTGTGGTTAAAACACAGGGTAATTTGTTTTTTACCTGGGTACAGGACTTTGGTAAGTTTAGAAAAATCGAATTCTTTTCAGGCTGTGAGCTTCCCAGCTATTTAAGATAACGACGCCAGATGATTTCCTTAAACTGCCAAGGATTCTGTCAGTTTGCATCCTAAAGAATGACTGTCGGCAGGGAGCCTGGAAAAGTTTGGGAGGGAGCAGTGCAGGAGCTCCAAAGCTCCGGAACTGGCCTTGCACCTGCTGGGGCGATGGGGACAAACATCTGCCAAAATCAACTTCTTCAAGAATTTTGAACAGAAAAGTTCTTCAGCAAACTCCCGAGAGAGCCTGACCCTTCTCTTTGTGGAGTTAAAAGTGAAGCTCCTACTTCATTCAGTGGGGCAGGGTGGGCTTTTGCATCTGTGTGGCACTCAGAGGGTAGAGAGGTAAGGACTGGCAAGCCTGACAGCTGCAAAACTGTGGTGTTTGGGAAATGGAACTTTACAAACGTTTATTCTCATCACAGGAAATTCTTTTTTCAACACAGTCTGCTCGTTCTCCTGGGCTCTGCAGCCCATTATTGCAAAAGAGGCAAGGCTAAAAGCAGAGGCCAAGGTGTGCTCAGAAAAGTATTACGAGTATTATATTGCATTTGTGCACACATGCTTATCAAGCAAACATGTAAATATATATTTGCTTGCATCTTCTAAGAGAGTAATTCATGACAGGAGCATGCATGCGCCATAAGTGATTGTTTGGAATTTTTATTAGACACCAGTCCACATACCGAGGCACTTTCTCAGGCATTACTCAGGAAAAACTCACAGCTTTAACATTATAATGCTTATATACATGTAAATCCATAATACATTGCACAATGTTTTTCTTTCAGCACAAAAGTTACAATACTTCTGTTGTCATGAGGCTTTACAAAAGTGTGTAAGTTCAGTGCTTTAAAAATAAATTCTTAGTAACTTTTGGACATGCATCTTCAGGTCCACTTTAAGAGACTTAAACTCCTTTGCCTCAAAAGAAAAACAGGATTCTTTTTCCAGCCCAGAATTCAATAAACACTTGATCAAATTTTTGTTGGTTTGCATTTGCCATTTCTTCCCCAGTTATTTCTAGAATTTCAGAACTTTTCTGCACTTCTAATAACTCAGGACAGCCATTCCAAACTGAAGGAATCTGAAAAGTTGCTCTTGGACAACAGTTGTCACCAACCGGAGTTACCAGGTTCAGAGAAGGAATTTAGGCTTGTCCAATAAAACCAAGATCATGGCCAGTGTATTTGGCTATGAAAAGAAGTTGCATAAAGTATTTAAAGGGTAGTAAAAAGTTCATCTCTTACCTATCACTTTGATAATGTGTTAGTAGACAAGATCTTACTAATTTTTACTTCATTTATTAAAAAGGGCAAGAATGCTTTCTTCTTTCTTTTTGTCTCTCGACAACGTACACAAAAGCAATATCCCCCAAAGCAGACTTGCACTAGGACATGAGATGGAAAACTTAGAAAACCCATCTCCTTTTGCTTAAAGCAGAGAGATGTGCTGAGAAACTGGTACAGTATGACAACATTTTAAACACAGAGGAGACAAGATTTATCTGGCTGGTATACAATATAAAACAAAAATCGAACACCAAGGTTACAGTGCTATATTGAAACAAACCACATTAATTAGATGCTTTGAAGTCAAGCCTATATTTTCTTCAGCTTTTTCATGAATTATTGATCCACTTTCCTCATTAAATGGAATGGCAGGCTCTTGCAGTAAATGGACAAGTGGCTACAACATTTATATAATCAGATATGCTCTGCATCTGGCAATAAAACATGTTTGTGTGTAAAACATGCTTTCTGAATTGACATCCCTGCAAAATAGATGTACTAGAACAACCACATTCCTTTTCTTTTGTCTCTAAAGCACAGCTTGCCTTGCATCATCATGCAATCCAGTATTCTACTCTGATCGTATTAAGCGAAATATTTTCCAAGAGCCTGTATCGAGCATTGTGCAACAGAACATTTCTTCTCTATAACGAGATGTAAATAAACTGTCTCACTTACCTTATTTTCTCCATTTCTGCCGCAGAGGCCTACAAGAAATCAAATAATAGGAGCAAGTGAATGAAAGAAAACATTCACTCCGCAGATTTATGCATAGTTAAGGCTTTCCCAACGCTTCTCGACAAGTGGCTACAAAGCGGCGGCCAGCGAGCCCCACATCTGCATTAGCCGAAAATAACGCTGGCAGCGGGGAACAGAGCTGGAGTGGGGAATAAAGGCGAGCGCAGCGGGAGCCCGGTGTGCCCACGAGCCATGGGCACCACAATGACTCAGTTNCGAGCAGCAGCACGTAACAGGTTACGGAGCCTGCCGGGGTTCCGAGGGAAAGTTGAGCTGCGGTGCCGCCCCCGGGGCGGTGGGCACGGCCGCGGGCAGGGCTGGCGGGGTGGCAGCGGCCGCATCACTCGCGGGGCGCGGCGGGCGGGGGGACGCGAGCCCCGCTCCTCGGGGCGGTCTCGAGTGATAAAACCGCTTTCCTCAAGCGATACCCCATCTCGGCAATTGGCATCCCCACGCGTGGAGGCGGCTCCTTAACCCTTGTGCTGCTGCTGCCCCGCCTGAAGCCGCCCCCGGCCCCGGCCCGGCTCCGTTAACCCTTCCCCCGCCGCTCGGCTCTCCCACGGACCGAGAGCCTCTCCGGGCATCCTCACAGACCCGGCACAGCTCGGGCTGGTCATTTCATTACTCTGCCTGGGCTCTTTTTACCCTAGAGATGCTGGAAATCCCTACTTATCTCTAGCGCGGAGACTCATTCATTTCTCTGGCATTAAAAGCATGGTCTTGTTAACCCTTTGGTTTCTTTTTCATCACTCTCTCGCACAGATCCTTAATAGCTGCTCCCGTTTCATTTCGGCACAGCCCTGGCACAGAATCTCATCAATTCTCCCAGTCCCGCTTTGTTGTAACTAAGGAATGAGCACTCAGAGCAATCCTGCCATCTCTAGAGCCAGATAAATCCCAGCATCGCAGGATCTCTTATTTATACTGAAAGCACTGGCCATTAATCATGAGCACTTTAGACCTTATTGATTAATGGTTAACAATCATATTTGAGTATGAAATAAATTAAAGATTAAAAATAGAGAAATATAAATTTAATCAGTTAACCAGCAGGAAATTTGTCAAACTGCCTAATAAAACATCCCAAATGACAAATCGTTGGTTCTTCATTGGGTCACTCATCTTCCCTTTTTCTCATTTACTTTTGATTTGCCCATTAGATAAGTTGTCAGTCAGTGGTGTTTGCACGGTTCACACAGTAATTTCTGATGACAAGCATTAAGGATTTTAAACATTCACCTTAACTTGGTAGGCAGGAAGCCAGCTGCAGGAAAAACCCTCCTCAGTTTCTCAGTAACACATGTAACACATGTTTTCATGGTCCTTGCAATGTCTGCTGGAACCACAAGGTTGCCTGTGGGAAATCTCAGACCTTGAGATTAAAAAGGCAACTTAAGGACCCATAATTCGTGATGATCCATTGAATCATGTCTGTCATATGGAGGAAATAGATTCAACATTGCTGATCAGAAAATGGACCGCAGGGACTTTCCCCCTGGGCATGAGAAGCTACTGGTATGGGCTTGCCAGTTTGGCTCTCCAGACATGAACTCTCCAACACTGCCCTGATCATCATGGACCTTTAATTTTGGGGAGACAACATTGTTTCTCTCCAGAGTTACTTACTATTTCTTTGCCTTGAACTCCGGGAGTCACCATGAAGACAGAGTACTTAGAATATCTGAATTCAGAGCTTCTGTTATGGCAATGTCTGCAGTCATAAAGGGAAGCTACCTGGCCTTGCTTTTGCCGAGTGCTTTGAATAATTCTGCACTCGTGGGGTCGGTGTGGGGGTTGATTTGTGTGATTAAATCAAAGTATTGAGAAGAGGAGCTGTAGACTGATGTTTTGGTGATACTCATCTGTGAATGCAGGTGAGTCATTGGCTGCCAATCCTGACAGGAAATTAGCAGGGGGAACAAAAGCACAGCAAATGCCTGACACCAATTCAAACAAGAAAACTAAACCATGCTGCAATTAGTTTTTTTTTTTTCTCCTGGTAGGGCTGGGTTTTTTTACTTCCTCACAGTAAAAGCTCTTTGTTTCACGTAGGATTGCCAATTTTCCTGTGGACCATTGAGGATGTTCTGCTCTGCCTTTCCCGGGCAGGATGTGCAGTGAGGAGAGAGCTCCTCTCTGATGTGGAAGCTGTGGGTTCGGATCAATCAATCGATCAATCGGGATGCTCTGCCCCAGGTCAGGGGCCTCTCTGGGCTGCAGAGCTGCAATTCTCTAATTCATCTTTTGATGGGGATCCACTTCCAGTAAATAAACAGGAGCACAGGGCAGGACCTCAGCCTGTGTGCTCTCCAGCAGATTGCCCCAGCTTTCAGCCTAGGGAGCCAAATGAGCCTACAGAAACTAGAAATGGTGAAAACAAAGACAGGAGCATCTGTAGAAATATAACTTTCATCCCTTGCAGTTTATTTTCTCAGATAGTTGTGTCCCTTGCAAAGGTCCTTTTTTATCCTCTTTTTTTAGTTTTTCTTCTTCTTCTTCCATTTCTTCCTCTTCCCCCTTTTCATTTTTTTCTTTTTTTTTTTTATTCCCCCAAAAAGCCTTAGCAACTCACAACTATTTTAAAAGTCTGTGGTTTTCTGAAACAGCTCTGTTATCACACGGTGACATTTTTACTAAGGCAAAATTGCTGTTCCTAACCGGATCCCTGCCATTGATTGAGCCTGTGGAAGTTTAGAGGTTGCATCATCCTCCCACTGCTCTCTATGAAGGCTTCTATCTGAAATATCCTTCTGAATTGAGTTAAAAATATCTTCTAAACAGCTCTGAATTGGCCACTTTTAGGACAGTTCTCGTCCCTAAAGTCTTGTGGCACCTATTTGAAGCAGATAGACTGAAGTAAAAGTTGGTGTAAGGATGTCCTTAATGGTAAGTCATCCATGAATTGTTGCTTGCTAATGTGTTGATTCGTTTCAAGTGATTCTTGATGCCTAAACTGAGCAGTGATTGAAGAGGTGTGATTTTTTAAAATTAAATATTTTAAATTAAGATCATTAATTACCTTTAATTGCAAAAATATCAGATGTGATTTATTTACATGGGGGTTTTTTAAAACAATATCAATGCAATATGACTAAAGAATTTATTTAATTGGCCTAAAAATAACAACTTTTGCTTTTAATAAAATGTTTGGTCTTAGTAATTCAATAGCCTACATTTCCATATACAATCTCTTTATTTAAAATACTGAGATGGGCTTGAAGATTTTGATTTTTATAGAAATACTCGGTGTGGCAACTCTGCCTAGAAGCACTTTTGGGCAATGCCTAATAATATTGGTAGAAACCTGATTTTTTTTCCAAGTATTTGAAGGAAGCAAGTGTGATACATTGAACAACTGCCAAGACTCTCCTTTTTTGGAAGTGTTAAGCATTTAAAAGTCCATTTTGAAGCAGATATTAAAAAAGAAAATCAGTTATCCTTTTTTTTTTTTTTTTTTTAATATAATCCCCCGCCCCTCACTCATTCTTGATTGCAAGTTGATATTCTTTGATATTCTTTGAGAATAAAGTAATTTGCTGGCTTGAATGAAAACATGGATACTGTTAATGGAAACCCCAGGAAATTTTACTGTGCCTTTTTCCCTCCTTAGAATATGATTATTGCCTTTTAGACAGCATGACAACCTCTGGGTTGTTTTCAAGTTAGCAGAGTGAATAAAGGATACTGTGATCCCCTAATTTTTTGATCTTTCCATGTTTCATTAATGAGTCAAACAACCTCAAGACAATGGCAGAATATTCTTAGTCATTGACATATATAAAACTTAGTATAGTGATCCAATTCTTTGGGATTTTTTGTATAATCAGTGTCCATAGTATTGATTATTGAACCTAAACACTTTTTTAATGAAAAAGTCATGCTGATGGCCTATCTACCACTCTATTCAGTTCACATTGTGTTTATGTTTTATTTCCTTTACGATCACTTTTTGAGGGATAACCAATCACGAGATTTCAGATCCTTCAGATGTCCAATGAAATTTCCTTCCCCTAAGATCTTGAGGTTGATTTTCATCCTTCTGTATCTTCCCAATGTAGGTGTGAAAAAGGAGGAGTACCCTGGAGGTTGAATTTTTTATTTCACTTGTTATTTTTTGTTTCCTTGGAAAGAGCTCTTTCATTTTAGAGGGAGAGACAGGACCCAGACTCTGGCTCAAAAGTTTTCCCACTGTGTTCAGTGATTTTGGAGTGGCATGGTGGCTTTTTGCTGCCAAATGTACCAGAAAAGAAAGAGTAGCAGGAAGTGACTGCCCCTCATTGATTCTGACTCTTTACTCAGACTTGTTTATTATTGTGGAAGTTACTTTTATTTCTTTGTTGAAGAAAGCTGTAAATAAGAGCTCAATCACAGCTGAAGTTGTCTGGACTTCTGGCACATTTGTGAACTGCCACTCGTTTTCAATCAAACATTACTTCACCATTCTTTTGTGCTCGCTGTTTCACTAAATTTTTATTGATAGAAGCCACTGTGGTCCTTTTTCCTTTCTTTTCCTACGGAGTACAAGAGTTAAAGGTTTGATCTAATAAAAATTACAGACTACATAATTGGACAGAATCAATCTTTAATTAGATCTTAATCAATTTTTAGAGATTTCTTTTATCCTCTTTAAAGTACCACTCAGACAATGCCTGAAAAAAGACTAAAATTCAATCTATAGAAACTTTTAAAAAGCTGGAGGAAGTGTCCATTTGAATTGGATTGTATTGAATGTATCTGATAGATGTTTATGAAAGAAGAATGGAGATGTATATCTATATAAAGACATAGAAAATTGAGTCCAAGTCTCCACAGTTGCCACCTTAGAAGATATTTTGCTCAGAAAAGATGTCCTCCAGCCATACCTCCACACCATGGGCCATAAAATATCTCCACTATGCTCAGACCATCTCAAGAGGGCTCATATGTGAAAGGTGAAGAGGTTTAACCCTGAGGGAAGAAGGCAGAAGCTGCCAAGACTAACAGCCTTAATCCTTTCCAAAATAATGAACTTGCTGGGGCCACTGAAGATTTTTCTCCTGAGAAAAGGAATAGCACACATATTAGAAAGAATGGGATGGTTCCATTAAGCTGGGGAGGGTTTGCGTGTTGGACATGAAGAATTTGAAAACCAGTTTAGATGTAAACAGCCCCAAGGGAGTCACAGGAAATCTCTGAACACCCCCAAGAGCAGCATTGCACTTTCCCAGCATTGCCTCCCTGCCTGGGACAAACTGCTGATGTTTCTTAGGGTGAAAGAAGAAATCCTCCCCTGCAAAATTAAGTTACAAATGAAAACTCAGATGTTTAGGACTAACTGCACACAACAAAGATATGGCATAAATGGACCCGACTCAGTCAACAGAAAGATAAATTTTCTTTTTAATTCTTAGAGCAGATAACTAAGTTCAATGCCCAGAATTTTTACACTGCACCAGAACGCTCATGTCATGCAATGTCCATAAGGCTGCTGGGATCCATCTTGAAAGTTAGATTTGTTTTTACCCTGTTTTTCTGAACACTACTAAAGTGACTGAAATCAGAGGGTGATTTTAACCATGTTAAATTTTGTATGACCAGTTCTGTCTTTGATCTTGTACCAATTTTATGTTTAAAGGTTATTACTCCCACCTTGTTTTTACATTCCCATACACATTTATGATGAGAAGTTTTATCTGAGAAGGAAAACGAGATGCGATTCTCTGACTGCTCTCAGAAGGTTTTACTCCTCTCCCTCCATCATTTCAGTATTCCTTCTCTGGATCTGTTCCAAATTACCTTAAATCTGATTTGAAAATGGGTGATCAGAATAAACATCATGTACAAAGCACCTTGGCAGTACCTTTACATGGTAAATGTATGCTTCAGTGACTCTAAAGAAAATATATCTGCAGTGCATCTTAGGCTCATCTCAGATTTCTTGTGGTTGTCTCTCACTGGAGGCTCACAGATATTTCACAGTCTAAAAACACACCTGGATTGTTTCTGTTTCTCTTCTGTTTCTCTGCTGCTGCCAAGTGATGAGCTCCACAAAATAAAGTCTTTGTGGGGATATGTTGTGTTAAAATTCATCAGTTTCCATTATTCTGCTTATAAATAAACCAGTTCTTGTATGAGCTTCCTAATTGTTGTCAATACCTCGAAATGCCTTTATTTAGGCAAACCTGTTTATTGGCTCAAAGGCACTAACAAGTATTAGCAAAAAAACGTGTCCAAAACTTTCTTTGAACGTTCCAATAATCCCTTTCCAATCTGACAGAGTTCCATTTTAACATTTACATATGGTTTTCGTTCAGATTAATCATCTTGAATTACTCTCCATTTTATAAGTTTTAGATGGGGATTCTCAACCGAGCACTTTATGAACTAATTTGTGAAAATCTAGATAGATCACGACTTGTTCCCTGAGTATGAAACTGCTTCTCTTAACAAAAAGTTACTTTTGCAAGAACTGCCCTGATTTATGCCACTTCTCCTCATCCTTGATTGCTCAGCTTGCTTGACCATGAAGCCTTTGCTTCGCTCCATGTTACATTTTCTCTTCACCACTTAGGATATATTTGTACCCTTGCACACAGAGAAAAGCTTTGCTTCTGAGCTTGCCTATTCATGTCTCAGTTGAGCAAGATTTTGGCCTGGGGGTTACTGCAGGATTCCTGACATCAGCAGAGTGAATAGTCTTAGTTTGAATCTGCCTTAATTATGATAGTTTCTGGTAAACCTTCCTCATCCTTACTCATATATCCTCCAATTATTCCCTGTTTGCTATCATTCATACTGAGAGATGAGGCAGAGAATCTCTTTTATAAGTGGGCAACATCTAAGTTATCCTGAACTTCTCTCTGACCTTCAATATACACTAGGTCTTCCTTCCTTTTCTTTTTTTTGCTTTTCTGTCTGTAGGTTGAAGACCTTTCCAGCACTAGTGTTTTAAAAATCATTAGCAAGGTCTGACCTCACTGAATTTTTGGCTGAAATGGACTGGGCAATAATCATAACAGAAAAAAGATAAAGAGAAATATTGGGAATTTTTCTCAAAACAGGCGTTTAAATTCTCCATGACACATCCTGCATGTGTGAACATGTATCAAATAGCAACTAATTAAACTGAAACGAACCTACAGGCTTCTCTTTTGCATGGTTGGGAAAACATAGCATTCTCAAGCTGTTTTATTTCCTAATATTTTAGCATCTTTGTTTTGCTTCCTTAGTTTCTTTTTCACTCTGTAAAATCTCAAAGCCACACTCCCAACAGGGGTAAATTAGCAGAGCTCCAGTGAAGTGAAGTCTTGCTGATTTATATCACTAGAGGTTCTGGTTTTAAATGGCTGTTTCAATGAGTCAAGCTGATTTCTGTTATACCCACTACCCCCAAGTAGCACAAATGCTGTCGTTTCTCTCAGAAAAGGGTCCCAAAAGAACCTACACCTCTTCTTCATGTCACTGGGCAAACCATCCAGTGAAACCTGAACAAAGACCATTGAAAACAGGAGGCTTCCTGACTTAAAATGATAGTTCAGACTCCACGTGAATTGTTCAGTATGTTTTTGCTCAAATCAAAAGATTATTTGTACCTGTGCATGCAACTATTGTGATTAAATGCTTGGTTTTCATGAACACAGTCCTTGTAGTCATCAGCAGAGATGAGGATCCATAGTGCTAGCAGCTGTACAAACTTTTCAAATGAAAAGGAAAACTCTTCCCAGATGACCTGACCAACTAAAATAGGGGCAGATTTGTACAGTATTTTTCCCTTGATGGTGCAGAGACACAGCAGCACTTGTGACAATGGCTTGATGAACAGTTTTCTTTAGAGTTGCTCAGCACCCTATGATGCCATAACATCACAAAAGGTTAAAACAGGGAGGGGGAGCCACACTGCTCGCCCAGCCAACCCTCTGTACCCTTCAGGTCCATCCAGTGTGACCCCACCAGTGACAGTGTCACTAAATACTTCAAGTGAGACTGAGGAGACAGAGGAAAATGCAATCTACTTGAGTCAATGGACTCTGTATCTCCTAAACTAATACACAGCACTACCAACTGCACATTGCCAGTACTCAAATGTGGCTGTCTCTAATACTGACATTGGTAGCTGTGGTTACAGACACGATATTAAAGCATTTAACCACAGCAGTTGTCATTTAAAAAGCTCCTGTTTGTCCCAAGATAATAGAAAGTGGTATCTGAGACAGTCAGGAGTAACTGCAATATCCTGCAGCACTGACTCCTGGCTGGGTAGGTGTGGATTTGTGCTCAGTGGAACCAAAGCCTGGGTTGTCCAGGATGCCAAATGAATTCTAACAGAGCTGCTCCCATGAATTTCTGTGCTTGCATCTTTCTGTATGTCCCTACATAACGAGGATGTTTTGTTCATGAATGTTGAAGATGGGAAGTGGGAGAGAGAGATGAGAGGGGGAGCAGAACTGCAAAATTCATACATCCTACACTTGTAGAATTCTGTTTGTTACAAAACATGCACTTTATGCTCTAACTGCATCTATACCTATCTAGGTGATAAAAGGAATCATATGGGATCCTGCTAAATAAAACTTCACCTCTAATTCTTGTCGTGGTCCCTAGTTTTGTGCCCAGTGTTCAGAACCACCCCTAAAGGAAATGTTCAGAGGAAGGCAACCAGAATCCTAGGACAGCCAAAAAACTTCCTAGCAAAACCAAGACTGCCATGAATGAAGATATTTGCTTTCAAACAGGGCGAAGATTGCTGCAAAGAGAATGAAAATCTACCATTTTTCATGTTCAGTGTTGTTTGAATAGGAAATAATGCATTCAAAGTGAAGACAAAAAATGTAGACAAAGTGTTAAAGGGATTATTTTAATCACAGCAATAGTTATGTACTGAGGGGATTTCCCATAATAGCTGTGGACAGGGAAGAGTAAACTAAACCAGGTGCACCAGTATACCCAGGTGATATCACAGACATTTCCTTCAAAAGAAAGGCAAACTTCAAAGCCTTCACTTTGCCTGTCACAGCACTGGTGGAAAACAGTATCTGTTTATTGATTCACCTTATTTTTCATCCTGCTTCCAACCAACGGGAGTGGGGCTTCAAAGTCATACCAGTGGTGCTACATCTATTTCTGGAACAATGGTAATTCCAGGGAATAAAAAGCCGTGGCCTGTGATAGATCATTTGGATTTTTGCCTGTAATTGTTTAAGAGAACTTTACTTAAGCAATAAAAGAATGAGGCCAGAGAATAATGCTGAGGAGATCTTTGATCTTCCTCCTTCAAACCAGTCTCTTCACCAAAGGAATAGGATTTTCCCAAAAGATAAAAAAATCTTCCCAAACCCAGAGCAGACTAGAAGGGAATTAGGATGTTGCTTGAATGAAAAGAACTTTTTCTAGTCACTTTGACTTATGTGCCAGGAAAGTATAAACATGGGGAAGCAAAGAGGAGATCATATTCCTGGAAATGATGTTGGTTGATGCTGCTTTTCTTTTTCTGCCAGTGTAAAGCTTGCCTTGTACATTTGTTCCCTCAGTTGTCTTAGGGTACATGCAAATTATGCATCTGTAAAACAGGCACGTCTCAGTCTCTGTTGAATTGTAGTGTCTGCTAGCCACATGGAGATCAAGAGATGATGAGATATCAAATATTCCTAATAAATATCTATAGTATATGTAGATGTATTTATATGGATAACTCACTTAGAGCCTTTAGATAGTGAATATTAATTGCCATCAAATTAATCTGCTGGGTAAGGTAGGCTTTAGAGAAGTACTGTTTTAAAGAAAGCTCCAGTTCCTGAAGGGAGCCCCAAGGCCAGGCAGTGATGATAAGAGGCAGAAGAGACTTGAACTTTGCTCTCCCCAAGTCTTTAACTCATTTGCTAACTACTTAATCTGTCTCTTCACTACTTTTTAGGCAGGGTATGAAAGTCAGTAAAGCTCTCCTTGCCAGCTCCCCTCTGCACTTCTCTATGAGAGCCAGCCATGCTCTCACTCCTGTATTGTCCAGGAAATATTTCCTAAGCTGCATTGATTTTTGTTTCTGCAAAGCCACGATATTACTGGTGTGTGTCAGCATTGCTGAGTCCACTGGTGTCATTGGAATAATTCTAAATACAATATAAGGTGACTTCTATCCTGGACTTGGATGGCGTCATAATTGCCACAGGGTCATCAGAGGTCTTTTTATTTTCACTGCACTGTGCATTAGCATTCTTCTCAGGGGTTCTTTTCTGGGAGTTTAAAGAAGTCTGTTCTTACTCCTACACAAAACGTGGAATTGCTAGGCTTTACTGGGGAGACATTAAATCAGCCTCTGGAGATTCCTTTGTCGAAAAGGAAGCTGCATTGTTAAAATTACATCTGGCTTTTGCACGTGTCACATTTCACGGGAGCATTGAGCCTGTATTATCTAGTGGCTTTGCCTGCAGTCTTTCTTCACACAGTGCTATTTTTAGATTTTCATACTGTTGGAATTCAATAGTCTAGTTGTCAAGGCAAGCACGAGGAGATAGTTAAGGTTGAATTTGTCAATGATTCAGCCATGTTCCTTGCTACTATTACTATATAATCTTACCATAGTGGGGGACAAATACCACATTTAGGACACGTAATTGCATGGAACTGTCAGGTTTTAGATTGAAATTATTAAGTGCTTAAATATAATTACAATCCAGGTTTGAATCATTACAGAGCAAGTAGAAGATTATCAGAAGACTCTGGGGGAAGCTGTAGTTTTTCTGAAAGGGATGGCAGTCACCCACACTGTGACTTCAGCTACCATTTCACCCTTTTTCCTCTCTCCTGCCCCTTTTGTCCCCACGGGCACTTTCTTTCATATACCCTTACAGATACATGAAGGAGAAAAGAGTTTGGACATGGTGTTAGATGAGGACAGTGAAGGATCAGATCAGAACATTATTCTGTCCTGGTGCATGATAAGAAGTGAAGGCATTTGCAGTTAAATACAATCAGGATCAAAATCCATAAAAATGCTGGCTCCGGTCACCTACAGATTGGTGTTTAATATTGTGGTGTTACACTGAATAACTGAAAAGCCATGAATGAGAAAATAGACATTATTCTTCATAGGTGAATAACTTTGTAACATACACCTATTTAAACTGTACTAAAGGCAGTGATCCAGTAGAGCATAAAACCGATACAGAGCTCTGATCACAAGTGTTATTTCATTGAAAATAGCATGCTCTTCTGCTCAGCAGAGCTCCTGGCTCATAAAGAATACAGAATTTTAAAGATTACCAAATTATAGACCTCAGTGATTTCCGAGATCCTTACTATGCCCTCTTGGTCACTGCAATAAAACCACTCTGATTTAGCAGATACGGGATATTTCCTTTAATTTAGTTAAAATTAGGATATGGGGTCAATGTTGCAGAAACTCCACCGTGGCACTCCTACCTCTGAGTGCACAGATTCTGAGAGTTTAGGTGCCAGGGAGACCAATGCATTTCTGTTTCTGTAGCTGTGCCCTGGGAGCCCCAGAGGCACAGGTGGCACAGGAGGCAGTCTGGGGTTGCTCGGGGTGCAGATTATCTGCCTGGAAGGCACTGGAAATGGTAGGGCTGGGGATGGCCAAACTCTTATTCTGAACTGACTTAAATGAGCTCAGCTCAAGTGGCAAAAACTTGTCAGCACACTGGAAACAAGTTTCTAGATATCAGATACCCAAGGTATTATTGATTAAAAAAGGATTTAATGGCGCCATGCTATAGATACAAGATAAAGTACCTACTTGGAGAAATCCAAGGACTCTTGAATTTTCCTGTTGTACAAACTTTAGTTTAAATCACAATTTTTAAGCAATAAGCCGTAAACTTCAGTTGTTTGAGTGCTGTCTGGCAGGAAAACCTGATTATTGCCAGTTTGCTCTTTGCAGTGTGGAAGATTTGCAGGATGAAACAGCAGTCTCCTAGCAACCACAGATCCTCTAAGAATCTTCTCTTTGATAGTTCTTAAAATATGTTAATGCCACTAGATATTGCAAAATAAAACATTGGGATCCACACCTAATGAAAGGAGGAATTTTGATTTATATCTTCAGTCCAGAATAACAATGCACTAGTCAGCAACTGTAGCACAGTTCTGACAGTGACTCAACCCAGTTTGGGTTGCTAACCATTTTTGTTTTGTTTAATTAGATTTGCATTACTAAATCCCAGTAGTTCAAATGCTTATACTCATAACTGTGTGTATGAGTAGTCCCAGTGAGCTTCATGTGACTATTTATGTGTTTAATTACTTGCTGGACTGAATATTTACTGTCTGAATTTTAGTGGGCAATATTTTAAAGACCTGCTCCTCTCACTTCCCCTGGTTGTCTACAGGCATCTTATTAGGAATCTGTTCTCTGACAATTTTTCATACACATGCTGAGAAATAGAGAATTTAAATCTTGAAAGCAAAGTTCAAAGCTCACATTCTTATGGGAGACTTTGATTCAGCAATTATCTTGTCCTCAGAGCATCTACAGAGTGCCTCACCCCTCCTAAGTGCAGTAAATCTTTCAGGGTGAGGCCCTGGGAGCAGGAAAGAAATAAAAAAGGAGCAGGCATGTTAATCAAGTCAAATGCCTACTACGAGGGACAGCTGCAGTGGTGTGCCAACAGGCATCAAAAGGGCTCCACAGATGTAAGCCAGCTCAGGATGCAAGACTCTGCATTTAATGTAGAATCCCAAAGGATTTAGTCATGCTGCTGCATTGCTATTTTTAATGAATGGAGCAGGAAGGACCATAGTGCCAGGCAGAACTTATTGTAAGGGACTGAAATTCCTATTTCTGAAAAATAAGGAGGAGAGTTCACAACTGTTTTTTGGCCCCCCCTCAGCCATGCCTTTCTGAAGAGACAAAAGAACTGAACAAAGAATGAATTGTGTGAAACAGCTCCTCAGGAATCTTGGAATTAGCAAAAATCTATCTTCCCATCTGGAGCTGAGCTATGAAGAACACATGCATGCTAAGTCTCTGTAGGGCAGTTGAGATAGTTAGAAAAAGTGCAGCATTTCTCATCCATTCCTACTGATTTTTGTTTAAGTGCCGCAGAATCTCATTAGTTTGGTCCTTATTATGTTCATTATAGAGGCTTCATTCATTATGTTCATATAGAGGCTTTCCTCAGAGAGGAAAAAAGCTTCTCCTTATCCATTTCTCTCACAGGCAAAGGACAACTGACCATGTGTGGTCACAATATCTGCTTGCCTTATTTTAGAGGGAAAAAGGGTTAACAGAACAGAAGTGAGGCATAGGAGAGGCAGTGTCGTGTCTGTCTCCTCCAGAGCAGCCCTGCCTGAGCTCTTGAGTGCAAGAAGGGAACTTTCCTTCTATTTAAAGCATTTCTATTTGTAGCATATTGAAAAGAGCTGCCACTAATTTCTCTGCAAGTAATCAGGAAGCAAAGCTACAGCAAAGTGGAGGGGGATTCTCCAGGTAATAAAGTTCTCTGTAGCTGAGGACTATGGCCTTCTTTGGAGTAATTGTAAACTGGTATTTCTAGACCTTCTAGATTTCTTAAACTGCTAAGAAATACTGCAGAAATCTGATTGTGTCCTTGTATGGAGCTCTGACATTCAGAATCTTTTTGGAAGTTACTGCAAAGGCAAGGAAATTTCTTTCTGTGAGTTCTCTGGTGTGTGCTGTCTATAGATACAGCAACTCAGATGATTACTGCAGTGGCCCAAAAGGAAAGCTTTTTACAAACTTTATTTATTTATAAGTGAGATTATAAGTGAAAAACCAAGATTGTAAACAGGGCTTAAACGTTTCTCTATTTTCATCCTACCCCTTAACTAGCAAAAAATGATGGAATTTCATGACTGTAAAGACATATCATTTTCCTCTATTCAACAAGACCGTGTTTCTTTATGCCTGCATCATTATTTAGCACAACAGTACAGCTTGTCCCCACATCAGGGAAGTTTGATTTCTTGTTATAAGGCAGACACATTATGCAAGCTGTCCTCTTTTGTGACCCCATATGATTCCTGAGCCACAGCCCATACGTGAAGCAGTTCTATTGACCAAGGTCAGTCCATCACCCATTGACATCCCAGGTGGCTGCTGTCGAGAGTGGAAAAAGGGACTGAAACATAAGGAGAGCCTATCAAAAGGCTATAGAGAGAAAAAGAATGGAGAGGTATCAAATAATGACAGCCTACACCTGCAAAGTTGTCATGTTGCACTAAATCAATTTGTAAGAGGAGTATTATTGCCAGTGCTTTGTTAGGCTAATGGTTTTCCAATGAATGCCCGACAAAGAGGTGGGGAACAGAGGCTTTGGCTTTTTCCAAACTGCAGAGACATTACAGAACTGCTTTCTTTCTCCAGAGGTCAACAGAAAATCACCCAAGTGACAGAAAATCACCTAAGTGCTTGTAGGTGAATATATTCTAATATGGGTCAGGGCAGGTTCTCCCTTACCAATTGGCAATGGAAGAGACTGAGCAGGGCCACATCAAAGTGACTTCAGCCAGAGTGTCCCTATTAATTATTTCAAAAATGCTTCTGGATAGATGCAAACGGAAAGAGAGTGGGAGTCAAGAGGATTTTGCTCCACTGGCACCAGAACTGCTGTTTTGAGGGTGGGTTTTCTTTAGCTGTTTTTATTTCAAAGGAGCTGGGCATCCTTTGAGCTGCGTTATGCCCATCACTGCTGTAGGAGAGTGGCAGGTTTGGGCATCAGAAAGACAAATGCACAAGGATGAACAAGAACAGTCACTTGCAAAGGCTCAAGGATATTGCACAGGCCTGGAGAAACAAACATCTAAATGGGACCCTAATAAATTAATGAACAGAGCTTTATAAATAGTGTCACCTCATTTCCAGTCAAGGTTAAATTAAGACATAGTGACATCTTTTAAGAAGTCAACTAAAAAGGGAGATTATGATTCAAGCAGAAAAGAAACCTGGTTAGAAACCTTGATTCAATTCCTTCATCTACTTCATATTTCCTTTCCAGTAAGCTTCTTGAACCCTACTATTGCCAAGATAAATAACTGCACTCACATGTGGAGATTTAGGGTCTAAGTCTCCATCTATCCTACTATTTACAGTTTACTAGCACTACAAATATCACTGCTTCCTCCTGTATATTTATGTCACACTCATACAGTGACAATTTAATTTTATTTCAGTTAGGAAAGCTGTATTATTACTGCACTGATTTCATGAAAAAGACAAGGATAATATAACTAATAAAGATTCAACTCTATAAAGCTCTATGAACTGAAATATATTTTGTATCTGTCAAAGGTTTGGTTTTGCATTTAAATTGATTTTTTGTATCAAAGAGGGAAGATGTTGCTGTGGTTCAAGACTTCATCTAGTTTCACAAATCTTGCTTTTCAGCTCGTTCTTTGAGTGACAATGGGACTACTTGGGAGATAGATTTGTGTCTTTGTGCCTCTATATTGATACCTGTAAAACAAAGGTTGTAAACAAAGCTTCACAATATCACAAACAGGGAGAGAGAAGAAAAGAACCAAGGACTGTGAAATCTTCAGAGGCGAAAGGAGATGGACTCAGTAAAAAAACCCACAGGCAGTGTTGTATCTGTAAAACACTTATGCCTGACTATGGCAAGGAAATGGGGCATTAAATTAGGTATAAATTAAACTGAAGGCACATTTATGTTGGTAGTGGTCTTTGGCGTGACAATACTGTTGTGAATATCAAGCTGTAAAATAATAGCCCTTGTACAGAAATAAACAAAGGGAGGCTATGCATCTGCCAAGTGCTTTGTCATGAAGTAGAAGGAATTTTAGTGCTGAAAACCTGCTTGAGACATTAATCAGGGACAGGCAGATCAATAAAGAGTAAAACATATAAGCAGCTACAAGATATGTAGGGGCAAAAAGCTTTCTGGGTGGCCAAAATAGAAAAAGCCACAGGGAGAACTTCAGGGTAGAGAATTATCATCTCATACAGTTGTAAATGTCTTCTTCGAGCAGTGGAAACGTGAGGAACTCAAATAAGAGAACCAGAGAAAGGATTCTACCAGTGTGGTGGAATAGAGGATCCATTGAACCACAAGAATTACCTGAAGCATAAAATAAAAGGGAGTGAGAAAATTAACTAAAATAGGGAAGGGTTAAAAAGAACATATCTAGAAAATCTAGGAGCAAATGGAAAATACAAGGCTTAGCAGACAAAACTTTTGTATACAATATTATGACATTTTTTGCTATGAATATAGCAAGAGACTTTTTCCACATACACTGTAGGAAAATAGAGCCAACCAGAGAAAGCCCTTCCTACCATGTCCTTTTACAACTGGGAGAGGTTCTGAATTTACAGACTGAAATTCTGGTTCTATTGATCTCTTGTGTGATTTTTGCTATTTGATTAAACTGTTTCCAGAATTTCCTCCAACAGGCATATTCTTCTAGGATAGAGAATTCACTTTAACTTCCAGTTCGGTATTAGTATTTATCAGTGAGAAGATGACAACACTCTTCTCTCATGAACCAAAGGGAATATCAAGGATTTGCCTGTAAGCCTGTACTTCAGACATCACTTGGAAAGGGCTGTTGGGATCATCTCCTCTTTAAGGCTGCAGTGAGGCCAGTCGAGCAGCCTGGCTGTGACTACAAAGCCAAATGAACCCTCTGAAAGAAATATTTCATGCTGCCAGGTCATTATTTCAAAAAGAAAAGCTGCTTTTTTTCCTCTTTAGAGCAATAACCGACACACATGAAATGAGCTAGTCAAGTTTTATAGGGAGAATTCATACATTTTATTACACCAGTTGTTATATTTCTGAAAAGCAAAGAGAAAAGCCATGACATCTTTGAAACTTTATTTTGGAGAAACAAAGGTTTAAACACAAGCAGTCTTTGTTGGTTTTGCTTTCTTTACCCAGCTAACTCACTTGGCCCAATAGAATTTCTCTTGTTCTGCAAACATTGTCTGCTTTTATCCTTAAGTTATGAAAGTTAGAGTAACTCTGCAAAAATGTATGGCATGGGTGTATCCTTCCATATTCTGCTACCACTGTACACAGTTGTATTCAGACCTAAACCCTCCCCTCCTTCCCAATTTTCCACATCAATGATCTCCAGAGCTGCATTTTGGAATGCAATGCTCCTGGTATTGTAGCATCTAAACTAAAAGTCTCATCCCTAATGTTTCCCAAGAAAATGGATGAAGTGACATAGTGAGTGACTGGGGAAGAACTCATAAATAGGAACTAACTTTCTAATTCCTGCCAGGTAGAATTTGGATTATGCCTCGCTGCCTGGGGATTTCTGTACCTTCAGACAAATGTCTAACTCCACTCTGATTCCCATTGATCTTTTTAGACCTTCAGATCATTTTGTGACAATGAGCTCCACATGCAACTTACTCTATTTAAAAATCACTTTTGATCAGTTTTGATCTTATTGCCTTTCGGTGTCATTTAAGTCTTTCATTCTTGCATTATGAAAGTAGAAAGTGGAGCACCTGACAATCATTTTTCTACCCATGGTTTTGTATATGTTTCTCCTAAACATAATGTGTTCTTTTTGCTGTCTGTTCCTAATGGAGTCTTTTAACTTTTAGTTCATCTTTCCCGAAAGCTTTCTCTTTCTGATTGTTGTTGGCAAGGTGAAGATCAGTATTCTTTTCTATATTCTAGACCAGAGTTATATGGTCAGAAAAATTACATTTTTCACATTTTTCTCTGTGTTTTGACTACTGCAGTATTCAGCAGACCTTACTACTGGGTTTTCCATATGGGTTTTTTTGTTTTGTTCCTGTCTCTTCCTCCACAATAAATTTAGACTTCTTGTCACCAAGAACACTTGAATTTGTCAGTATTGAACTTTGCCTTCTTTTGTGCTCTATCTTCTTCTGTTAGTTCTCCTTGAAATCTTTTATCTACTGATTTTTCTGAATAAGTTTGTGAACCTTTAAGGCTTTTTCCTTCACTTTCCACCTACTTTTCCCATATTTTTGCTAAATTATGACCCCGTGCTCCCCGTGTTAACCTATTATCAGCCTTTAACTTTTATTAACCTTTTTGAACATTTAGCCTTAACATTTCTTTTTCTTAGTTTGTTTTGAATGACAACAAAATTTTACTTCTCTCTCACTCCTTTCTGGCTTCGTTTAACTGATAGAAGCACATGTTCTATACACACCTCCCTGGGACCTACCAAATGTAGGATATGTAATCTTCTTGAAAGCCTTGGAAAACAGTGACTTTAATAAAACTCTGAGAAGGAAGCATTGGAGAATTACACAGCAGTCAGCCTTGCCTCTGGAATAGCCATGGAGCATATATTCCTTGAATCCATTCCCCCACACGTGAATTTCTTCTGTCACAAGATAATTCTGTGTCTCTTCAATGGCAGCCTGGAATTTTTGTCAATCTTTCTAAGGCTGATCTTGCTTTACTCTGTGCAGGTGAATATACCTCTTTAATGTTCCATCCCATTTAAGTTTTTAAATCCAAGCTTCTTTTCAGCCAAACAGAACTCCTTGATCCTCAGCAGACTCTGTTTTATGGTCTCCTAGTCTAAAAGTATGATCTTACCTTCCTACACCTGGATGTATAATTTTATCCTTGACCGTTTAAATGTTCTTTCAGTAAGTTAGAAGTGAGATCACTCTGTCCTGACATCATTATTTATTGCACTATGAGTGTTTGCATTTACCATTAATTAATCATAAAAGGTTTTCCTTGCAATCACCAATGAAAAGGCTTAATACTCTTAGAGCTGATTTCTCAGATCCTTGTAAAGTGATTTCATTTGAAACAACTCTCTAAAGAGTAGTTAGTCTGTTCTGTATTCACTGCAAAAGTGTTTTATTGCCATAGTATAGCTCCATACATTTTTCAAAAGAAAGCATCATGCCATATTAAATCAAATATCTGTAAAAGACTGTTACAGCTGCTCTTTTAAATTCGTCAGTACTTTGGGGAACTTTAGCCAGAGTGTGAAGCTGACATTGTCTATAGGGATGGAAACATCACAGTTCTTATCAGAGTGATGGCATTTTATAGAACTTTGAAAAAACACCAGTTTAATTATTTCCTTCCAACCTGCTGTGATTATGCAAGACTCAAACTGAGAAATCAGCTGTTACAATTATTTAGCACCAGAAGCTGAGACTCAGGCTCTGGGAGGACTATGCAATGCCTTCTTTTGGGGGTGTCCTTAGGAACAGGGGACCTGGGGACTTGACTGAAGCATTTTGTGCTTCCTTCTGCAATGGGACGCTGGGTTTTCCTTCTCTTTGAAAGAGTGACAGCAACAGGAGAGGGAATACAATCCAAAATCTCAAATGATGCAGAATCAGGATTACTGGGCACTGGAATGCTGCAAGCTTTCTTGGCTGCCAGGCTGACCAGCTCAGTGATGAGATTCCAAGGAAACCATCACCATTTTTATCCTGGGAATCAATCCCAAAGATGCTCCAAGCAGTATTTGTCACTCACATCTCATCCAGTTTGGGGATACAACCCAAGGAGTGGGGACCAGTCGTGACTCCACGCACAGGTGAGTATTTTCTGCCTGTGTTTGTTTCATTGCCTGGCACATCAGGAAGCACACTCCCCCACAGGGAGTGTTTGCAAAATTAGGTTTTCAAGCCCTACTGCTCTGCCTTTGACTTCACATTCCAGTAATGAGTAGTTCCACAGTGGCCATAATGTGTTATACATTGATAATAGCAGCACATGTATCATTAGGCTTCCTACTTACAGTATTTCTCATAACCCTTAAATCATATTTTTCCACAAATAAATAAAACCCAGCGATAGATAATTTCAGGCTTTTCTGTCAGAAGAGCAGAAAAAGCTACAGTTCTTTCAGCACTTTGGGATTTTTTCCCTGAGTCTCTCTTTTAATATTTTGAGAGGTAAAATATTAATATAAAACAGTAACATGGCTGTCAGTTAACTTTTAATGGGTTTTAGTGGAGAGAGGTAGAAATGCATCACTGAATAAAGAGAATTTATTTGAAGTATTGTAGGCCCAAGGTGAACACACAACACCCCATTGCACCAGTGGTAAATAAAAAATTAGTGTGTCTATTAAAGAGAAGCAGAGCTGTGAAAAAGGTCTGCTAGATTGGGTATTTTGGGAACTACAGATGACAATTGGAAGATTTTAATGGTGCACCTATCATCTGTAAGGCAATGGATGACAATGGAAAGCAAGTTAATAAAAAGACAGATTTATTTCTCACACTAACAAGTTCTGCTGCACTACTACTGAAGCTAATAGTTTAGAGTTAATCCAGACACGGTAATTTAACTGCAAAACTGCTTTACAGGGGTTTGAGTGCTGTACTTGACATAGAAATGTAAGATATTTTTAACTCTGAGCTATAAGAGGAAAGTGCAAATATAGAAAGTCTGCAACTGAACTAAGTCTGAACCACAACAGCTTTGCAGGCTGCAAGTCCTGGCAGCTCTGGCTGGCAAAAAAGCACTGACTGCTGGAAGAGTCAGGACAAACCTGAGACAAGACAGTTCAATTTGCCATGGCATGAAGTCATTCCATGCAGATCAAAGCTTTCAGGGGCTGACAGTGCATTGACATTATAGACGGACCTAATTTAATTTATTACTGGGAAGAGGTTGCCCAGGGAGTTTGGGGTTGTTCAAGAGGTATCTGGGTGTGTTGTTGGTGATGTGGTTTCGTGGTTTAGGGGTTACAGGGGCAGTGATGGGTTAATGGTTGGGCTGGATGATCTTAAAGGTCTCTTCTGACTTTGATGATTCCATGGTTTTACTATTCTATTTTAATTTTGTTACATCCAGCCCAACTGGAATTACGTAAGAATAAAAGAATAATTTCTTCAGGGAGAGAAATGTAGATGGCACACAGAGGGGTTAAAATGTTCATAGATTTAGGTGCCTTTAAAAAGGTCAAGGAAGGCAGCATAGCAGATATATTTTTGCACATTCAACACCTTTTTTGGAAAATCCTGCTGTACTTGATGCCCAAGAAATTTCCCTAGAAAACACATTAGTGCCATTACTGAGGCTCACAGAGGTGATGCCCTAATCTGGAAGAAAAATACTGAGGTAATGTGATAGTGGGGTGTTAGTAACTTTGGGAATAACCAGTCTTACTGGTCTGGAGCTAAAAACTATCAACTGCAATACAGAAATTTTCCTTTCAACAAACTGAAGCAATTGAGAAGTTTATTATTCCCTAGTTACCCTAGAAGGACATATCCATGTTTTTGTAAAATTCTGTTATGATGAGTAGGTTCATAAGTTGTATTAAGCTTCAAATAATAAAAAGGTATTAGTGATAAAATTCAGTGCCAATCTACCTGCTCTGGTAAAAAAAGGAAGGTGTGCAGACATTTGTGGAAACAGGTAATTCTTTTGGTGAATATGTGTCTAATTTAGTTGATTTGGGAATGATATATGCCAAACTGCCCGCTGAAAAAGGACTGCTCACTTTGAATAATTTTAGGAAACTGAGGAATTAAATAAACATATGATGATGATGATGATGATTATTATTATTAATTAAACATATATCTTGAAGTATTAGGGCAGTAAGCACAAGACTCAGTTGTCCCTGACCTTCCCCTTGCTGGCCAACTGCACAAAATGTTCCCAGACTACTCTGATTTGGAAGGGACCCATCAGGGCCATCGAGTCCAACTCCTGGTGCTTCACAGGACACCCCAAAGTTCACACCCTGTGCCTGAGAGCATCGTCCAAGTGCTCCTTGAGCTCTGATGGGCTTGGTGCTCTGACCACTTCCATGGGGAGCCTCTTTCAATTCTTGGTAATTTTCATTCAGATATAAAGATTATATGATATTCTAACACTCATCATTATTTAATTATCTATTTCATTATCTATTCCAGGAAAACAGCCTATGTTTTCAGTTGCAGGCTACATCTTAAAAGTTTTTAACAAAAACCAAAGCAAGGCATAAACACTTCAGAATAGCAAGAACAGAAACACTCCTAAATATCATAGATTTGATAAGTACTGCAGGGGGATAGGACAAATTTCCAGTATACATTAGAATAAGTATTCCTCATTTTTCTAAGAATGTTTTTGCAACACATCCATTTTATGAGAGGATCTTGAAACACTAAACAAACTGATTAAGAGTTATTTTTATTTTGCAGCTGGAGAAACTGAGGAACTGCCAAAATCGACCCTTACCCAAAGCTACACAATAAACCAGTGGAGGCAATTGTAAGAAAAGCCAGTTTTATTCCCTAAAAATATGTATCTAAATTTACCTACATTTTGCCACAATGTTTGTCTGGAAAATAATTGTTCGCACAAGAAGTAACAATCGGCACTGGAGCAGCTGTGGTGTTAACAATTGTTATTCCACAGAAAGTAAGGATTTAAAAGACACTTGTTAGCCAGTTCTTCCTGACATATTACAACAGTGCATATGCACCTTCAAAAAATTCCATTATAGCTTAGAGGACACATACTAATATTTATTATAGCTATTAGGCTTCATAATTTTGAGAAATGTAAAAATCAAGCTATTGATCTGTGGCACTAAAATAACTGAGTTACTAGAAGAGTTACCTCTTGTTTTTCTTCTGACTATAGAAGTTCATTAAGAGAGGAAAATACTTAATCCCTGGTTGTCATGATGTTTAGCTAATTATTGTGTTATTAAATAGTGACTCAGCCAGAAGGGTTCATTTGTTTCTTCCTTCTCAACTGGAAGAACTTGAAAGCTTATGCAATGAGAAAGTGAAAGCTGAAACTTTCTTCTCAGCATCCCACTCTTTGTTACTCACATTTCCCAACACGGGGGAGAGATGCATTTCCTTCAAGGAAGGAAGGAACATTTAAGATGTGAATGAATACAAGAAAAGCAGGAAACCAACCACAGCTGTCAATACACAATTTATAGAGCTGCAACACTGCTGGGGTAATATCAGCCAGGGATGCAATCACCTGTAAAAGGAATTCCTGCAGACCTGAGCTCAGAAATGAGCCATTAGCTTTGTTAGTACCCATATTTGTTCTGAAGGCCTGGTGGTTGAAGAACAAAGCCTCTTTCCTTCCTAGGTTGCTTCCTGCAATGTTGGTTTCTACACTCCAAAATGATTACAGGCAAGATACAAAAAAGCAGCCAGTAACTGGTGAGTGGAACAGTCTTACTTCTTTCTGCCCTTGCCTATTTCCAACATAAATAAACAGATAAATAATAATTTGCCAACAACTTCCCTCCTGCTGTAGGGAAATGTTTCATGTTCGGTTGGAATAATTAACAGGCTTTTTGTTATTTTCTACCACCATATGCTGCTTTTCTGCTCTATATTTGCAACGCCTCAGACCAGCTCCCAATTTTGCAGCACTGGGAGTTGAATGGCAGATTGGTTGTGGAAGGTGTGTAGGGAAAGGGGAAGGGGGGAAAGGGGAGTTTATGCACTTACACCTTAACACTGGAAAGAGAACTTGGGGCTACAGAAGTCTGCTCTTGTAGCTATCAATGAAGTAAAAAGCCATTTGCTTTTAACTGGGGACTGAGTGGCTCAGCAAAAGAGCCAAACCAATTTTGTTTTAATTATTTATTGTGTTCCAATTCTCATGACTGATTCTGTTTTAATTGTATTTTTAATTAACTGCATTGATTGCAATGGACTGTACACTTCCCTCATGAAACTGCTGACTGGTTTAGCTTCCATTTTGCTTTACTACAACATCAAAAAAGGAAGCAAGAGAAGACAGGTTTATCCAGGGAAAATGAAGGGTCTTTTCCGCTTTTTGCTGGTGGATCTGAGCACTTATGAAGCTAATTTTAGGAGCTTTTTGTTAGCAATTTGTTACTCTATGTAAATTTGCAAGCAATTTGTCACTCCATGTGTAACTCTGGTTTTGCAGGGGTTGCAGTATGGTGGTTTGTTGGGTTACACATGGGTGTTATAGGAGAGCAGGCCTGAAGGCCTACAAAAGCATCTTCCCTAGGTCCAGTGGCAGTAATGGTCCAATTTTCTGTTTGTCTTAACATGTTACAAATCTACCAATAACTGATAGAAAAAGGAAAAACTCATTTTAACTTGTTCACATTAGCAGTCATGCATTAAAATAACTGGATTTTCATTCTGCTGGTTCCGAAGACAGCTGGATCTTACAGACTTAGAGCAAATGTCTGCCTAAATTCTCCTTAGGCCTGAAACACTTTCAAGCAGAACCTAATAAGGTAAAACCAATACATACAACACTGACTGCATGTCCACTCCATCACAAATTGTTTGTTCCAAAAGGAAACAGAAATGGTGAAAATAATATTTAGTGAAATTGAGTTTTTGACTTCCAGGGCACCTGAGATGGGCTAGAAAAGAGGACCATGGGTCAGTGACCTTCTTGAGCAATGGCCCGGGAAGATTGGGGTCAGTGGCCTTATATGGGATTATTTACACCTTCCCATAATAGGTGATATCTAGGGAATACTCCAGGTGACTGGGTGAAATCCTGGGATTTGCTCTCCCTGTTTCTATGAGGTTCTATCCTGTTTGTGCACTGGTATTTAGGTACCCTGAGCTGTGCAATGAACGTCTTTGCACTTCTCCATCTGCCATGCAAAGTCCTTGCCAGCGTGAATGCTGCAGTGGTTCTGTTTCCTCCTTATGAAAACTGGGCAATATTTTATCTTCTGCTGCTGCTTGGGGATCAGCAGGGTGGGACTGGCAAGGAGGGAAGTGCCTGGCACAGCACTGCCTCCATCTCTGCTCTGTTGGCATCCCCTTGTGGGGCTGGGGGCTCCCCTGGGCTCCCTCAGCTCAGCCAGGGGCACCAGGGACACCCCTGGGCACCTTCCCATGTCATGAAGTTCTGCTCAAGCCCTCCAGCCCCTGACTGCTCACTGTTCCTGCTCCTCTGAATCCTGCTGCCTTGCCAGCATTCCTGGTTTTCCCCTTGCAAGACTGTGAATCAGCTCTGAGTCTCCAGAAATAGGACGTGTCTGGAGCTTTCCCCGCGCTCGCAGCAGCGCCAGCATCGCAAGCAGAGCGAAGGTCTGGCTGGCTGCTGGAGAAATAAAGTGGTTGTGAACCAGATTTTGAGTCCTCAATAGCTGCTCATTTTAGCCATGCTCACAAAGAGGGGTTTTGTTACTACAGTTATCCAGGGAATAGCTGTTCTCTGCGGGAAATATCTCTTCGTTTTTAAGAGAACAATTGTAGGTGTGTGAACAAGGCCTAGTATTTATTCCTCATTGTCTTTTGTTTAAAATGCTCTCTCCATCCGAGCAGGGAACAGGGGGCTGAGACTGCCATATCCCTGCTCATTCTTGCCCAGCTATCATCAAATATTAATTTAACCAGCTCATAAGCTCGACAGATCCAGATGTGATCTGAATAATTTTAGTTTGTCTTTGCAGGTATTGAATTTACTGTCAGAAATTGAGAGCCAGCAGTGTCACAGCAGAAGGCTCTGCAGGCTCCAGTGCAGGAGCATTCAGCAATGGGTGCTCCAACACTGTTGTATCCCTTGGGTTTTTTCAGCATTAAGTTCTGAACGAGGTTTGGAATTCCCTTTTGGCAGTGAAAAAGGAAAGGGAGTTGGATGTAGATAAAGTGCTGATTTGAGGCATGGGGACAACAGTGGGATCTTTAAACAATTTCTGTGTCCATTCTAGGTACTGAGTAAGTGTGACACAGAATAAAAACACTTGAAGGCTTTTCAACTAAGAGTGATTTTCAGTACAGGAAAGGTTTCTTTAAACTTGCTAAGTACCTGCTTACTTTTGGGAAATCAGTGTTTTCAAAATTTCAAAAGCATCCTCTCAAGAGTATTACACAGGGGCATAAACACACTACTGTAGTTTCCAATTCAGATAAAGGAGCAGAATTGCATGTTTTATTTACTCTCTGTAGATGGAAAGAAATGGTATCTCAAAACAAATGCATGTGCTTGCTAATAGCAAATAGTTTTGGTACCCCTGAGACCCTGGTCACAACTAAGTATCATGAACTACCCTCTCAAGAAGGTTTTCCATCAGTTTTGCCTCTCCCTTTTAATATTTCCCCCCTTATCTTACTAGTTTACTTTTGAGAAGACTGTTTTAAAGCCAAGATTTACAGCATCTACTGCTTCTTCCTTATCCTCAAGATGTGTTTTCCTGTCACCTAAACCTCCTGGCACTGGAGAGTTTCATTTGAGAAGGTCAAATTTAAGCTGCTTTGCAAAGAGGAAGTTGTTGAAACAAATGCCTGAGCTAGTCTGTGAAAATACCTTTTTTTTTTTTTTTGAGCTTTATAAAAATATGTATTATATAAAATAAAATGGGTTCCCAAATGGTGTCCTGCTTCTCCTTATCTGACCTGAGGTCAACACCGACAGTTCCTGATGTCCTGAGACATGAGTCATGCTGGGGCAGGTAGGCTTAACTTCTGAGACCCACATTTACTACAAAACCTTTTAAACCATCCCATAATTCATGGAAGTTTCTGTTCTTTAACCTTATTTGGCTCAAAATTTTAATGCTACAGTTTCTGATGGGAGAAAAAAACTAATGGATCACCAAGCCTACAGAAAAAACAGAGTAATGCAAATGCAGCTTTGGCAGAGTCATGTAATACTGATTCCCTCTTTTCTGTCCCCAAAATGCTTGCTGTGGTGGATTCATATTAATAAGTAAACTTTTCTTTTACTCCAGTTAGATGTTAGAACTCAGTGGGAGTGTGGGAGCAAAGTTACATCTATGTTTCTATTAATTGCCTGCAGTACATCACTGAGCAGAATTTTAATAGAGATGAAAACCTTAGAATGAGTGGGGAAAAATATCAGTCCCTCACAACTGAAAAATAAAATAAAATAATAACATAATTAAAAATAAATAAATAAAATTTAAAAAAACCCTGAAAAATAAAAACAAATCAGATCAGCCTCTGGCTCTGGGCAGTGCCTTGCACTTGAATCTTTTCTTGGTGGAGTTCAGAGATTTTCACTCTGTGGACCAGGTGAAATAGTTAAGTGTTGCATATGACTGTGTGAGAGAGTCACTGCATACTGAGGTCTTTGCTTTTCTGATGTACTACAGCCAAAATCCACATTTTGCAAACGTGACAAGCACTGGCTGCTGGCTGAAGGAAGAAATTAAAAACGAGTTGAAGCACCTTTAAAATCTTTGTCATAAATAACACTTGTAGACCAACCCTGGACCAGAAAAGAGAGATCTATTAGTCTTTTCTACCTCTTGCTCTTTCACCTGCCCCTGCCTGGCTTTGCAGTTTTCAGGCACCTCTGCTGATGGTAATTGTTCTAAGCCTGTTGTAACTTCCATTACTCTGGAAGTGCCATTTCTTTCTAAAGGCATCCAAAGGCAAAGAGTACAATTGAGGAGTGGTTTTCAAACTCAAAGGAAGGGGAAAAGTCCTGTTAACAAAAATCACTGGGAAAGGAACACTAAACATTTCTGATTGCCAATTTTGCTTTCCTGTGGCATGTGCCAAAAGATACCGAAATCAATGTGAAGTGCATGTGCTCAGGATTTTTCTCTGTCTGAGTAGCTGCCCCTCTGAAGGCAAATAGTAGATTTGGCTGGAAAATTATTTTGTTTTCTGGCTGGAGCTCTGAATCCTGTGCAAAAATTCACCATTGTAATATTGGGGTTTTTTCCTTTATACAAATGTCTCCCTCCTGACTCACTTGCTGCTCTCCTTCTCTAAAAAAGAAGGGGTGGGATGGCAGAAAAAGCAGAATTAAAAGCCCCATCTTCAAAAATGCAGGCTTTATGGTGAAATACTTAATTTCATTGAAAACACATTCTTGTTATTGGGACGCAGCTCAGACTATTTTAGCCTGTCTCCAATAAATAGCTTATTTTTTTGAGTACTGGCTTATAGACGTCCATGCTCTGTGAGGAAGATTTTGATCTAATTTGTATTTGATGAGCTGGGAAGCTGTAAATGACCACATGCGTCATCTTGGGAACATTGTAGCTTTCTGCAGCGCTCGACGAGAGGAAGGCTCCATTAGTGACCCAACGGAGGTGTTTTAGAGCAGGCAAGGAGAACTCTCTAAACACCATCTGCTCGTGCTGTTGCTTGTAAAACGATGTCACATCTGCTGCTCTAAAAACATTATGCTGATCTCTCCTGCGGTACACGGCTGCTGGGCTGCTCTCAGCTCTGGAGAAAGGAGCCAGGGCCACAGTACTGGGACAGGAGGTGTTAATTAGAGATGAAATTGCACATGGCCTGCTTGGCTTTCTGTGTCTTGTGACCGAACCGCAAATGTCACCAGAAAAAAAAAAAAAATTAAGGAGAGGATTCAGCATTCTGCATTTATCTGGTGAAGCTGGGTACATTGTTCACCTTTTAGTCCTTGCTGAGCTACATCTTGCCCCATCTTGGCTGCTGCTGGTACAAGTAATACTGCTGCATGGTTCAAGCCTAACATGGCTAAGTCTTCTCAGAGATTGAGAAGATATTTGAGGTAGCTTGATTGGTGGAAAATCAGCTTTGTCTTTGATTTCAGATGGAATGAGCTCAGAAAGTACTACCACTTCCAAAATCAGATCTTATAGCTTAGAGTATTTGGCTGTCTAACACCTATGAGGTGTTATAAAGCTAATTTACCTACCCTGGAAGCTCCAAGTGTGCACAGTGGCATACATTTGCAATACGACTCATTACTACTACACCCAGAGTGATCATTTCGTAAGAGTGGTGTGTAGGAAAACAGTGTTGGTATCAGAGGAAAGAGCTTATAATGATGCAAGAGAAATCCTTGGAAGTACCAAGGAACTGCAGCACCAGGTGATTAAAGATTCAGTGCTTGGCTTTCCACACCCAAATGCAATTGATACGACCCGAGATTCTTATACAGTATTGCCAGATACAGAGACTGTTTTCAGGAATCTGCAGATGAAGGAAAAATAACAGAGCGACGTTGTTGTGGTGTATGTTGCTTGCAGTTCAGTAGCTAAGCTCATTCACATAATAATGAGTTTAAACTAGTAAATCTTAAAATTGTTGTATTTGCCTGGTATCTCTGAATGGTGAAAAGAAGTTACCACCATCTTCTGTCAATCAAGTTTATGGTAAGGAATTAAACCATCTATTTTAATACCCATTTTGAGAAAAAAAATTTAGGCTACTGAGGAGGTCTCCTCCGATTTGGAAAGCAGAGGGGAACAAACTTCTATGCAGTGTCACGGCAAGAAAGAGGCCAGGATGTCAGGAAAGGTGGCCCTGTGGCATTTTCCATTGCTGTATGAGACCCATAAAAGGCCCTAATGATATGCTGTGTTATCTGGATATCATGCCAAAGAACTGCAGCTCCTGGTGTACTTCACTTTCTTACTTTTCTCTGGTAACTTAGAGATACCACAACTTCACTATATCAGCTATTGAGGGTAGTTCTACATTGACCTGCCTGTCTGCAAAAGCAGGAACAGACCAGAAAATAGGACACTGGAAGACTTTCCAGGCCTGTGTTTGGCTGCTGGTTTGATCACTGACCTGGGGAAAGCACCTCATTACCCTTTCCTGCTGGTGCCACCTCTTACTATTTCTCTTTCAGCATATTGCGTGCATGAGTCAGTGAAACAATATATACTTTCCATTATAATGTGTTTGAACCCAAATCTTACTTGTAAACATCACTGTACTGTAAATAGAAATGAAAGATTTGGTATTCATCCAAGAACAAAGCAAATGCCTATTTTTACATCATGATGGCAGGCTGGAAGGGCTGAAGGAGGACTGAAAACCTTCTTGTATAAAAGAGCTTTGACCTAGAGCAACAAAAATCTTGTCTGCTCTTTCAGCAAGATTCTGTTCGTACTCAGGTGCCCTAGAAACTGAGAACCTAGAAACTGCCCTAGAAACTTCCACTTAGAAATGGGAGATTGGTTGCATCTTCTAGTGCTGTGGAATTCTACCACAGCTCTTGCATGAAAATCTTCCTCTGTTCTTACAGATTTCACAGATTTCACTGAATATTCTGAGTTGGAAGGGAACCATGAGGATCTCTGAGATCAGCTCTTAAGAGAATGGCCCATATGGGGGATCAAACCCCTTCATGCCTGTGAAGTTCAGGTGTGTGAGGCTGTAATTTCTAAAGATGCTTGTGCACCTTCAGAGCCATCCCCGTGCTCAGGCACTTGTCTTGCAAGAGAACCAGTAATGAACAGCAGGAATCCTCACGGATAAAAAATAGTAGAAGAGCAGAAGTTAATATAATTTTCCTTGTTTCTGTTAATGTCTGTGACACTGCACTTCAGTGGCTGCCTACAGGGTCCCTTAAGAATCTAACAGCCTACCTGAATTAGAGATAGACATGAATCTTTGAAACTACACAGTATCTTGATAAACGTCTATTCTGGTTATTTTTCTTCTTTGCAATAGTTATTGTAATAATGATTTCTTGAGAGGGGAATGAAAAGGAGTGTAGTCCTAGCTTGTGCTTCATTCATATGCATTTTATAAGGATGCAAGCCTTTGTAACAGGCAATTGTCCCCTTCTCTTTCAAGGGTTATAGAAATTAAGTCCTTTAGGGCATACATTACTTGAAATCAGAGTAAGAGTGAATACTTTGTTTTCAGATAGTTTTGCTAAGGCTACAGGAGGGAATTGAATTGCTTTTATGTGGTCAAAATTTGGCCCTTGAGACTAAATCACACAAATGACTGCACAGGAGCTCTCCAGGTGGCTGAGGCACCAGCCTGAGCCAGGTGATCTTTAGGAAATAAGCAATTGCCATTGCATCTGTCTTCACTGGTGCAGCTTTGCAGGTCCAGCAAATTATTCTCAGACCTGAAGGTCAGCAAAGTGAAATGCAAGGTCCTACAGCTGGATCACAGCAGTCCCACCTACAGGCTGGGCAGAGAATTGATTGAGAGCAGCCCTCTGGAGAAAGACTTGGGGGTGATGGTTGATGAAAAACTCAATATGAGCTGGCAAAGCCCAGGAAAACAACCGTGTCCTGGGCTGCATCCAAAGGAGTGTGGGCAGCAGGTCAAGGCAGGGGATTCTGCCCCTCTATTCTGCCCTTGTGCAGTGTAGAAATGACACTATCCCAACCCAAGCTTGTTTTTTAAGACAGCCTCAGCAGCTGAGTAAGTCATTTGTGTTGATTGCTTGCCCAGATTTATTTTGTGTGATAATGACATGGTCTTAGGTGAGGAATGCACAATTCCTTAGGATATGTGTACATATAGTTGCAATGGTGAAGTCAAAAATTGTTTCTAAGACCTCTTGCACACAGAATGCGTACTACCAATAGTTTAATGGAAGGTGGAAAGATACAGCACTTGTAAGAAATAAATTGACCTCCTGTGATCAAGAAAAGTCAATGTCTAATTTTGGGTTATATGGTTCCCTGTGTAGGTAAAAGTAGGTAGGTAAAAATGAGACCTAGCTGGAAAGTTGATCCTCATTCATGTGTTACTAAAGTTAACTGAAATGTAATTTTCAAGTAGACTCAAACCCTAAGGTGCTGCAGACTTACTCAGGTCTGAAATCAGATTCCTGTATGATTATTTAAGAATTAAATTTTTACCTGTATTTTCTTCCTGGAACAGTAGTAGTGGTATATAAAGCTTTCCTGAAGGCATTGGTTATTTGGAACAAATGTATTTGAGATAAAATATGTATTAAAAGACACAGGCTAATCTCCTTTCATACCTGGCTTTTTTTTAAACATACCCTGAGTCTAAGAAAAAAACACGTATTTGGATCCATCCACATTTTCTCTGTATTGATCTGTCCTTTGACAGGTTCTGACAAGCATGTCTTTCCAGTTCTTAGAACCTTCCCATTGTGTACAACCCTTTTCAGACATTTCCTGCATTTTTCAGCCCACTGAACTGGTCATATCATTTCAGTCTGGAAGCATGGCATAGTCTCGAGTTGCACACCCTCCACTACATTGGTGTAGATTCAGATTCAGAGGTTTGCTTTCCTTTAGTTATAGCATTTTCCTCTCCTGCTTGTTTGTCCACTGACTACAAATTTAGATCAATACACAGAAACAAAAAATTATTTCATCCTGCTGGCCAGGTTACAAAAATATTTAGACCACACCAAGGTCATGTCCATTGTATTTTGGAATTGCTTTCTACCTATCACAATTCCCTTTAACTTCAGTCACAAAATGAAGCATCCTTTTTTATTCTGCTAGCTGTCCAGAAATTCCTCTGCATAAATCTACAGTGACGGTTGTTTTTTGTGAGATTTCATTTCAGCAGCAGCTGTTTGCAAACCAATAAATACTTGCTGCAGAAATTGAACATTTTGACCAGTTCTCAGAAGTCTGAAAGTTGAAAATCACTTTAGTGGGTCTGGATCCAATCAACTGTAGTACAGAGGCAGTTGTGGACACCTCAGGGGTCTTCAGAAAACACAATAGACATGAGGCAATGTCACAGAATTCATCTTCTGAGTCACATTTTTTTATTAGGTGCAACTTTTTAAACCTCAAACTTTCAGGCATGTTCTTTCATGCTCTTCAGAATGTGTATTATTATACCTTTGCTACCCAGTTTTTATATTTAAGTCAATGTAATCTTATAATTTCTTTCCCTCAAAGATTATCTTCTGCACACTAATAATAACTTGGCAACTAAAACATGAAACAGTTTTAGGCAGTGTTCTATATGAGTATTCAAATGAACATTACATAACCGAGAACTTTTAAAGTATCTTTACAATAATGACACCCAAGACTGTACAGTTCTCCTTTTGCTTCTTGCTAAGCATGCTTCAGGTGAGGACTGGCACGAAATAAATTGCATTGAAGTCAAAGCTGCTGCATCTGTGAATGCAAGACATGAATCTGTAGATGTGGCTGAACATGTTTTGCTCTTGTATTTTGCCCTGCCACTCCTTTCTTGAGCTCTGCAGTCTGAGGCATTGTTTGTTGAGGTAGAATGTTGGGTTTAACACCACTGTGTTTAATTTAAATGACTAGGATTGGAGCAGACTGATGCTTAAAGTGGAGTAGAACGATGCCTACACGAAGTGCGTGGAATTACAGAGCACTCAGCAGTGCTCAGTCAGTGAGTACTCGATCAATTGGAAGTTTCAATCTGCACATGTAATCAAGTCCACTGGAAAAGATGCTCTGACAGATGCTTAATTAAAATTTGGAAAAAAAACCATATCCTGCCACGGGCTCAGACTGGAGCCTCCTCACCCCTTTGCAGGACAGCTCTCACTGTGGAGCTGTGACACAACATAGTGTGAAAATTCCCTCACTTTCATTACCTTTCACCTCTTCTCCCTCCAGACATCTTTGATGGGTCACAATTAAAACATCCAAGGACATAAAATCCTGAGCTTGGGTTGCTGAAGTTTGAATGAAATTCTCAAGACTGGGATGTTCTATTTGCTGCAGTCCTCTGTGACATGAAACAACTTTTTGTTTCTTTGTTTTTAAACTTGAATAGACTTTTTAAAGAATAATGCAGTTGTAATAGCTCCCAGTTTAGCAACATCTGTGTACATGTGTATAGTCTTAAGCAATAGTTTCTGGACCTTTATTGTTTTAGTGGAATTGCAAATACTACTCTGGAGAGATACTAACATAATATATTGGTTCAAGGTTTGGCAGTTCAGGATTTCAGACCGTGCCATGCTAGCAAACAACAATTTCCCTCTGCCCTCTTTCATAGGCATAAATACCTCTTCCTCAACAAAACCAAGAATCTCATAAGAAAAAATTAAAACCATAAATTTTTTACCAGGCAACAGAAGAAAGCTTCAGCCCTTTTTTTTAGTTTTTCAGTTTTTTAACCCACCCAGGAAGACAGAAACACGTTTCAAAGAGTCACACTAATGCATAAGTATATGTCATATGCCACCCAAAGAACATATTTGAGAGAGCTCACCATGCTTGTACTTCTAGGAAGAGACGCAGATTTTGTGGCTGGCATTCCTTTGCTTTGAGAAATCATAATTTCCACTGGCAAGCCAGATCTTGTTCTGCATGAGACACCATTATCAAATGACCTGAAAGAGGGACTTGTATCCAGAGACAACGATTTCTCTAATTTGTGTGTCCGTGCTCCAGCCACGATGTCGTCGCCTCTCAGAGTCTCTAAGTCTACTTCTTCATGGGTCTTCCCATCTAGAATGTTTTCTTTCCAGTTTTCAGGAGACTTTCTCTTAATATGAAATTCATCTAAGCTTCTCACACTGGATGGAAAGGTATTTTTCAGTTTAGCAGCTCGGTACGCCCTCAGGCTCATGGGATCAAGCACTCTGAAAGTAACTTCATTAATAAATTGAGAGAATTTGAGTTTAGCTTCTATTTTTTCTTCCACAACAGACAATGAACTTGATGATCCTTGACTCACCAAGCTCAAGTCGGATGTAGAGGAACTGCTTTTCTTGTGAGCCTTCTTCTGCCTCTGGAGCTTCTGGCTTGCGTTTCCCACTTCTGCTGGATATAGAGAAGAGTGTTCCAGTCCGTGAGTTTTTTCACCCCCTTTCTGACAGTGCTTTGATCGATGGGGTCGATAGCCTTCATCCTTATTTTTGCTTTTAACAAAGCTTTTAGCTTCTGACCTTGCACTGCCCTGTAACTCAAAGCTGTCCTCGCTGGAGCTGCAGCGTTTTGAGTAACTGTTCATTGTCAGATCTCCAGAGGGGTTCCTCTCTGCATCAGCTCCCACCTCTGCTGCACATGCAGCCGTGCATGCACTGCATGATCCTCCTGCATCCACCCTGCCACCCCCCTCTTGCTTGGCTCAACTTCCAGGCACAGCACCCTCTGGCTTAGCTGGGGAAATGGAGCCTTTCCATTTACTTTGGTGTCTGGATGTCAAATGCTGCCAGTGGAACAGGGATTCCCATAAATCCTCGTCTAACTTGTAAGAAAACTTTGAAAGGCATAACAATGCACCCACCACGTTTTGTCCCGTATGCACCCCAAATTATGCATATGTTTCATAATAGGATCAATAGCAAATTCTCATCATTTTAATTAACCATGCTAATGAACAGAATCTATAGGACATGCAAATTTTCCAGGGTATTGAGTGCTCAGTGGATGAGCGTGGGCTTTCATTGACCCAGGGCAACACACGATATATTCCTGTTTGTTGAACTGGAAACCAAACTACCATGATGTAGATCAATTCTCACTAAGTAAAGTCTGGGGTGGTTCTGTTTCAGGGCTTTTTAAAATCCAATAGTAGAGAAGGTCATGCTATATTGTCCTAATGCTACTAGTGTTTGCTGTTCTATTAAAAAAGTTAATGACAAATCTGCTAGATCCAGAAAAGCAAACAAAACGTGATTTTCACTTCCTACCTGCTTGTTTTTGTCATAATTTTAATTCCAAAATAGTTTTAAAAGGTTAGAATCCAATGCAAGGGGCAATATTTCAACATTCAATGAGCTTGGAGTAGTAAAGAAAAGTTCTTTCAGTACCTTGTATGTGAATTTCTTCTCATTATTTATTGTCTTTATGGACAGACAAGTCTGAACTCTGAAGTGAAGAATTTATATTTTCGGTTTGTACATGCAGGAACCTAAGGACTAGTTTAAGTGAAATTAAAGACTGTAGTCTGATTTTATAATCAGTATGGATATTTGAAGTGTCCCAATGATGTGCTGCAACAGGAAATGACCAGAGAGAGGACTGATAAATTTGAAAGGGTGGGGTTTTTTGGTTTTTTGCATCTCCTCGCTTTAGCATAAGGGTGAAAACAAGTGATTTTCCCCTTTTTGTGTGGTGGGATTCAGACTCTGCTTACATCACTGTCAAATGCAGCCAGCAGAGAAAGAGAAGAGAAGAGACTCACAAGCAGAAAACTCAGTGACCTCCCTTAAAGACAAGAGCACATTTAAAAATATCATGCACAGCTGACAGGTCAGCAGCTTGAGCTGAAATGTTCTTGCATGTGCTTTTGAAGCAGACATTTAGGTCCCTCATTACAAGGCACTTTACTTACTGCCTAGAATTTATTGTCTCCACGTTGGTAATTCCAACACTCATTTAAATCATAGTACATAAAAGCTGCTGAAGTGTTGCAAATCTCTCAAATTAACATAGTAAGTACATTAATTTTGCAAATAACAGGGGGACATGAAGATCCTTTTAACACATCAGAAATCAATTGCTTTTACTGGAATTACTTTTTGAAATGCTTCCATATTTTCTATGGGACTGTGCCATTCCATTGCATGCTACAAACATTATCCTGATCACAGAGATAATGGGGATTAAAATGCATAAATCTTGTTCACACTGTCTTGTTTTAGATGAATTTATGCCTCTGTCACTTGAATGTGAATGCTAACAGTTTAAAGGGCTGGCAAATGCTTTCAATTGTCAACACAAAGATTTTCATGACCTTTCCAATGCAATCAAGGAAAAATACAGCACTACTCTCTTCTTGTAAAGCCAGAATTTAGGGATTTTTCAGTGTGTCCAATACAGACTTCTAAAAACTTAATGTTACTCTTGAAGCAAACAGGATTCTGAATTCCATAGGGTCTGTGCTACTCTACCTTAGGTCTTTTGCCTTCCAGATCCATTAGAGCTTGGCAGAGTGTGAGTTCTGCAGTTTTAATGGACTTTATTAATAATGCCTGTTTCAGAAACAGAGCAAGCCTCATTGTTGAGGTAGAACCTGTAATGAGTTGCACATATTTGGAGAAGAGCTTTTTTATTCATGAGAGATTGGGCTCCTTCGTCCATGAGTAAAGCTGTGTTAACTACAAGCATAAATTCAGCTATCCATTGCATATGTGCAAATTTTAAGAGATGAATTTTAAAAGGCTGTGGTACAGCCAATAAAAATGGATCATATAATTCTCTTTTATTGTCAGGAAAGAGCTCTTTTGTTCAGAAAGGCGTTATTTGCATAGCAGGCAAATATATATATAGATATATGGTTATAGGTAACTTGGGTAAGGTACATAACACTTGAGGGTGTCATACTGCTTATATTGCTGCTGCTCTTTCTTCAGATGATTTCTGCTTAGTGACACCAGACATGTGACACAGACATATCTGATTATTGAGAAAAAAAACTTATCCACAGCTGCAAAATGAAAAATAATTCTTACTTAAATGATACAGATCTTTTCACATCAATCACTGTGAATCTTGGTCAGAACAGATGTTATAAAAGTTTGTAGTAACAGTAACTATTCAGTGTTCTCTCTTAAGTAAATTCACCAAAATATTCTCTAGAGACTACCTGAATTGCAGAATTTATTTCCATTATGTTTACAAATAGAGAAGATGAATATTAAAACAAAATATGCTTAAAAATCTGAATATTTGATATCTTGAATTTTTTTATAATTATTTGATGTTCGTGATTTATTTTTCATATTTTAAGTGACTTATTTTTTGAAATGTTCAAGTTATTTTACCTTAGATATTTAAATCTCTTTGAAGACATTGCTGATATAGGGAATTTCCTGTTCCAGTGCAAGCAGGTGTGTCTGTGGATGGCACTACTTTGCTGCAGTAGTCTGGGCTGTACTCTTGAAACAAATACCTTCAGAGAGCTCAAATTCTTCTGTTATTTATTGCTACAATATGCCTCAGCTAGGTGGATACTTGCCAGATTTCTAAGTTCTGAACCAGTCATATTAACATTAAAATAAGAGAAAAAGTTATGCATTAATTTTGCCCTACTTTAGAAACGCTGGGCACAATTGTTGGAATAAAACAGTATGGCTGTGCAAATCAACTGAAAACTGTCTGACCTAAGTGACAGACTTCACTATAAATAAGATGTCCTTTATCAGCAGCTCTGCCATTATTTTGTTCATTGACCTTTGATCAACACCTGCACTTTGGTCTGTAGCTGCCATTAATTTGCCTTTAAATTAGAAAATGACTGTACTCTATAAATTAGGAAAGGACTGTATTCTTTAAATCAGGAAAGGACTTTATTTTTCTGTGTATTTCTGTGATACCCAACCCTGCATAAGGGGACATCTCAAGATACCATCAAGACTGGCTCATAAGTGAGCCATTTCTAGGGACTGGAGAGGATACAGTTTGTAATTTTAGGTGTTGCAATGGCTAAGATGTTCTATCCTATTTTAGTTTTAATATAAGAACATAAACAGAGTGACACTGATCCTTTCCTGATAAACTGACTGCTGAATCTGGAGCATTTATAACAGAATAATAGTTAAGATCACAGCTTAAATGGGACGTTCATAATGACTTAGTATTGCCTTTGACTAGATTGAAGCATTCAGGAATTTGTCTAGTGAACTTGTCACTTAGGAAAACACATCAGGATTTTTCTAAATTTAGGCTTATTTATATTCTGAGTGTCATTTTACAAAGACATTATTAGAAACCTGCATGTTTTGAATAAACATGGAGCATAACAGAGTCACCTGCAAATATGACTTGATGAAATGGAATATTTATACAGACCATTGGCTTAAGATTTTAATTTAAAAGCTGAATTTTGTGGGAATTAAAAAAAAAAAGTAAATTCCACCCTCCCTTTTAAATAACATCCCAGGTTTTTAATCTTCAGGAGATGTCAATGTTTGTTAATTGTATTAAAAGCAAGTACAAGCTATCTTGTATTGCTGCAGGATGTTGTTATGACAACTAGAAGTTTCTTTGTGTAGAGCTCTGGAAGATATGATCGTTTTTGGGTCAAAGCAGACAATATTCAACAGTTTTAGTACTAAGTTTTTCTGTACCTAAAAGTATGTCTTTTGATACAAGAACAAGAATATCTTCAGCAGATTATCTACATTAGAAAACCCAAACATGTATAAAGGGTTTTTACATTTTGAGATTTATAAAAAAATTTTACATTCTTAATAACAAAAAAGTAAATCTGATTTTTAAACAATATTGAGGTTTATTTTAATTGCAGTTAAGACTGGTTCCAGAGCCTTTTACAGTCAGTGAGTAGACTCCAAGATTATGGACGAATAATAACACTGTTGTCTGTGCTGTTCTTGTTGAAGCAAAGAACAAGTTTTCCACGATAGTGGTGTGTATTTCCTGTATTTGTGTTCCTAGTTCTCACTCAGCCTTTCAACCATTCAGAAATATTGCCTAAGCACCAGGGCCAAACTCACTAGGATTTGTAGGAATGGCATTCAGTTCAAAGCTCTGTTTGCCCTACAGATGTGTACATCCCTCAGCAGATACTCCACTCTTAAAATTATTAAAATTATAATTAAAATAATTATATCTTAAAATTATAGCTTCAAATAGCTATATCCCAACTCTCCCCGTGCCCATTCTTGCTCAGATGTACTCTTCCCTCCTGCCTTTAATGAAAATTTTATCACATCTTATCCAGTCCTCTTCACACTTAATGCAGTTAATTTTGAAGTGTTTTATGGGACCTTTCAGTTTTGCACTTCAGTTTATCCCTTTAAATAATACAGATGTTCCTCTCAGGGGTTTTTCTAACAGATGGCTTCTTTTTCTTTTTTTTTTTTTTTCTGTAATGGTTGTCAAATACAAATTTGCTTTTAATATAAGGTTGCCTAGACCAGTTTCATCAGCAAGACAGTGTTGCCTTAAATTCTTCTCAACATTATTCTATTTAGTTCTTCTCCAGAAATTCTACCACATTTTCAAATTAATGGGAATAATATCTAGTTCTAGGATGCTAGGCCTCACACAGCAAAAACTCAATTTCACTAAATATTATTTTCACCATTTCTGTTTCCTTTTGGAACAAACAATTTGTGATGGAGTGGACATGCAGTCAGTGTTGTATGTATTGGTTTTACCTTATTAGGTTCTGCTTGAAAGTGTTTCAGGCCTCAGGAGAATTTAGGCAGACATTTGCTCTAAGTCTGTAAGATCCAGCTGTCTTCGGAACCAGCAGAATGAAAATCCAGTTATTTTAATGCATGACTGCTAATGTGAACAAGTTAAAATGAGTTTTTCCTTTTTCTATCAGTTATTGGTAGATTTGTAACACGTTAAGACAAACAGAAAATTGGACCACTACTGCCACCATTAAATCAGTCTGGATTATTAAGAAATGGTAGGTTTTGTTGGCATGAAAGGGAGGTGAAAAGCTACTGGTGGTGTCTTAAAGAACAGAGAATAATGTTTCCATGCAGGAATCTGCATGGTGGGCAGTGTCTGCATTCAGCCTCGAATCTAAATCTAAACATATAATGGATCTAAATTGCTCTAAATTCTCATTAATCAACCTCTCCACCATGATGAGTAAAACATTTATCTGTTTTACAACTACAGGGTGACTAAACTAAAGGCAACAGATTGCTGTGTCATCTTTCTTGTCAACATCCATAAGTCTGATTCATTTAATTTATAGCTGTATACTAGACAGGGCTGTGATAGGCCTGTAAGAAGTGCTGAGCATTAGAGAAGAGATGGTTTTTTGGTGTAAATCCTGCACCACCCTGAAAACAGAGCCACTGCTCTCTGGCAAATGCTACAGCTGCAGCAAAATTAGAGACAGACACCCAATTAAAATGCAAGCTATATTTATAGCTTTAAAAATAAATGAAAGATTAAAGAGAAAAATGCAAGCACAAAATGTTTTAATGTACCAATTTTTTTTTTTTTTTAATTCCAGTACAACAGCCCATTGGACACAGGCCCTTACTGCACTCAAAATCATCCTGTCAGAGCATCTTCCATTACAGTGCAAGCAGCCAAATCAGTATCAATTTTAAGCTGTTGGCTGTTGTGTTGTCTGCTCCCCAGCAGTAGAAAATGGCACTTTGGACACACATTACTGTGCATATGTTTAAAGTTTTTCATAGATATATAGAAGGCAATAGCTAATGACATTTGGCTACCCTTAATTACCAAGGGACTTTTTCTCTCCCATGAAGAGAAATTTTACTCTTGCTGAGAAAAGCCAGAGGAATAAAGCTGCAGACTGTAATTTTTTTCCAGGTGTTTTAAGTGATCTTTTATTTATCCACAGTCCAGACAATGGACTGCTTGGAGGAGAGGAATACAAAAAATGATATGAGGCTGATCTACAGTGCAAGGAACAGATTAGCGGCCTAGTTAGGCCCAGCTTCAGAGCATAAACACTGTAGCTTTTCCTTCATGTTGGAACTTCCTAGCAGTTGTAATATCCCCTGCCTGAGAAATTTTTGTCCCCATCCAAGAGAGATAAACCTTCCTAGCTAACAGAAGCAAACAGCACCCGTGAATAACAGTTTCTTTATCAGATTTGCGTTTAAGTGACCAACCGCGGCTGCATACCTTGACCGTGAACGAGTCCTCAAAATGCCCTCTATCCTCTGCCAACATCATCTTTTTCTTGCTCAGTTTCTGCCTTAGCCAGCTGCTCCATGAGCTCTTCTTCACACGCTGTACCGTTTTTGTGGCCGTGCTGTAGGATGGGCAGAGCTGTAGGTCATCTGCATTACACTAGCATTTGATTCTGTGTCTCCAGTTCACTTTGCAGTTGCTTGGTGAAAAGACAGCAAAATAATTGATCCTTCTGAGAATACACAGATGAGGAGTCTTAGTTTCTTCCACTGCTCCTTGAAAATGTGTATTTTTAGGCAAGTGTCAAATCCTTTGAGTCTAGTCTTTAAACATGTCCTTCTTTGAGGTAGTCTGGCAGTGTCATGTGGCTTTTCAAATTGGGTATACCATCTTCCTCATTTTCCTCTCCCTTTTCTCTCTTCTTTTTTCCCAATAATAATCATAATCATAATAATTATTATTATCATCATCATCATTATTATTATCATCATTATCATCATTAAGAAGAGGGGAAAAAAGCATGAGAAATTTTAAGACAGTAGAGAGGAAAAATGAGTGGAGGAATGGAATTAGTTTCTCATGCAAAATCAGGCTTAGGATAAAAATACACTGCCTTTTTCTTCAGGTGGAATGAAAATATTTCCCACTCATTAATTATGTTATATTTTAAAAGTAATGATATTTTATATACCAGTTTATTTTACTTTAATCCATTCCTAAATTTGTGCTGGATGCCACAATCTGCAAGGCCCTGCTGTCTCTGAAGCCATATAATGTCCCTTTCTGATCTGATACCACATCAGTGGTGAACTAAGGCTACTCAAAGTCTTTCCCATTGATGCTTCAAGGAGTATTGAAGAGATCTTTCAGTGCAGAAGTGTTTTTCCTGTCATCTTTTTTTTTTTATATCTGCAGGAATATGCAATTCTGCTAATTAAATGTTAAACATAGAGGAGAGTTTAAGACTGGAAGGTAAGTCTTTGTTAAATGCATAAACCACAAAGGAATAAGATGTTGCTATGATATTCTCTCTTTCCTTTTTTTTTTCCCTGTCCAATGAGATTATTCAAATTAGTGAAATATGTGTTAGACCAAGTTGTTCCAGAGCATAATACAAAAATTCACAGTTCTTTGTAGTGGGTCAAATCCTGCACCCCCTACAGGGGCTTTGACTTCTTAAGAGCAACAGACCTGGTTTGTGGGATTTCATTGGGATCATTCTTTTGCAGGATTAGGAAATCACTGAGTATATGAAAGGAATAAGCTTTTTTACCTGGGCAGTGCTCTCCCCTCTATCGTGAAGTCACCATTTCCCATTAAAGACCTCCCAAAAGCAGTTCTCTACCTCTTCCTCACCCTCCCAGTCTCTCAGAAATAGTTACCAAAGGTTGCCTCCTCTAGCTGGTAAAAAGTAACAGCTGTAGAAATGGTCTAAATTTGTTTGTGGCATTTCTGCTCACTGATGTCCCCTTTAGTCTTGTAGGGATGCCACCATAAATGTCACTATTTGGTCTTGCTACTACTATGCTGTGTTTTCCTGAGATTTCGGGAAGGGCTGTGGAATGTCAGATTAAACCTCTCCATTATTTTTTCTAATTTATTAGGCTCTTCAGAGCTGGCCCTTGGGAAGCTTAATGTTGCTTGCAAAAGAAAGGATATATTATTGCTCACCATACCTGGAACACAATAATTTTCTTATCTCTGTTTCCATTCTTTATCTCTGCACATACATAATCTGCCAAAAACTTTCTATTTCTATTACACAGTAAAAAAGGAAATGGTTTTTTCAGTTCCATGCTTCAATATGTCCTGAAAAAGTTTGCTTAAAAAAAAACTTGCCTGTGTATAAATGAGTTGGGCTGGAAGTATGCTTTAAAATTTGTTGTTCTGAGTAATTTGGAAATAACTGAGAGAAATAAATGGTAATTTTTTGGCTGCTGTTACCATGGGGGATGGATAACTTGAGCAGGAGGGGAGTATTTATGCAGTTTTCTGTGGAAGTTAACTAAACAGTGTGAATTTTTTTGCAGCATAGTTTTCCCTACATAAAAAACTATGATAAATAATATTACTTGAAGGTATAGGATATGCTTGTGCTGAACGTTTCCAGAATATTAGTTCTGGTGCTGTAATGCCTCAGATGCAGCTACAATATATTTCTGCTGAGTGCTGCAAACCTGCATGTTTGCAATCAGAGTTGCATGTCACAGGAATTGGTGATAAGCAGCTATGACTAAACAAGAAAAAAAAGGTCTTTTTGCATTTGGATATGTGTGTGTTTGCATACTAACTGTAAAAGTAGCCCTGTGCATTGCCTGTTCCTAACTCCTTTCTGTCACAACAGTTGCAATTTAAGCATGAAGCAAAATATTGTTATTTATTTTCCTTCCACAGCCATAGTCCCACCTCATTCATTATATTAGAGACATGTCCATCAGAGCTGTTTAAATACTCTTGCAGAAAGCTTGCTACAGTAGATGCTGTTTGTTTTGGCAAATGTTATGCATTTATGTTGTTTTTCATACAAACAATTATTCCATCTATACTCTGTTGGGTTTAGCAATGTTTGACTAATACTTTGTATAATTAGACAGAGTCATGCACTACATATATTTTCCTTCATCACTTAATACAAACCTGAGCTAGGTTTAATGTGTACATATTAGCTTTATTAATATTAATGCCACTGCCTGAATTTTTCCTTTCTTGAAGATATAAATTGTTTTGCTAATTTCATATTAAATGGCCAGTAGCATATTCAGAATAAATATTCCAGTTTTGATGAGATCAAATAGACATGTTCCATGATGTGCATTATGCAAATAAAAGATACATAACTCATTAAAAAACCCCTATCATGACAGTCAATTATAAATCATTTCATTAGCTTTCCAGCACTGCAGCTTTAGGAAGTTTTATCCATATAATTTGCTATCTTGTACCTTAATGTATTAATTATTTCCTTTTAAAGACAGTAATGTCTGCCAAATGAAACAGCAGAGCATGTTAATTCATGTTTAAAGCAGGCACCCAGTTGTCATATTGCAGCACCTCTAATTCAATGCTGAAGACTTCTTCACTACCTGTTATAAATCTTAAATAAAAAACCAAAAACATGCAGTTAAAAGAAAGCAATACTTACTTGAGAAGGATTCTGCAAGCTCTGTTCTGCTAGTCCACAGACTGAAATGATGGAGCCAGATTTAGAAGTAGCTTATTAGGTGCATGCTGCTTCAACAGTTACAGCTTTTCTTTTTTTTTAACTGAAAGACGGAATCGTTTTCTTTTAATGAAGCCAGCACAGAATGATATGCTGCCCATGTTGCTATGAGAGACTAAACTTGCAGAGCAAAGTCTGGCAATTTCAAAATAACTTACCGGGGGTCATTCACTCTCAACCTGCCACTGCTTTTCTGGGTAGTCGCAAAGTTTGACAGCATCCAGCAAGATCATGGCATGGTACAAATGCAGGGAATTACTGGCTAGTCATGGACACTTGAGATTGAAAGTGATTGAGGCAGAATTGTTTGTGAATATAGGTATGAAACCGTGTTAAGCCAAAATCTTTCAATTTGGAACACCCACTGAATTCTCTTAAAAGGGAACAAGGCTCTGATTGCAGTCAATCTGCAGTACCTGCTACTCTCCTGGTTTTGGATGCTGTGTCTAGAGCTCCAGCCCTGAAAAAAGAGTGTAGGAACTGCCCCAAAGGCATCACACAAATGTGAAAAATTGTGTATTTTATTTTGCCTTTGATATTTTAGGAGAAAGACTATTAAGCATCACATGTTTTTGTGTGTACACAAACCAATGCAATTATAAAGACATGTAATTATGGTTATAAAATCATCCACATGTATCTACGTGTTTACCATATAAAACCACAACCAGTTTTGAAGTTTCATTGATGTCAAAACCATTGCAATTATAAAGACATGTAATTATGGTTATAACATTATCCTCATGTATCTGTATATTTAATATATAGAGCCACTCACAGTTTTTAAGTTTTAGTGATACCACGGTTTAAAGTATTTAAATGTTTTTGTTAGAATTCTGTCCGTGGAAAGACCAACACAAATGTGTATATCATGGTCCAATAGTCTATTATATCTGCAGTATTGCACTGTATATATAAATTTAGCCCTGCATTTTGAAACATTCTATTTTGCCTTCTGCCCAAGAATGCTTTAGGATAGAGAGAGATCTCTGATCTATTTTTCAGTTGGCAATTCCTCTGAGTAGTCAGGTTTTTGGCTGATTTGGTTTGCCCAAAAGACTGGATCTTTCATCTCTGATGTGGAGACAGAGGTGAACTGTGCTATCAGCCACATTCTGCATCATTTCCTTGCCAGCCTGAGGTGGGGAGGTGGCCAATGTTTAGTCATAACCCGTGCCTTGACTTGAAAAAAAACCCAAAAATATCAGGCTATGGGGAAGGATAACTGGCTACATTAAGTTATTGAAGTGCTGCTTTTGAGTTCCTACCTGCATCCCAGCCAGAGTGGGCTTGCTCAGAATCTCCTTCTTACAGCTGCTGCTTATCAGCTGTCAGGAGATTTGGGTTTATTGCTCCCACTGAGTTTTGATCACTTTACAATGTGCAAGAACCTGGCTGTTCAAGGAGGTGAACCTTCACAACATCCCAGGGCAAACTTAACACTAGCACCTTCCTCTCAGCAGAAAAAAAAAGAAGGCAACAATTAATGCCTCTGGACTGACACTGACTTCAAACCTCAAAAGAAGGTTCTGGAATCTACCCCTCATTGCTTCTAACAGCTGCAGGGTGCAGATGTAGAGCAGAGGTTTGGAGCTCATGACTCCTCCTGTCTTCAGGAGAGTGGCTCCTGTAACCACAGCATCTCGTAAGGGTATCCCTACTTGTGTTCCCATTTGTTTTAACCAATGCTGACATGTTTGGCTGTTCTTTATTCTGTGTGGTTTTGTGGTATTTGGGGGAAGAGGGGGCTGCTATTTTGGTTTAGTTTGTTGGTTTGGTTTTTGGTTTTTTTCCAGAGCAGCGAGGCCACTGCAAAATTCTCTAACAGTTTTTCCATGATAAGATCTTTTTAACAAATTCCTCCCCTCAAGATCCAGTATATCTTAGAAGCAGACTGGTGAGTTTGAGCCAAATGCAAATTTGCAGTGATTATATGTTGGGACCTCCATGAATGAGGAAGGGGAAAGACAATTTCATTTTTTATGAGAAATGTAACTTTTTTCCCAGCGAGCTGACATGAGAGAAAAGAAAACAAGACTTGATTTGCAGATTTTGCTTTAGCCATTGCGATACCTCCAACTGGGAGGTTAGAGAGACAATTATTTGTCAGCTCTATGTGCATACCTCTTTTGCCTATGGATCTTGCAGGTTGAAAAATGTTTTTCCAGGTGTTAGTGGTCATTTCCAAATTAGCCCGATGGAATTCCAGTTCCAGTTATCAAATGAAAGTAAATCAAGGCAGAAGAACTTCTCATTGAACAAAATGTCTGTCATGAGCTACAAATAATTCCTTTTATTCTACCTCCTTTTCCATTTCTCTGTCTTCATGGCTTGCTCTTCCTTCTGCACACTCTGGTGTGCTGTACCAAACAAATCCCTGTTCACTCCCTGCCCCTTTTTGAGCAGAAGAGAAGATTCTTTCTCCTGAATCCATAAACCTACTGTAAAGTCCTGTACAGGACACATGAAGCTTCTCAGAATGAAGGGCTGGCACAACCACTGAGTTTGGAGAAAGATACAGGATTCATGATCACTAGTGTGGCTGAGAAAACAGTTAAATGATTGATTCTAAGTATATCTTGCAGAACACTGCTATTTAATCACTCATTCTTTCTTTTTTTGAAGGTTTTTTTTTTTTTAAATCCATCTTCTTTTCTCAGTAAAATTATTGCTAACAATAACCTCAGCAGCAGTAGGAAAAGAAAGTACAGTCATGGCTCTATTTTGAATTTCAGCAGTAATGTGACTGAAGTCTTTGGCCTTGCCTTTTTATGGGATTTGAACATTTTAAAATTCATTCAATGTGAGGGGTACATGTCTCAGAATGGTGAGAGAAAGAATCCAATGAAGCAGGTATTTGTAAATTTGATGCTCCAACAGGTAAAAGCAAAGGTCTAGGGCAAGATTCATCCCATTGCTGGGTTGGTCATTGATTGTGTAACTTAGTTTTTGGTAACTTTATGTGGGCAATATTTTTATTGCACCAAATAGAACAAGGATTAAATCCTCTAGTGCATTCCAGTTCAAATTGAATGAATAACAGGCATTGCCACAGAAATACTGCCAGGAAACTTCAAGTATTTTCTAGGAGTCTATGAAGAATGCTTCTATAATAAACTTGGGTAAAATATGTAAAAGAGTCACAACACTTGAACAATAAGAGAAGCTTTGGAAAGTTTAGTGTCTATTAGTGTCACCTTCTTTTACCATCATGTTTTAAATCCTTGTTAAAAATACCCTCATCACCTCAAATCTAGATATAAAATGACAAGAGGTTAATAACTGGAAAATTGCCCAGTGCAAAATAAAATTTAACACTTAAATAAAGACAGTAGGTTTCTCTGAAACAAATTGTTATGAAGTGTGATAACTTCTTTAGAATTTTGAAATTGTACTAAATTTCATAGAATCACACAATGGATTGGGGTGGAAAGGATCTTAAAGATCATCTATTTCCAACTCTCCTGCCAGGGACTCCTTCCACCAGACCAGGTCGCTCAGAGCTCCATTCAACCTGGCCTTGAACACTTCCAGGGATGGAGCATCCACAGTTCTTTTGGGCAAACTGTTCCAGTCTCCCAGCACCCTCACTGTAAAGAATTTCCTCCCAATATCTAATTTAAACCTGCCCTGTGTTGTAGGTGTATACACACACTTCTATAAATGTACATGCATGTGCAGATATTTTGATTTGCAAAGTAATTAATATTTTAATGGGGAAAAAGTCATGAACACAGTAAAATGGAATGGCCACTTGTGTTTGAATGCAGGGTTTTTCATTAAAGTGATGAACCAATACAGTGAATTCACCATCTTTCATTAGTCTTGCTCATCTTCCCTGCACGGAATGAGGCAAGCAGGGAGTTTGGAGAAAGAAACGTACTCAGTCCTTTTTTATGGGGGATATTTTCTAACGCTAAGACACAAAATAACAGAAAGGGCTCAGAAATGGGCTTCAAAATCCTTCCCGAAAATCCAACAACAGTTGTGCAAAATTTCACAGCCCCCAGACCTTAACAAGGAGAGGAAGGGGGCGTTGATGTCCCCTTGCTAACTCAAAACCTGCAGAGGAACATTGTCAGGGGCTCCCAGAGACACCTCCGAGTCCTTGCCTGCCAGAGCCTTGTGTTTGCCCTGCCCAGCCTTGGGGGAACCTCATGTGGCTGCAGTGGCTCACTAAAAACAGAAGCCCTAGGAAGGATTGGTCCTGTAAATGCTTTATATTGGTGCAGCAGGACTTTTGGATAAACATAAAGTCATCCCTTAAAACTGACAATCTCGATATTTGCTGGGTTTGACCTCAGTCTGCAAATAACCCCAGCTGCTTTGAACCTCCATTTCTAAAGAAAACTAAAAATGCCCAGCTTGTATCCTGGAGACCTACGTTGTTCCCTGGCTGGGGGATTGTTCTGTCTTTCAAAGTCCTCTGGGATCGTTCAGCAAAATAAGTGTGTCTCATCTGGCTGCAGCACTCATCACTGTCGAGTGAAATGGAATATGGGGAGAGGAGAGAGATAACCTTGAGAGAGGGGGTGTGCTGCAGAGTCAGGCTACAGAAAGCAAGTTCCCTTTCACGGGTGCACTGATCTCTCCCCCCTGCACGTTTGTGATTCCGCACACACAGCCTGCTATCTGCACATCAGTCACGCTCAGCTCCCAGCAGCCCGGCTGTTGCACACCTCCGCACAGATTCCCACTGCCTTCATTCATTCCAGCTTTGTGTCAGCATCCCAGCACCTCTATGGAAACCACGGCAGGCACGGAAAATTAATGTTGTTAATGAGGGCGTTGGAGAAGAGTCCGCTCCTTTCCTCGGAGATGGTCACTCTGGACACTTGTAGCTTGGATTTTGTGTTCCTGTAAACCTTGGCTCTTTTATAATTAAAAAATAAAAGGTAAAAAAAAAGGCAGTGAGAATGTCATGTAGAATGGCTTTTGAGGAATAGAAAATTTACTTTTCTCAAAAGAAACATATAAAAATTCGATGGTGTCAAGCTGAGAGCATTATGAAAAGTAGGGGATATAATATTACCTGGTTGAAGGTATTGACTCCAATATAGCTTGGAGCAAATTGGACTTCACCTTGGGTCAGCAGTGCTAAGAACATGACCTGTTACAGTCTCTACCTTTAAATTTCAAGTGTATTTTGTTAACTCTGCAGTTAAAGCTACTAAACTAGAATGCTTTTGGATTTTATGAAGTATTTTTATATCTCATTCTCTTTGTCTGTTGCTCCGAGTCTTTATAGATTTTCAACAGGATAGTATTCTTTATACCATCTGTAACCATCAAATTTCCAATATGTTGCCAATGTTGCTTTTCTAGTTATTTCTCCTACATTTGCCTCAAAAAGATGTAGGGAAGGCAAAACAGAAGAATCAAACTCCAGATGCCAAAATGATTTGTGAAAAGGCATATGTCTGTTAAGGTCTATTTAGACAGCTTTTTGCTAAGTATATTTGCTGTACATTGTTAAATTTGACTCACTTGAAAATGAATCTTTTCAGACCCTTCAAGGTAGAAAAGGGGCAACTATGGCCTTCTATCATGCTAGATAATGTGAGAAAACAGGTCTTCCAAACCATAAATATGTCTTGTTTCTAGAAAAGAGAAAAGCTGCTTCTCAGAGCTGCCATAGTACAATTTTTCTAATTGGTCTTTCTTTATCTCTAGCAAAAGTGAATGGAAATGAAATAGTATGCAGTACTATAAGGCATTACAGGCAGGAAAGATTACTTGTGATTTAGACATAATGTCACTTCTTGGTATGAAGAAGTTGATTGACTACTTCCAAAATAATTTGTCTTGCTTGAATGCCTGAGGAAATATTGATTGCTTTAGAGTCATGTTTCATCCCACGACTTAATACAGCTATTGTTTTAGAGCCTTACTTTGAACAACCTGTGTTATTGGGGAATATGAAGAACAAACAGAAATTTCTAACTCACCAAGATCCCCCTGCAACCCTAACCTCAACCATAACCCAACACCCACCCATCAACTCTGAAAATTGAAAATTATGTTTCAAGGTGGGTGTCATTAACATGCTGCTAATGGGACATGACATCCATTCTACCATGGAGCATGGCAGCTGCAGCCTGGGCTATTTTCTGTGCTGAGATGTAGAGCCTCTCTTCCAGGGAGTGATGCATTGTTTCTGCCAACAAAGAGCACCATAATTCCTCACTGGCTACATGCCAACAGCACAGGATCAGCATCCTTAAGGTAAGTCTTAGAGGGAAAATAAATTTTCAACTGTTTGTGCCACCTATCATATAAATCAGCCCATTAAAAAAAAAATTCAGTCTTGTAAAATGTGGTATAGTTTAAATATCCAACAATTTATTTAGATTTCAGATCATGGAGTCACGTGATTCCTGGATTTAATTTAAAAGAGGAAGCTGTGCTTTAACAAAAATACCTGCTAATGTTGCAACTGCAAAGATACAGAAGTAGGAAACCCCAAAACAAAGATCCAACATTTATTTTAAAGTAATTAATTAATTTTTATCATGCTTGATTCATAAAACAGGTTTTCATTAGCTGGAAATGATGTTTTGTTCACATTGCAATTTGTAGCTTAAAGATGTTTCAGGACATGATGCAGACAGCATAACCCCTCAAAAAACATGATCCAGCTCCAAATAGACTTAATGTGTTGGAAAGTGCTGATCTAGACTAAACCAAATCACTCTTGGACCTATTTGATTCTACTGAGGAAAAATAATCATCTGCTGCAGTAATGATTAAACTCCACAATGCAAGTTCTAGGTGATCCTCTGCAGGGGCATAGATACTAGAGGTACATTTAATAAGCTTTTAATAACTTCTGGTGATGAGCAGGCTCAAAATTTCTTCATCCAAATTGTTATGTTTGGATTAATTTTCACTTTTTAAGTATCCAAAGAATTCAGGGAGTTTCAGGCATTCAGCCTGAGTTTGTCATTAAACTGACAAATTCCCATTTAAATGACAGATATCCCATTTAGGATTGTTATGTAAGAAGACTGCAGGATAGCCCTGATGCCATATGAGAAATCTGCCCATAGCACTGTGTTTCAGTCTCCCATATGGATTTTGGCAAAGTTGTGCTTTATACAATAGCCTGTATTTCATGTCTTAACTGTTGAAGAATTACTCTTTTACTGCTCTTGTCCTCGATGAATTTCCCTTCAGAAACATATTGTTTAAAGAGGCTTTCTTCTGCTAAAATATCTTTTATTTCTGGCAGCTTACTCTGTCAGATCATCTCTTACTTCTGTGCTGTCAAGAGGGTTATAATAAGTTAGGGTACATTAAATAATATAAAATAGAAATTCACAATCAGTTTGGCAAAAGTATTCAGGTAGTGATGAAGGTTTGCAGGAGCAGATAGTGGACCAACAAAACAGAGATTGTCATTATTGCATTATCTGTATTTTTTGCTGTATGTGATGTTTTCTCTTATCTTCCCTCTTGCGGATTATAAGGATTGTATTTGAGTATTCCTGTTTATTTTGCTCAATAGACTTGTGAATCAAAGTGTTTCTTAGAGGAGAAAGTTTGTTTATGGGGGAAGTTGGATTTGTACTTTGATACAGTATATTGCTCCAGGATTTTGAGAGCTAATAACCTCTGCCCACATTCCTACTAGGAAAACTAAAATGAATCGTCTGTCTTTATTGTCACAAGGTTGGATAAAATTGTATTTTACACGGAATTTGTGGGATGTGCACCTTTGGGGCCCTTTATTCCTGCAGAATATCTTGTGATTCTTGAGCTTTAAAAAGACAAAAGGAGAAAGCTGGGGAATAGAAGCATGCCTACAAAGTTCAGAGCAGCCACTTCAGAGCTCCCAGGAAAGGCCAACCACGTTATGTGACATAAAAATTTTGTTGTACACGGTAATTAAGAGGACTAGCACCGTGTCAAATCCTTGAACGAACAGAAATGGCTATCTGCTGCAAATTAACTACCTTCAAAAGTGTGAAACTTGCCTTAAATAACATAGTAGACCACAGGCTAAGAGGGGCAATCTAACAGGTAGAAGGAATTGCTTAGAGAGATTTTCATTTGTGGGATATAAATTTGTATGAAAGAAAGCAGAAGGGTGGATTCATTAAGCTATTGAATGAAGAAGATGGATGAATTCTTATCCAGTCTAACATACTTACCATACAGAAATGCTGATGTTTTCAGGCAATTTGGATGAAGAAGTTTTGCTGATATGAATGCAAATTTGAGTATTTCAGACAGTTTTATGATATTTGAAGATGATAATTTTCAGAAGTACTCAGTGCTATTGCCATTTAAAATTCAATCAAGTCCCTGACGTTTCAGTGTGGTAGTACCCAAGCCTCCAGCACTGTAATTTTTTTGAGACCCACTGATACACAGAATGACTGTTGTCTGCTGATTGTGTTTGCTGACCTGAGGCATCAGTGGTTTGCTCAGGTCACAGTAGCACTCCTTGGTTTAACAATGTTTTGGTTTTTGCCTTTTCAGCCTCGAAGGATTCCTTATCAGCGAGCTCCTGGGCCACAGGGACCATCCCAGATCCCTGTGGGTGATTATCTCACTTGGCCAGTAGTTTTCTGATAAAACCTGCTACCTCATTTTCCAGATGTCAACAGTGTTCCTGGTTTGATGTGTGTTCAGAGAGGAGAAACGAGCAAAAAGTTGGTGAATGCCTGAAGCCTGGTAGATCTGAGTTATGCTCTGTAAGACTCTGAGTGACACAGCTCAGGCAGGTCCATCCTATTCAAAGACACAGGAAAATGTTTGGAAAATTATATCTCCTACATGAATGGAACATATATCCCACATAATCCTGTGCCACGTCAAATTAGGCTGCTTCAGAGGAAGTAGCTATTTTCTCCAATTGAAGATATTCAGACCCTATATCCTAGTAACCAATCATGCTAATAATTTTACAATAAAATACAAGGGCTGCATATGAGGTACTTTATCAAGTCAATTGCTGAAAACGAGGAGGTGAAATATTTTCCCAAATGCTCCGTAGTATTTGCTGTGATTGGATTGTGGTAATAATGTATTTACAGTTACCTGTCTGATGCAGCATAAATAAATGCAGAACAAGCAAAGTCAGAAGTTGACAAGAATACAGGATATCTAGTTAATTCATTTTTATGTAGGTGAAAGTACAGACAGAAATACACTAGCTCTAAAAGCTAAAGTAATATTTATCAGAGCAATGTACTAGATTTAATGCATACAATAAATGATGTCAGGAAGATGGGTTCCTGTTTTTCTCTGACCAGAAATTGTTTAGACTAGACCTACTGACAAACTGCAGCTGCAGAAATTTCATTTTCTGTTCACAAGGCCTCTTTAATTTCAGGCTAAGAAGGAGATTACTTTTGTCTGCTGTTTAGCCAGAACTTCTTGTGCAGTTCTGTGCTTAGCAGCAGTTCCCACAGACTTTCCCGAGGTGCCTACAGTCAATGATGGATGAAATTATCTCTGGGTAAAAGAAGAGGTGTATTACAGTTTATAAAATGGCATGGATTCTCATTAATTGCTTTCATGTCATCACTGTGCTCAGCGTGGTGTAAATATGCACCTTGTTTCAAAGAAAGAAGAGGTGTAACTTTATCTGTGAGTAACTTTTTCTGCTTCCAGGAGTTAGCAGCTGGCTGTGCATCATGCCTTTTGACATTTATGCCTGTTCCACTGCTCTGCCTGAGAGGGTTTACCCAGTAGCTTCCCAGAAAAAAAAAATCTGACAGTACAGTGCAGTGTACCTCCACCTCTGTGCTCATCACACCCTTTTATGAGGCAAAATGTTCTCTTCCTCAGCGTTCTGCTCCTCAGGGAGCACTTTTGAAGCCAAACTTTTTCTCTCCCATGCTAGACATGGTTTAATCACTGCGTTTTTGCTACTAATACCTCTATTTTGGAATACCCAATTCACTTAGCTAATTGCAGAGATATTTTTCCAGCTCAGAGTAAAAACACATTATACAATATTCTTAGCATAAAATAGCTTACAACCCTCTTACATAGCCAAAGCAGATCGTTCTTTTGAAATTTCTTCAGTTGCCACTGCAGCTCAACAGTTTTTGGGCCCAAGTTCCACTGAAGTGGTGAACAAAACTCATCTTGGGTCAGGTCTGCAGCTCTACTTTTGAAAGTTTAACTATGTCTTTATACCAATAAATTAACATGTCTAGCGCTGAGGCTGACTGTCACAAAATAATTTTGTCCATACTCTTGATCTCTCTCAGTCTTCAAAATAGAAAATTTATTTGTGGATTTTAACTTGGAATGTTTATTTGTCCATATTGATTCTTAGACTGTGCCCAGGATTTAGGCAAGGGCTAAATATCTTGAGTCAAAGCTGTGTCAGGCTATAATGTCATTGTGATGGTTTAGATAATTGTGTTTCATTGCCTAGGAATGCTTTTTAATACTCTTCCCTAACCTGGGTCTGGTCTACCAGGACAGTTACATTTCTCATAACCATTTATCAAAAAGCTGCAGGAACTCGATTCTGTCACATTTCTGTTTCTTCTCCAGTTTTCAGCTGTTTAAATGCAGCTAAGACCACAGCCTTGCTATTACTGCTCTTTTATTTCACTGAAATACGCTGTTGCACCTGTTTCCATTATGTCTGCACCTCGAATAATCCAGTGAGCTCTTCATCCACTCAAGAGTCACAATCACATTGTGTTTTGAGGCTGTTTCCATTTTATTTTCACCTCGCTGGTTTCACTTAACTTCAATGCAATATAATGGTTCAACTAATTTTTTTTCCCTGAGTTCAATGCAGAAAGTATTCCTCACTATCTGCTTCTTTTACCTAAACCAGCATTCATCAATTCTATGCTGCTGATTTTCCAGAAATATCACCAGTTTCATTTTTTGTGATTTCTGTTTCTCTTTCCCCCACCTCCCCACCTGTATTTTTACACTTCTCTGTTCTGCTCATTGCTTAGAACAAGTACAGTCTAAAATCAGTATGTTCTTCTTTTATTCCTTAGTGCATGAATTTGGAATTCTAACTTTAGATACCTAAGCTTGAATATTGTATCACTACATATAAATACAGTCCATGCCTAGGAATAGGCTTGCATTAGAATTCACAACTTTGTAATTACTGGTGATAAGTAAATCCCACAAAACCTAGTATGAATAATTTATTAAAAAAAAAAGCTGTGAAGTTTATGAAGTATTTCTAAATGAAAATTTCAGGAATGCTTTCTTGACTTTTTGAATGGAAAATTTATTATTTTATCTACAATATAATTTAGTTAAGAAGCTCTAGAATGTATTCTGTGAGCTACACTGTACTCCATGACAGTAACCTTGCAAATCCTTACATGGCCCATAAAAAACACCTTTTCTTGTACAGCAGGTTATGAAGATTAAGGACCCAATTTGGTCTTCAGTGTATTTTTACAGTCATTGCACTGGTCATTCAAGAATTTCGACCATCTCAAAAACATGGCATCAACTATGCTAATTAAAACTGGTTTCAGCTATAAATCTGCATTTGTTACAAGCTTTTGGCACCACTGAACACTGCATTTTGAGTTCTTCTCAGTTTCTCATTTTCACTTCAAAAATATAGTTTTGAGGATTGAAATGGAAAGAATGTTTACTGGAGAAGCTTCTTCTTTTGAAAGGAGAAGGAAGAAGTGGTGAAGAATTGAGAAGCCAATGTTGGAAGCGACCTCAAGAGTTTTTACCTCGTCCAACCTCTCATGGCAAGGGGAGCCTAGATGAGATTGTCTGGCACCCTTTCCAATTACCTCTTGAAAACCTCCAGTATCATTATGCCTAAAGTAATTTTGCATAACTAACCTGAAAATTTTATTTTTAAAAATGCTGTGGGTAGTGTTCTAAGTTTTCTCTATTTAACAATTTATTTTTACAGACCTTTTAAAGTGGAAAATGAACTTTTATTTGTAACAAAAAGCGCAAATTTTTATGAGTCTTGGATAATATTGTCAGAAAATGCATAATCTGTTTGAAGCTTGTGCTCTAAAAAAAAAATCATTTATATTAAATCATCAATATTCAGATCCTGACACCAAAATAGGGGGTTTGATTTCGGACCACTTTTAGAGAACAGTTCTAATCAATTATTATAGTTATTTTGTGCATTATACTGAAACTGAATGAGAGGAACCGAGCTACTGGCAATGAGTCAAAGTTGAATGTACCTATTTGTTATTTGATAAAATGAATGAATGGTTTCTAGCACAGCTTCTGATCTTTTAAGAAAGGTCACTCACTCACTGCAAGGGAAATTGTCTTTCAATCAAGTCCTCTCCCAGCTTTGGCTTGATTTATGTCATATTGCAAGTATTATCTGAAATGAAAAATAACATGATGCCATAAAGGTGTTATTGGAAAATGGAAAATAACATCACTTCCATTACAGCTGACATGGAGCCGAGCTGATCTGTGAATAAAAGTCTTGCAGGGGATCAAAAGCTCACACTGGGTTGTTGCCACCAAAGACAGGTCTCCAGATAACGTCCCTCTTTGTGGCTGCTTCATTTCAGTGAACTTGCAGAAAGCTTTTTGTGACTCTGGGAAAAATTAAGCCTCTTTATTGGCCTAAATACAAGCTCGCAGTTGTGGAGATGCTTTTGGCAATGAGATGAGCCCCAAAGGGGTTTGAAATAGGGAAAAGGTGTTTGCCATGTGGTTAAATGAGAAGCCTTCCAAGGCTTAGAAGCCAGAATGGAGAAGGAAGTGCAGGTGAGGTGGAAATAAAGGATTCAATTACCACTACATTGCAAAAATGGCTGGTATGATGTATCCAAACAGTTTTTTTTTTATATTAGAAAACAGGGGTATCAGGGGCTAAAAATGCTGAACCATGATCTAAAATGGCCATTTTTCAGAGCTGTTTGTTTTCTTAATTTCTTTTTTTTAAAGAGGTCAGATTGGAAAGAAACATCCCCATCAGTTTGAAGAAAATGCTCTGTTTTGAGCAGTTTGCCATTTACTCAGCCTTGTACCTGGGCAGCATGGTACCTGAAAACAATATATTCTGTAGAAGAGTGGAAATGCATTCTCAGAACAAACTGCATCAGGTGAAACTTCACTACATAGTTACTAAAACATGCTCAGGCTTCATTCCCCAAAGCACCTCTGTCAGTCAGCTGGAGTCACCCAGGGACTCTCAAACACATTGATGAATAAAATGCATAGCCTAATCACTGTTTGGAGATGTATGCTCAGTCATTAATTCTTTATAATACACTCATGAATTTTATTGATTATTATTCATAGTCTAAGCCATAGGTTTGACTGAAGTTTGCTACTTGGATCTCGAAGTGTTTTTCATTCTAAAATGTGGGATATTTTGATTATTCATTAATGTTAAGCTAGGACAAAAAGCCTTACCTGTCAGCTTTCTGTCCGAGTGATCATTACTAATTCTGTTTTACAGACGACCCAAAATCTCTGGCTCATGTTTATAGACTGCCTTGTAATTTGTTGCTCCAAGATTCTATTCAGCAATAAACATGATTATCAATGTCAGATCTGCCAGCAAGCTGCTGTAACCCAGTTTGAGTGTCCCTAGAACTGCACAATCCTCTCTTCTTTCTCTGAAGCACAGGGCAGAAAAAAGGTGCAGAAGGAAAGGCCAATGTGTGGCTTCTTGTATGACAGTGAAGTACCAGCAGTAGAGTAAAACTCCTTTAATTTGTGGATTTGGAAGAAAAGAAAGGAGCCTACCACGATTAAAATCACCATCAAATACACAACTTGTCTTTCTTCTACTATTTATTCAGAAGAAATTTTCAGTGTGTCTGGGAATATGATTGAAACTGATGAGCAGGACTGGCTCTACACTGCAAAAACAGATTACTGACACTTAACTTCAAACATGGATAATTCCTACACCCTACTGGTACAGGTGCTGATAGGGAACCTGACAGGGGGCTGGTGCAGCCACACAAGGAGATAAGAGACCAAAGCATAGTGAATTTGACTTCTGAAATGGAATTCATCAGAAGTAGTGCAGCATTTGAACATTTTACCTGACTGAGTTGTTGCTTTACCAATCAAAAAACAGAATAAAGAGTTCCACCTACGTGCTATATATGTGCATGACAAGACTGCTTGTCTTTTTACCTGATGCCTTCCTAACTAGCTGAGTAGAGGAAGCAACTATGGAGATTGAAGGTTGATGCCTTCCTAACTATCTCTATCCTTAGACTTCAAGGGATTTTCTTCTTTGCTGGTACAGAAAGAATTTGAGAGCAAGGTCTTGTTTGCTCACATATTAATTTTAAACATCAGAGTAACCTAAACTGAAATGTTATGTTTGGATTTTATATATTAAATGATAGCATGGGAAGAACTAGTGATAGGTCATTTAGATGTGGACTGTTTTTACTAGTTCATTGCAAAATTTTGCCAAAAGTAGTCCAACATATTCCCTGTTTGCTTCTAGGTATTTTCAGGCTTTACATTTACAAATTAAATGGATGCATGGGAATACCAGCTTTGACATAACCCCTAAAATCAGAAGGTGCAAGTAATACTTTACACGGAATAAAAGTGGATTTAGCTGCTCAGAAATCGAATTCAATGTTGAAACTAAGATATTTGCAGTTCTGTCTCGTGTGCCACACGTTGTTGACTCAGAGATGAAATGGAAGCTGAGCATAAAAGTTGAGTCTGTACAGGAGTGGAACAATTTCTGCTTTGCACAGATTGACACAGGCCAGCATTTGTAGTGTCTCTTCACTATAGTGACTGCTAGAAGTCGAGAGGTTTAGGAAGGAATTTTTCCACTAGAACCTATCCTGGCACTGGAAAAACATCCTTGCAGAAACCACAGCAGTGTGTTGAAGAGACAGACTCTGTCTGTGCTGGGCTTTGTGTCACTGAGTGAATGACTTATATTTAATTTTCTCTTAAAAGACATTTCTTTGATTTAATTGGGCCTTAGTTGTACTGCACAAGGGCAGTGTAGATTTGTGACATCTGCCTCCAGTGCTTTGGTATGCAGTCATTAAAGATGCTAAAATCACTTTGTGGGGGTAAGTTTTGGTCCCTCGTTCTTACCAATAAAATTTAAAAAAATACTGTCTGGGAATGTTTTATGCAGTGATATATCTGCATAAACTTCAAGCTTTAACTTTCATGGGAAAGGCCTTCCATGGATAAAGCCAATGCTTATAGCCTACAGAAAACCCAGACTCTTTTACTTTCCCCCTCCAAACCTCTTCAAAAATTACAGATGGAAAAGGGATTATAAATGAAAAGGATCATCACATAGGCCAGAATTCCAGTTTTGTTTTTTTTTCTTTCTTTTTTTTT